>BFEA01000053.1:1876095-1918104 GCA_003427395.1 Chara braunii
TTTTTTTGCTTGGACCTTCGCTGGTCCTTGCATGGGCTGGCCACCCGAGACCCTGGCGGCCCAGCTGGTCAATAATTTTTTTTTTTGGGGGGGGAGGGAACAGAGAATCCATTATCAAAGTACTTGGTAAATAATTTCGATATGACCCTGAGGCGAAAGTTGTTCAACGTGATTTTCTGTATAACATAGTCGTTTTTTCAAAGTTTTTCGATAATATTTTTATAATTTTTATTTACTTGGGACCTTCCGCCCAAGCTAACAAGGTGGATCCGGGCGCCCCGTCTGGTAGTCTAGTTTATAACTGAAAATCATCATGGATTCGTATAGTCTAATGAGTGCAGAGGTCCCTAAATTACAAAAAAAAAAAAAAAAACATTATTTTTGTCTGCACATGGTCCACTATGCATATGACACCCGAGCGACTTGCCCAGCTAGATGCAATATTAGCTGACTACGAATAGGTTTGCATTAGTTCTGCCCCCTCCTCTTACTCTTCAACTATCGACATTCTCTACGTATTTTTCTTTCGTTTTTTTTTTTATATTACTTCATATCATTTTTTGCAAGTAGATACAAAATATTTTATATTTATAGATGTGTGAAGAACGTTTACAATGGTCGTTACTACCAATTTTTTTTTCTTTTTAATGATAATTTTTTTTCTTGCTTAAACAGTGCTCCAAGGCCTGCTATCAAATTACTCCGTGCTTATACAAGTGTGGCACAACCCGATGATGATGACGCAAACATCAAATACTCCCTAAGACTTAATAAAGACAACATCAACGACAAATAAAATACTGAAGGCACGACATAGTCAAATGAAGATGACATCAATAGGGAAGAAGATATTGAAGGCACAACAAAAGGAAATGAAGATGTCTTCGATGTCTGAGATATGACATAAACAAGATAAAAGATATTGAAGGCATGACAAAGAGAATGTCAAACATTAAAACCTCCCAAGTACACACATTTGGAAAGGGAACATTGACGAGAAATGGGATATTGATGATGATAAACAGTCTGCAGACAAATTTGACTCATGAAAATTGGGGATGTGATGCAGCGGCTAATCAGTAAAGGGATATTGAGAAGGTTGCAAAGTCTGCAGACAATTTAACTCGGAAAAATCGGCAAGATGATGCAACACTCGATCAACAAAGGGATGTTGACGGTGTTGGAAAGTCTGTAGACAATTGTCTCGGCAAAATCGGGAAGACCATGCAGTATTCGATTACGCACATGAAGATGAAGGAAATGATGTTGACGATCTTATATCACAGTCTGATCAATCTTTATCTCACAGGAATCATATCCTTTATAAGAATATGCAATAAATTGCAACTTTTATGGCTATTAAGCGACTCACGTCACAACGAACACGAAGAACTGCAGTTGAAAAAAAAGATGAAGCATCATCTGAATGAACAAAGTGCCTCTAACAATTTGCATGACGACATGAATAGTATTAATGACATGAGCATTCTTATTCGACGGATGAGGAAGAGGAAAGAATCAACACAATCAAGTAGAAATAAGACACGAGGAAAGCAATCCAGAACGAAATGGTTTCATCTTAATCATGAGAATTGATTATAGACAAAATCATTTATTCCAGCGCAACAATACATTTACGACGGGGTGATTTACTTCAACATTGAGTGTCCACAAGTAGATGCAGTTATAATTACCACATTTTTTCATCTTTGTTTCGTGGCTTGTATATATATATATATATATTAAGGTCAACAACCTTGAGATATCATAATTGAACTCAAAGGTCCCAAGTAATTCAGCATGATTTTAACTTTGTCAATTGATTGTATCTGGATTTGAACTTCGGTCTATCTTTCAACAGTTCTTGGGTGTACGAACTGAGCTCGGCCTGTTTTTATTTTTATAATTCTTTATGTTCAGGAAATTAAAAAAAATAAAAATTGCAAGCACTGACAACAATTGAGGTTGAGGTCAAATAACTTTGCAAACACATGTAAAGATGATCTGCACACGAAAATGTCAGTTACCTTTAGAGGTTGATAAAAATATTACAGAGATTGTCGTAGTCCTTGTTTCTATCTTATTGTCCTCTTTTACCTTCATTTGCCTTTGGATATTTATCTTCCACACATTTTTTTTTATTTTTTTTTTTTCTCTCTCTCTCTCTCTCTCTCTCTCTCTCTCTCTCTCTCTCTCTCTCTCTCTCTCCAATTCGTTGGATCTTTTCCAAATTGACTGTTGCAATTCATAATTATCGTTTTTTATATTTGTTTTGCCTTGCTGCTTGTCCCAATTCGAGAGCCAGGTTTATGACATTAAAACTTTTTTTATGCGTTTTCTTTTTGAAATTTTGTTTGCATGCTGATTGCCTATTCAAGGACAAACTGAGATTATAGGAGATGGTTTTGTACGAGACGCGTGGGTGATGATTATTAAAGCAGAGACTTGATATACATAAGCACCATGTGCATGTTATAGCCAAACACAACAATTTAGGGGCATACTCATATTGGCAATCAAACATTGCTGTCACATTTGGTCTACGCATTCGTGGCTTGAGTATTTGTCATAAAGTCTATGGATACTGAGAACTGAATTGTCGTGCCTGTTGTATGACATGCGTGCTTGATTATGTAGTTTTTCAGCGATTCGACAACTTTGAAAGTCAAGGCACGTGAGGAAGAGGTAGCAGGTGGAATAGTAGAGGTACGAAACTCTCCATTTATCTCCTTACTCTCTCCTTCCAAACTCTACGTTTTGTAAGGTGCTTTGCTATTTTAACAGCCCACCTCTTTCTCTCTCTCACTTTTACTGCCCCCTCTTCTCTTCCCCTCTTTCCCCCAACATGAAGACCACCCAACTATCTCTCCCCCACCAGGAGTCCCAACTGATGTTATTAATCAAAATATTGTTATTCATGTTGTAAAGAAAAGGAGTGGAAAAGAGAATGAAGTTGATGTACAAAATGCAGTATCATCCTGTTTGGTGTCCCATCATTGGAACCTGCACAAGGGCCCACTATCGAGGTTACCTTTGTAGAGTCGGTGTAGACAACAAGTCAGAGAACAGTTTAGCCCCTAAATGTTCAATATGGGCTTTGACTCGTGACCTCACGGCGTTGTGCGGTTGTAGATGTGCTTATCAGAAGCAAGTTGAATTGCTACAGAAGTACAGCTTTCAGCTCCTTGGCTTTGTATTTGTCCTCAGAGTAAGTTGGAACTCTATTGATCCTCTCCTTCACAATAACCACTCATTTACTACTCTTGAGAGAGAGAGAGAGAGAGAGAGAGAGAGAGAGAGAGAGAGAGATGAAGGGGGGGGGGGGGGGGGGGGAAGGCAGGCACAGGTGGTGAGGCTATCAGTCGTGCAGATGCAACAATGGCGGACTTGTAAAGAGGATCGGTCGGAAATGATTTTTTTTTTCTGTAAACTTCTTTGTCGGGTGCTTGTTTGTACAATGGTATAATCCATGACAGCCCGACAAGATGGCCCCACAAATTTACAACTGTGGTTTGACTCATGATCTCACCACATGGTTTTGTTGTGGATATATTTGTCAGGTGCAAGTTGAATTGATACAGAAGTACTGCTTTCGGCTCCTCGGTATTGCATTTGACATGCCATCGTTTTTTGTCCTTATGAAGTGGGAAAGGGAATGAAGTTGATGTACAAAATGCAGTATCATTCCCTTATGTGCTCCATCATCTAAAAGGTTTTAACTTTTGACAAGTGACACTCTTTGTGGAGTGGTTAAGGATTGGCACTGCTTAAAACCCAAGAGACCACACTTTTCCATGTGGTATGTAACAACATTGAGGTATCATAATCAAAGCGACAGACCCTAGATTGCCACTAGTTCAAACCTTGGAGAACACCTTTTTCCATGTGGTCTGTAACAACCTTGAGGTGTCGTGATCAAACTGACCGGCTTAAGGTAATTTAGATTTATTTTACCCATTTGAAGCAGGCAGGATTCAGACTTGAGTCTGTATTTCAACAGTTTAGGAACGTACCCATTGAGCTAGGCTTGCTAGTTGAAACCATCATTCCTATCATTGTTAAGTGGCCAAAATAAAAAATAATTATTAAGTGGCCAATGACTATAAGGACGAGGTTTTTTTTTTTTTTTTTTTTTTTTTTCCAAACAAAGCAAAAGGATTGTTAATGAGTCATGAAATAATTCCTCGTTATATTTAACAACATTTTTAGTTCTACCATCTTCCCCTAAACGAACACAATGCAGTATGTGTTTGACCGGAATACTAGCTTGTATACATTTGCTATCAGGATGCGTTATGTCCGTTTAGGGGAAGATGATAGTCACTGGTGTTTTTGGCAAAAACCCTCCTTCATGTCTATTCAGGGTAAGGCAACACCCAAGATCTATGAAGGACTAAATTGTGAAGTCGTGCCTACTGGTATTGCAGACCCCTGGTGTTTTGACACACGTAGGTGCATTTGAGTGAAGTCCACCTAAGTGTTAGGACGTGGTATATTAAGAGAGTGTATACATTTTTTTCATCCTGCTTTCATGTTCGTTTCTACTCGAATTGTTTACTTTGGTCAAGAATTCCTTTCATAGTTGCTGACAAACTACATTTTGTTTTGGTTGCCCCCCCACCCCCCGTTTTGATGTACTGCAGGTTCTTCGCTGAAGCTCAGACAACGTCTTATCAACTCTGAAAACAATCTACAGAATGAATGATCTCATCAGACCAAGACGTTTCCTGATGCCATCCAAATCATTCAAATCCAAAATTATCTGCATCACAAAATGTCTAACTTATATGCACACATAACTTATATCATGAACACACATCACGTTTCATGAAAAAAGAAGAATTACGAGCAACATACAATCCGTGCTGTGTTTGAGAAATTAAGTTTTCACAGTCCACGTGTTTTTCCGAACCCAGTCCTTGGTGTTGACCATGCCCTTCATTTTGCTCACTATGAATATGTTCTACTACCAAGCATTGAATTGTGTGTTCGTTGAAAGACATCGCTTATCTTCAATAAAGAACGCTTGCTACCATTATTTTATCCAATGGAGGACATACCTGGAAGGGGCACAGTTTATGAAAAAAAATGTACCTCCTATTCAATTGACTATTCTTATAATTATTACACTTTACCCAATGGTGAACAAAGGTTTTACGAAACAGTGGAAGAAGACTCAAGATGGTTTCAAGTGAACTTAAAAACTGTTATTAGTATAATGTTGTTTCGTCAACATGATGAATTACTGTAAGTTTTTGTATACCATTACTCTATTGTTTTTAAAAAAGTACGGAAGCGAAGTCTGTTTTTGTTATTAGATACTTGTTTCATGATTGATAATTCATTCCATAATTTATTATCATAACACGTTGTTTGTAACTTATTTATGCTCACTAATTGCTTTGAATATGAATTTGTTCATTTAAATCATTTTATGAAAATTTTGAGATTATTGAAGTTTTTCAAACATTATTGATGTTAACCCCAATGGCTGTTTGAAGCAATTTTTCGACAACCACTGTCTTCGTATGTTGAGTCTCTTCTTAGAATTAGCCTCACTTTCCATCAGTATTTTTGTCATTGTTTTTGTAAAACTTTTCTTGTCTTTAATAATGTATCGGTAGGCTATCAGAGTTGTATGCTGAGCTTCTGTCACCCACTTGAAGTTTTACATTATTGAATCCGACTATTGATTTTTCATTTTCCGTAAGTTGTAACACCATAGACTATTTTACAGTTGGTCGGGGGTTTGAGTGCTTGTGGTTGAGAGTAGTAGTGTTTCAAAAGAGATGTCGTGGGAGAGACAACAGTTTGGGAGAGTTGGTATGCCTGGGGGAGTCATGAGGTGTAGGCGGGTCATTGTCGGGGGTGTTTTTTAGAGTGGGGGAGGTGGCTCATGCATCGGAAAAATGTCTTTTATTTGATTTGAAAAAAAAACCAAGGTAATACTAGGGGTGCTAATAATATCAGACACCACCAGCACTATGGGGCGACTCCTTCTATTGTTGACGAGAATCACATGTTGCAAAGCAAGTAAGCGTCCCTAAACATTGTAGATGTTTGTTTGAACAGACATGAAATTATAATGGCAGCAAGCTGTTGAGCTTACCTACAAAGACAAAAATTTGACAGGTAGGACTACATAGCCTTGGGGATCAGAACGTTGACCCCAATGGTTGTTTGGAGTTATTCTTCGACAACAACCGTCTTCATCTGTTGAGTCCCTTCTTAGAACTGACCTCGCTTTGCCATGAGCATTTTTGTTACTATTTTTGTAAAGGCCTTCCCGTTTTTGATAATATATAATCAGGCTATCAGAGTTGTATGTTGAGCTTATATCACCCACTTATAGTTTTGCAACACCGAATCCGACTGTTGATTTTTCCTTTCCTGTAAGTTGTGACACCATGGCCTATTTTCCGCTTGGGTAGGGTTTTGAATGTTTGTGGTTGAGAGTGGTAGTGTTTCAACAGAGATGTCGTGGGAGAGTCAGTATGTCTAGGTGAGTCATGAGGTGTAGGCTGGGTCATTGTCGGGGTTGTGTTTGAGAGTGGGGGAGGTTGCTCATGCATCAGGAAGATGTTTGAGGGAGGTAGGTCAGTGGGGGGTGGACGGGTGTATAGGGGTTCAACGACTAGTAAAGGGGGGGGTGTTTGGGCTTGGGTCATCTATGTCATTCGGGGTCGGGGGATGGGTGGAGGTGCTCCTTCTAGAACCAGTGGGTAACCTTGTAGGAAGGGGGGTTCAGGCGGGTCCAACACCAGACTCTGAGAGCTAATCAGCGACTATTGCTCAATCGGAGGTGGGGGGGTATTGGGTGTGTGCAGGTTGGTAGAGGGGGGGTTGGTGCACGAGCAGAGGGAAGGTCATCTTGAATGATTCTCGTTGCTTCGTTGTCTGCTGTTTATGCAGCTCTGGGTCTTTCAATATTGGGGTTGGTGCACGAGCAGAGGGAGGGTCATCTTGGAGGATAATTGTTGCTTCGTTGTCTGCTGTTTATGCAGCTCTGGGTCTTTCAATATTGTTGTCCGCCTCCCTGCTAGGCACCGGTGGTGTAGGGTGTTGGTTGTGCAGGGGACATACCACCACATACCTTCTTCGCCTAGGCCTGTGGGTTCTTGATAATGTCCCCCTTACCCAACTTTGCTCATTCTTACCTCGGTTTCCAGAGCAAGTTATGTTCTCCATTCAATTAACTGGATAATAATTCAACAAGTTCATAATGAAGTTGTTTATGTGTCTTGTCTTTGTGTTTGTTGTGCAGATATTGATTTCATTCAGGATTTGCAGCAATAGTCGAAGTCCATAATGAGAGAGAAGAGCTAACAAGATTTATGTGTTTTATTGATCTGAAAGAAAATATTCAAAAACACAAACAAACACAAAGATATTGTTTGAATCGACAAATATTCGAGGAGGCATACTTTCGTTGTAGAACATCCTTGTTTCTTCATAAACATGCGCAACATCTTCTCTCTCATGTGGATTATGCATTGTCGGATGATATCATCTTGGCACAGGTAATAATTATCACTCAGTTGTTCTTTTGCATACAATGTGTATTTTTTTTTTAATTTAAACACTGATATGGTATATTTGTCATTGATTTCCTGAATTTTATAGGTATCTACGCTACCAAATGCATCTAGGCCTGGTTGCCTAGTTGTGCACCCGAGGCATTGCAACTACGACCCTCTCGTGATGGTGAATCGACCAGCTAAGAAAATTGTGAAAAACTTATTTATTTTTTTCTGATGGTGGGGCTCTTCTGCGCATACCAAGAGGTACCCAAATCCAATTTTTTTTTTCTTGATTCGTGATCGATTTTCGAGTGATGGTCAGGGGTTGAAGGACTTTGAAGGCACTTGAAAGGGGGATGAAGGACCATCTAAGCACGTGACGCCGTATCATGTGGTATTTTTCCACTACTTTACGTCACTCTCTGGCCAAAATGTACGCAACAAAATTCAAACTTGGAACTAGAGCTCAAGTATTCAAGATCGCGGGAAGGGATTTGGGTAAACGTTTAAGTGCAAAACCAGACAAAATTCCGCTTGGAATCACGGACCAAACTGTAGAAGATTGGGATAAATCAGTGAGTGGAAAAGACACTCCCAGGCAACCGTGAGGTTGGAATTCTATATAGTAACGTCCCTACACTTATAGAATTCCTAACGAAAAAAATCTACAATCCGGGTCGTTCGTAGTCCTACCGGTCCAACGGGTGCCGTGTAATATTAAGACTTTAAGACTTTAAGATCACGAGGCGATCCAGACCGTTTAACAGTGCAAACGTTCTCGATCGTCGTGCGATCTTAAAGTCTTAAGATTGCGAGACGATCAGAGTCATTGGGACGGTAGGTCCACGGCCGACATGGATCGTTGCACCAGTTGGAAAGAGGGTAGTACACGCCTGCCTGAGTTATAAGGGTGCTTGTATGTTTGGGAAACCCATCAAACTTTCACTTACTTGTTGCTGTGGTTTTGGGGTTAGCAATTGAGAAAAATACTATGTGGTCGGCTGACATTCCAAGAGTGGTACCTTTGCAGGTTAGGATGGGTTACCAGTCCATAGTCTGAGTCTAGGGCCTACAACGGTAGATATCAGGTCTGCAATTATGTTTATTTTTTCGGATGGAGGAGGTACCTATTGCTTGGGAGGTCAAGCAACCATGAAATTACCACCCAAGAGGCAGCTTGCCTTTGTACTTATTCAAGTACAGCGGTAGGCTATGCCTCATTTAGTGCTATGTTGTTTGTGTTGCATGCATCTGGACTGGACACTTCAAGTGGGGACCACTACTAAGAGAAGGAAGACCATTGAATGACCACCTAAGCTATGGTGAAAGACCGTGCATGGAAGGAGGAGGAAGAAGGGTGCAAAGGAGGAGAGTACCTAAGGACTTACTTAGCTATAGAGGTCTGCATCTTCATCCACTTGGTCGGCCCAGCTGCTTGAATGCGGTAGTGGGAGTGTGCTGCCACCAGGGAGTTTCAACACAGTACATTGGTCCGGCGTCGCCCTATTACGAGGGAGATAAAAACCTTGCATTTGTCTTTTGAACATCAGGGGTTGGTGTGTGATGTCCACCAAAGCCATGAGGTTTTATGGCATTTGCTCTAAAAGATGTCGCACTAAAAGACGATGAATATGGTTATGGCAGACCTCTTATAATGCCAACAGTAAGGAGCAAACTTTCATGTTGGTTTGATGGTATTTGCTCCAGTTTAATGGGACTTACTTTCTTGAGTGTTCCTTGAATGCAGGTGCAAGATCCATTCTGTTATCATTTGTTGGAAGAAGCACTCGACCATCCAAAGACTTGTAAGGATGAACTGTGTAGAAGGTTCTGCCAAGTTCGAAGTGTGCAGATCAAGGTGTGTTAATATTGATGTTGATCTTTATGAGACTGCAGTTGGTCGAATCATCAAAGGTTGTCCAAAAACACCGGTGCCAAGACGCAAATGGTATAAGCACCCTCCCAAAATTTGATAGCGAAGATGACTTGGACGAGATCACAAAAGAATCAAATGAATCCCAGGGCTCAGCAGACATCCAAGTTACAATGTCAAATATTAAAGAGCTCATTGCACGCCTCACACGTTTTCAAACATGGACGAGCATGGGCAACGCAAACATCATTGAATCTCGATTGATTAATGAGGTAAATGTATTTATAAATAATCTCATAGAAAAAATGTTCTCTGTGTGTTTGAGAAACTCCCTCATGAAGTCTGGAAAATGCAACAATTTTTTATGTGTTTTTTTTTTTAATTTAATTTTCAAAGTTTCACTTGGTGCTTTTTTATGTGTTTTTTTTTTAATTCAATTTTTATGTATTTTTTTTTTCTTTTGTGTGTAGGGGGGTTCCGGTTGGTGCTTTATTCACGTGTGTGTTTATTCATGATGTTCATGGGACGCTGGACCCAGTTTCCAACACGTGGCGCTCCCCATCAATAAACAAAAGAATGTGTATGCGTGTGTATGTGAGAGTGAGTGTGTGTGTGTGTGTGTGTGTGTGTGTGTGAGAGAGAGAGAGAGAGAGAGAGAGAGAGAGAGAGAGAGAGAGAGAGAGAGAAAGAAGAGAGAGAGAGAGTCGTGCAATATGCAGCATGTTAGTGGCAGGAGCATAAGGGCAGGCGCTGACATAAAAAAAAAGAAAAAAAAAGTAATATTATTGGAAGACAAGAGGTTTCTATTTGAATACAACGTGTACATGTTCTATTCGAAGTGCTCTCCTCGTTGAGAAAAATAGACTTGCGCCGTTTCAATTTTGAAATGTTCAAAACTCATGGATCGTGGCCTCCTGAGCCTCCTACGGGCAGCTACCGGTTCTACGCGGTCCATGCAAGCCCCGAAGACCTCAAAAATGCCCACCCTCCCCAGCGACCATTGACGTTCAAATTTCAATGACGTTGAAAGTCTCAGAGGGGGGAAACGCAACTCTGACGGGCTGCGAACAAATAAGTCTCAAGAGGAAGAGAGGGGGCAGCAGAGAGGGTTATGTCCACTTGATATCGGAACAACCTTCGGTCAGCCTCTGCAATCAACCTCTGCTGCCCGTTATATTGTGTGTATGTTTTGTCATGTTCGCTATACACAACTCGAAGAGTGGTTGGGGGGGGAGGGGGATCCCGGTTGATGCTTTATTCACGTGTGTGTGGGATCCCGGTTTGTGCTTTATTCATGATGTTCATGGGACGTTGGACCCAGTTTCCAACAGGTGGCGCTCCCCATCAATAGACAAGAGAATGTGTGTGCGTGTATATGTGAGAGTGAGTATGTGTATTTGTGAGAGTGAGTGTGTGTGTATGTGAGAGTGAGTGTGAGAGAGAGAGAGAGAACCTTGCAATATACAGCATGTAAGTAGCGGGAGCACAAGGGCAGACACTGACCTCGAAAAAAAAGAAAAAAGTAATGTTAATGAAATATTAGCGTTTTTATTTGAAATTTGAATAGAAAGTGTACACTTTGTATTCGAATACAATGTGTACGTGTTCAATTCGAAGTGCTCTGCTCTTCGAGAAAAGTAGACCTGCACAGTTTCGATTTTGAAATGTTCAAAACACAAGGACCGTTGCCTCCTCGGCTTCCTACAGGCAGCTACCGGTCTAACGTGGTCCCGCCCCTTGCAAGACCCTAAAACCGGGAAATGCTCACCCTCCCATCGACCACTGATATCGAAATTTCAATGACGTTGAAAGTCTCAAGAGGGGAAATGCAACCCTTACGTGTGGGTCGTAATTTGTCTACTGAAGTGAGGTGTCATCAGGGAAATTCGGACTGGGTGAGCCACAATTGTGAGAACTGAAGTCTACCACTTATCACACCTCAGATACATATAACTAAACTATGATCGAAATACTATAACGAATCACAGTTTATACAAAATATAGAGTGATAGAGACTCCAAGTAAGGGAAAGGTTAACTGGATGGTCAGATCGATGGTATCTAATTTACTTCCAGAAAATTGATTTACGACATCCAATTTTTATAGCCCTAATAGGTTAACTGAGACTTTTGAACGATTCTACTGTGACCAATTTTGACTGCCCAGAAAAGTCGACCTGAATTGTAAGTCAGTTCGGGAGATCAGCACCCTAGTCTGCAACATGTAAACGAGTCAGTCTTAAGGCATTCTACCATTCTTAATCCTACTCTACGACGCTAAAAAAAACGCCCTCGGTTGGCCTACCTCTGCAATTGCATGTAAAAGCCTTCGCACATGGATCAGTGGCTCACCAGGGATACGTCTGCCTGAGGATGGTGAAAACTCCTTAGGTAGAGGTAAGTTGTACCTCGCAAAATCTTTGTCATGTCGCAGAGAACCGCGAGGGGTAGCGCAGACGGGAACGGTCGGAATGGTATTTTGCTGAAACGATTAAAACTCATGCGTGATACGACCCTAAGGTCCGACACTAAAACACTTTACGCCTTGGTGTGGGACCAACGTGCCCGACAACGGGCAACGAGAGAGTCATCCCTTAAACGACTAGTTTCCTTTATCGAATGGGAAAATAGTGGGGCCTCAGGTAGGCCCCAACCTTTTAGGAGGCCAAAAAGAAACGACAACCGCGGATGAGACTTATCAATGTCGTCTAGCCTGACCTCTGTTTTTTTTTAGTTGTAAAAAATTTCCAGTTTTCCTTATTTTCCCAACACCAACGGAGGTACTAGTGGTTTGGAAAAAAAAAAAAAAAAAAAAAAAAAAAAAAAAAAACGATTCTACTAAAAAACGGTTCTTTTTTTAAACGTACGCAACGAGGGGGGGAGGGGGGCGAGAGAGAGAGAGAGCGAAAGAGCGAAAGAGCAATAGAGAGAGAGAGGGAGAGAGGAAAAGAGATGGCGTGTTTGTTGTGTCACTATGTAGCGAACGTGATATCATTATTTCTCTCCGTCTCTCTGCCTGTTTATTTGTCATTCTCTTTGTGGCCTCGTGCGCTTGTTTTCCAACGTCGAAAATAAAAATGAATTTTGCACAACAAGGCGGGAACATTCATTCTCATTTTGCTCATCTCTCTCTCTCTCTCTCTCTCTCTCTCTCTCTCTCTCTCTCTCTCTCTCTCTCTCTGTCTTTCTCTCTCTCTCCTCCCTCTCTCTGCCCCCCCCTTTCGTCCCTCCCTCTTCCCTCCGCCCCTCACCCCCCGCATGAAGATGTCTTTTTTTTTCTCCTGAAGTTGAATATTTTTTGTTTTCTTGTTTTTTTTTGTTTTTTTTTTCCTTGAAAGTAAAGTGAGACCAGGCGTTTGCTTCATAGACCCTCAAAACTTGTGCGAGTATACAAACACCATATTTTTTTTAGTTGGGTCGAGTAGTGGTCGTTTAACGGAGAACCGTTGACTTCTCGAGGTAACTACTAAACAGCGTTGTCCATAAGTCATCATACATCCAAATTATAACGTATCAAATCGTTGGATCAGGATCGAAGAATGACAACCCCTCAGATCCCGGATATTCCATAAGCGGTACTCATCTCAATTAGCGACGTTGTGAGATGGTGAGCGGGCCCATGTCTCCATAGTTACCGAAGATGAAGCAGTTGACCCGCGAAGCATAATTTGCGGGGTTACCGCTACAATCTCTGGTAGGGTTCCAAAGGTGGTCGTGCAAAAATTAGTGCAGAGCTTTCGTCCCCCTATGATATGTTATTCTGCCTCTTTCAAAAATTTTCAATATTTATTCTAACATGGCATTTTGTTTTATGGAACACCTTCATTTCCAACAATGTTCGTTTGGCCAATCAGTTATGTTGTCAATTTCTGTGAATTTCTGTCAGTTTGTGATTTGGGGTTGACATACCCACCCAATACCAAGGATATTTTGAAAGATGAATCATAGTCAGAGGGGCATGCCACCGTAAACCTGATATGGCATTGACGTACTGTGAGAGCAAGGGTGTGCAGCCTGTAGTTTGTTTATTGATATGGTTAGGGAAGGGTAAGGTAGTGATTACGTTGTTTGTATGTTTTGTCATATTCGCTATACATAACTCGAAGAGTGTGGGGGGGGGAAGGGGGATACCGATTGGTGTTTTATTCACGTGTCCCGGTTGGTGCTTTCTTTATGACGTTCATGGGATGTTGGACCCAGTTTCCAACAGGTGGCGCTCTCCATCAATAGACAAAAAAATGCGTGTGTGTGTGTATGTGAGAGTGAATGAGTATGTGTGTGTGTGAGAGAGAGAGAAAAAGTGAGTGAGTGAGAGAGAGAGAGAGAGAGTCCTGCAACATACAGCATGTTGGTGGCAGGAGCACAAGGGCAGACGCTGACCTAAAAAAAAAAAAAAAAAAAGTAATGTTATTGGAACACAATAGTTTATATTTGAAATGTACACGTTGTACGTGTTCTATTCGAAGTGCTTTGCTCTTTGATAAAAGTAGACCTGCGTCATTTCGATTTCAGAATGTTCAAAACTCAAGGACCGCGGCTTCCTCAGCCTCTTACGGGCAGCTACCGGCCCTATGCGGTCCCACCCCTTGTAAACCCCCAAAACCTTAAAAATCCCCCCCCTCTCCCTCCCCAATGACGTTGAAAGTCTCAGGGGGGGAAACGCAACCCTAACGGGATGCGAACAGGTAAGTTTCAAGAGGAAGAGGGGGGGGGTAGTAAGGAGGGTTGTGTCCATTTGATGTCGGAGCAACCTTCGGTTAGCCTCTGCAGTCAAACTCTGCCGCCCTTTATGTTATGTGTATGTTTTGTCATGCTTGTTATACACAACTCAAAGAGTATGTGTGTGGGGGGTCCTGATTGGTGCTTTGTTCCTGTGTGTGTGGGGTCCCTGTTGGTGCTTTATTCATGATGTTCATGGGACGTTAGACCCAGTTTCCAACAGGTGGCGATCCCCATCGATAGGCAAGAGAATGTGTGTGTGTGTGTGTATGTGAGAGTGTGTATATGTGTGTGTGTGTGTATGTGTGTGTGTGTGTGTGAGAGAGAGAAAGAGAGAGACCTGCACTATGCAGCATGTAAGTGGGGGGAGCATAAGGGTAGGCACCGATCTCCAGAAAAAAAAAATACAATATGTACGTGTTTTATTTGAAGTGCTCTGCTCTTTGATAAAAGTAAACATGTGTCGTTTCGATTTCGAAATGTTTAAAACACAAGGACTGAGGTCTCCTCGGCGTCCTACGGGCAGCTACCGGTCCTACGTTGTCCCTTAAAGTGCCCGCCCTCCCCACCGACCACTGACGTTGAAATTTCAACGACGTTGAAAGTCTCAAGGGGGGGAGACGCAACCCTGACGGGCTGCGAACATTAACTTACCGTGAGGGCACGGTTGCGTAGCCCGTAGTTTGTTTATTGATGTGGTTCGGGAAGTATAAGGTAGTGATTGTGTTGTATGTATGTTTTGTCATGTTCGCTATACACAACTCGACGAGAGTGTGTGTGTGGGGTCCCGGTTGGTGCTTTATTTATGATGTTTATGGGACGTTGGACCCAGTTTCCAACAGGTGGCGCTCCCCATCAAGTGTGTGCGTATGTATGTGTGTGCGTGAGAGTGTGTGTGTGTGTGTGTGTGTGTGTGTGTGTGTGTGTGTGTGTGTGTGTGAGAGAGAGAGAGAGAGAGAGAGAGATTATGTGTGCGTGTGTGGGTGTGTGTGGGGGGGGGGTGTTTATGTGAGAAAAAGATAGATAGATAAAAATAGATAGATAAATAGATAGATAGATAGATAGATAGATAGATAGGTAGATAGAGAGAGAGAGAGAGAGAGAGAGAGAGAGAGAGAGAGAGAAAGAGAGAGAGAGAGAGAGAGAGAGAGACCTGTAGGATGCAGCATGTCAGTGGAGGGGAGGCGCTGACCTGCAAAAAAGCAAAAGAAATAGTTTTATTGGAATACAAGAGTTTTTTCTTTTCGAAATCTGAATAGAAAACGTACACTTTGTATTCGAACACAACGTGTACATGTTCTACTCGATTCGAGGTGTTTTTCTATTCGAGAAAAGTGGACCCCCGCTGTTTCAATTTCAAAAAAGGCTTAACAACTGCGGGTTCCTTGACCTCTTACGGGCAGCTACCGAACCTACGCGGTCCAAGCCCTTGCAAGGCCCCAAAACCGCAAAATGCCCATCCTCCCGACAACCACAAATGTTGAAATTTGAGTGACGTTGAAATGTCTCAGGGCATACTCACACGGGGACCAAAAGTCTCAAAATTTTGAGGCATTTGGTTCGTTTTTTTTTAGGCATTTGGTCCCCGTGTGGTCACACAGGCCGACTTCATCCAGAAAGGATGAAGTCGTGACTTTTACACTTTGCACTCAGGGCAAGTGCGCCCGGACACATCGGTGAGGATCAAACAAAAAGATGATTTTTTTTTTTTCTCACATCAGTATAACGAGATACAACCTAAATGTTTCTGGTCGCACTTCCAGTTTTTTGGAGGACTGTCTTCTTCTTTTACGATTTTCTTCGATTAACGAACATTAAAAAATAAAAACGAAAGGTAATTTGAGACCACCTCTTGAGGTGGTTTAAAAAATGGTCCTCCCTTGACCCCGCAGACCGCTGACAAAAGGGTCACCATTTCAGGCATTTGGGTAGCGGTGTCGCACTTTTTTTCCAGTCCGTCCGCTTCAGACGACCGGAAAGTCAACAGGCTGTCATGCAGGATTTAGAATGCGATTGCAATAAATAAAATAAATTAAATAATGCAAATCCCTTCCTTTTGTGTGCGTCTAGCTTCGAGCGAGACCCTTCAATTGCGGTCTTCACCGGTCCCCGATCTTAGGAATCTTTTATTTTGATTCCGAACAGCTGAGAATTATGCAAATAATAATCATAAAATTATGCAGTGCTATTCGTGCATCAATTATGTCAATCTGATTTTGAGAACTGTGACAGAATCATTCAAGAGAACAATCATCAAGCAAGAACAATGCAAGAGGCAAGACCGACTGACTGACTTGGGCAAAGACATAGTCAAATGAATGAGGGAAGAATGACAACTCATAATAGTCTAAGGAAGTATATATGGAAGAGAACATGGCCAACACCGATCACGAGTCCTCACTCCTCCCTCTGAACCTTACACTCATCTTCTCACTTTGTTGTCCGTCGTTTGGGCTTCTTGCCATGTCTCCGTACTCTCTGAGGTTGTGACTTCTGAATGTAAAGCCACATGAAGCCTGCTAGTTCCAAACACTTTCATCCAAGTCCCATGATACGGAAGTCAGTCATGGCACAAAACTTTTCCCATGGTGTAGGGAGATATGGCTGAGAGAAGATGCCTCGTCTGAGATCTGGGAATTCGGATGTCTCAATCACTGCCTCGTAATCGATCACTGCAAGCGATATGTACCTCTTGGCCAAGTCCACCAGTCCGCCCCAATAAGAGTCGTCAGTAAGGTAGTAAGGGACCGGCGATTTGGGGTAGTCAGTGAAAAGCTTAGGACCAAAGTTATAGACTAGCTTTGTGCTTCTTTGGAGTCTCTCGGCTTTCCATTGCACAAACCCAGCTATTGCGGCCCAAAACTACATCAAAATTAGGATGTGTCTCATTCCCTTTTTTAAAGAACATCCACGAACTCAGTGAAAACAACTAAGATAGACAAATCTTCGCGCCTGAAACCATCAATCCTGACATACTTGTAGGGGAAGCTCTCCCTGGCAGCAATCAGGTTGAGGCTGTCAAGGACCGACTAATCAACTGTGATAGGGTTGATCTCTCTCATGTGTTCGGATATGTAGTTACTCCCTTATAAAGAGAAGTGACTATGCTTGATTGACAGACGTTCGCCGCTTGAATGCCTTTGACGCAGAATTGATGTTGATCAGTTGCTAGTTAACTGCTGATCAAGGACTGAAAAATTGTTGGTCAATGAACTGTGACTGCTGATTAGAGAAGAAAGAGATTGATTGCTGATTGGAAAACTGAGCGTTGCTAAAATTTTAATGACTGAAACTGAGTACTGCAGAGATTCTGCAACTGAATAATGACTGAATAATAGTTGGGTGCTTAACATAATAGTAGTTGAATGTTGACTGACAGGAAAACTGAAAGTTGCATGCTCTCCCAGTCTCATCACCTGATAGCTTTAAACGAATACCTTTACATCCCATATCTGAGTATCGCCTTGTGATTGCTACTCTGCCTGTTCATCTTTTCGGCATTATAGGGTCTCTTCATAGAGTATCCTCCCCTCGTCATTCTCACCGTTGACTGCCAACACCCTCTCGTGCTTGGTCCACTGCTTCAGCTACTGGGAAATTTATTACTTTGATTGAATAGTAGTTGAGTGCTAGTGAGAATGCCAAACTTCCAAGCTCTGATCACCTGATTCCAGAAACACAATTGAAACTGTAGTTTGTCGAGGGGTGTCTGACAATCAGAGGTATCTGTGGTATTGCAGATTGCTGGTTGGCGTTCTGTTGCTCGGAAATGTAAGTGTAACTTAAAGACTTTAGTGTTCACTCAAGTCTCGCTCTAGCCTGTTCCACAGATTCCAATAAATCCAGTATGTGCAAATTGCCCTGACAATCGAAGAAATAAAGTACGTACTCTATAAATTTTTTCTCACCTACCACCCGAACTGCATGTTCCCTCTGGGTTTGTTGGGTCAACTTCATGTCCAGGCTCGCCTCCTCTTCCCATTCCTTTTTCTTATCTCAGTTCGATATGCCTTTCACCACCAAGACATCATTTTCCCTCATCGTTCTCCTTCACATCCTCAGGCCTAAGCCGTAGGTGGGGTACATTATGGATAACCCTCAGGTTGATTGCACAGATTTGCTATCACGCTAGATTGTTGCTCTTGTCGTCAGGGTTCGATCAAGTAAAGTCCGGGAGTACTCTTTGAACGGTATCTGAGACTTCGCGGGAAGTTGCTTACAAAGTTTGTAATAGTCAGTGATCAATTCCTCATTGGATAGAGTAGCCGAATTAGCCTAATCAGTCAGTTTGCCTGGCCAGGAGAACTTCCAAACAGTGTTTTCGTGGTAATCGGACTTCTGACACTCGATCTCAGACACGGGAACACGGTAATAGCTCGAGAAGTATCGATGGGTTCAGCCAGAACTAATAATGAGTCACCGCAAGGAAAACCAAGTCAACAATTCCTTGTTCAAGGATGTGTCTCTTATGGCTCGTCAATGATACAAAGAGGTAAAGTGAAATCAGATGCAAAACACACTTGGCATTCCTTAATGGCCCTCTAAACCCCCCATGAAACAGGACGTCGCGACAGTCCAGTGCCACTGCCTGCAGTTAGCCTCATCTGAGTCTCTGGGGTTTCGCTGAGCGCCTTCACACTGGTTACAAGACTCTGGCTCTATAGGCTTCGTGGCAATTTTCGTGCCCAGGAATGCAAAGACTGTCAACAAAAACTCATACTTTTAACCATGTGCAGATCGGGTCTTTCGTCTATCATACCATCTCTTCTGAACAAGGCACAAAATATCGGCCACTTTGAAGGCAGTTACCATCCTAGTTGAGGGTGCCGAGTTCAGGAATTCAAGTCTCAAGCGAGAAACGTAGCATACTGACTAATTAAGTTCCTAATTGATGGGGATTAACAAAATATCTCTTCAACACCTATGTACAAACAGTCCACTTCTGGCGTTGTACATAGGTGTTGAAGAGATATTTTGTTAATCCCCATCAATTAGGAACTTAATTAGTCAGTATGCTACGTTTCTCAGTAAAGACTTCTTCTTACCCATTCTATGGGAGGAGAAGACACAGTGGCCTAGTCATACGACATTTCTCATATTCTAAGCAAATTCACGTGCAACCCTCATTCGCTTCATACCTCACCTCTCTTCTCCGCCTGGGTTTGCCAGTGGAGTTCTAGGCAATGATCACAACATCTACAGACGAGCATCAACGTGGGTGGTTTCTCTGATGTCAAGCAAGCCCATAGTCAGAGTTAGGCCAAAGTTTTACCTGCCCGATTAGTTCGGCAAACTCTTTCCCCTTTTTGCTTAATTCGACGAAAAGAAAAATACCATTTCTAACCTCAATCAGTTATCATTTTGTACGGGAGGGTTATCAAGGGAAAATTACCCCCTCCCTTGAGCAGGACTTTGACACTCAAGAACGACTACAGGGCAAGTAGGACAGTCAAAGTGAAGATTTCCTTGCCCTAAAATTTCTCTGTTCTCAAACCGATAGCAATCACTCACGTGAACGAGGACATACTTTCCCCAAGACAGCCTGGGTATCTTGGCCTTGTCAGATCATAGGTACTCAAGCATCAAATCAAATAACGGAGCTTCTATATGGAACCAGACTTAACAGGAAACGTGAATCTTAACGGCTAGTTTTAAACCCGAACTCATGAGCGCCCTGATACCAGAGAACATCTTTGGCAAGAGATCTGCCATTGGCTCGCATTTCCCGTTAGCATAGCTGATTTAGACTCGGATCAGTTGTGCTGGCTCACACTTTCGCCTTTACTTTCTTTATTTGTCAAAAGGTCAGCCTCGTAACCCGTCCAGCCGAGACTGCGCAGTAATCCGCTAACTCACTCGGTCACTGTCCCAAGGTCGTCGAATATGGGCGGAGAAAAACATGTACTTCATACGCATCCGCTTGCAATCAAACACCTCTTGGAACGTGAAAGTTACCCGTTAACTCCCAATTAGCTAGCCTACCACCCCCCCCTTCGTCAAGAAGCTTGCAGTATCCCCGTCAGTCAGCAGGGGCTTAAGCAATCTGAGCACACTGTAGAGGCTAGACAATCTTTCGAGTGCGACTATACTGTAAGGCCAGTACTAAATGGAATCGTCTCTCGCCTAACGGTCTGATAACACGATGCACTCATGCACTCATAATCTCACCGAGGTGGGAGTTTAAAGCAACTGCCCTCTTAAAAAAAAAAGAGGAGAGACGAGCGACCAGAAGAGTCCAAATTAGTAATCTCCCAAGAATCGACCCCTGGCAGCAATAAAAGGAAAAAGATCCGAGCCTGAGAATCAGAGTCATCGAGTTTTTCTTAGCGTAGATTAACAGACATTCGCTCACTGAAGAATGTCTCTCTTTCGCCTCCTCTCGCCTGCAATTATTGACTCGTCGATACAGTTCCCCACCGTGTATGGTCCAGCGCAGTGTCACCACTTTGACGGAAGCGTCATATCTGCAATACATAGCCAGGAAGTGTGGAGGCGTCAACTGAAAAGCCACGCTTTCTACGAGCGCGTGCTCCACTCGTCCCTTGAGTCTCCCCTTTCGTTGACTGCCCTCACATACCTTTTCTCCTAGTCTCTCACCAAAGCACGAAGACTCGTTGTGGCTCAGTGGACACAAAACGCAGCGAGTGAACCTGAGGGCCGTTGTTGACATCAACTGTGTCCAGCAACATCGCACACGTCCCTCTCATCCGCACAGTCTTTCCCTTTTGTTGACCTCCTCTCGCTTCCCCGCACTGCCACGTGTAGCCTTTGTACCGCGTGTACCGATCACTCACACCCCTTTTCCTGTCCCTCATCCTCTGGGACTCCACTGCCGCGAGCTGCCCTCGGGCCCGCCTTCCTCAGGTCGTGTCAGCGGGTGGTTCCTGCGGACCTAGCCTGGCCTATTCCAGGACTGAAGGTCCGTCTCCCGGTCTCCTGCCTCGCTCATCTCGCTCTCCCCACCTGAGTCCCGGTTCAGATGGGCTTGTTCCCTGTCCGCTGTATCCATCGAGGTCTAGGTCTCATGATACGATTTTGTTGTCACTCCGTCCCTCCTGCAGCGCCTCTCCGCACGATCCTTTGCCTCTGTGATCGCGTCCTGTAGTTTTTGGTTAGTCCGCATCTCCACCTCCTTAGCCCCTTCCACGTTGATCTTCAGCCTCAGTTCGTCCCCTCCATCGTAGTTAAGTATTACTGTGATCCAGGGACCTTCTCCAGACATGGGTTTCCAGCGCGTCTGGAGATACCAGTAACCCGGCCTATAGCCGTGCAACGCCATAGCCAGGCTTCACCTAATAGACTCATCGCCGTACCAGGTCACTGCCCCAAAGCTGTGCGCACTAGAAAGCTCAAAGCATACGCCAATGCCGCCTTCTCTCCAATAGCCAGTGTCAGCGCTTAGCTCGCACTCACACCACACGTGGGGATGCCGGCCAGGCTAAGTTCAAAACCTATCGAAATTCAGGGACTCAACATACTATCACTACCCAAGTTCGCAGAGCGGTAGCATTCCCCTCACACACCTGCAAGGAAACTCAAAATCTGCCCTGTTTTATAGAACTCAGAGGGGCCGAGGTCTCTGCGTACAAAGGGGAAAATCAAATACTATTTTAGAATTCAAAATCAGTAAAATAACACGAGATCAAGTTATTTCTGAACACGTGAGGTCGGAACTCAACAGCCAGTGCACAGACAGGGCACTCAAACCACCATCGCGTCAGTCCCTAGTCCGTGCAACATGACCAAGGTCAAAAAAAAAAAAAAAAACAGAGGTCCCATAATGGGATACCGACGACCATACCCTCCTTTTTAAAATGCACTGCCGACCTACTCCTATTGGGTACCCGTGTCCGATGGCAAGGAGGGGGCTTATGACCTTCCACGGCGGGTGATAAGCCTTCTACCGATGAGGTCGCGGGTCGCCCCTTTTTTGGGGCCTAACTACACGGTGTTCAATCGGACTGATTCGGCGCAGAGAAACAAGCGAGAAGTACAAGCGAGAAGTCAGGATCATTCTAAACCACAGATTGCCACTCCACCCGTAATTCTAGCCGTTGGCCTTCCCGCGAAACAGCGGGCCGAAAAGTCCAAAGAGAATTTAGTAGTAACAATAATAATAATAATTATAATAATCGCAGAAAGAAAAGATGGGGCTTCAAATTTTCTTTGCGCAGCAGCCTCGTCTGGACAGTGATGAGATTCCATATCCAAGTCTGAAGCCCGACTCTCAACCTGTCCCCTCTCTCTCCTTTTCACACTTTTCCTTTCACTATCATCACTGTATCCACCCCTAAGCATAGCTACTAGAGTCCAGTGCGCAGTTGAAACGTCCACACGGTTTACCTCTATCCCGCCTCTGTACTAGGCCGGGATCACAGCCATTAGGACCAGACGGTCCTTTCGACTCCAAGCAGGCCCGGTTAACTGATAGCGACCGCAGCTCGGAAAGTGAATCGTTGGCCAACCCCAAATTAAAATAAGTACTCATGTCTTTGCATAGCCTTGACGGTTAATTTTTATTTTCTTTTTCATATTTTCTTTCTCTTTTTACTTCCCTCTTCTAAGTCATTCTCTACCCGACAGCGACATCTGCCCGGTGGACCTAACCCATAACCTGTTTAGAGGGGCACTTGGCGCACGGTTGAAAAGACTTAGCCAGTCCTTTCACCTCCCCGTCCCGGGGCGAGCCCGGCGGCTACCACGGCCACAGGCCGGTTGTGCTCTGCTGTACAGCAGGGCGCCGAGCCTGCGTGGACCAATGGAAGCCCTGTGGCGCACTTTTTTGCCGAAGCAAGCACCAACAGAGTCAGTCCATAATAGGGTTCCATTTGGGTATACCACGAATGTTGCACAGGTTCGAAGGCAACCCGACGAGTAGCGGGCACCCAAGCAAGGAACAAGCACTGGGTAGGACTGGCACAGGGAGGAGGGTCGGGACACCGCGCCCTCCGACATAATACCAACCCCCCACCCAGCGTCCCTGCTGGGTCTAAACGCTTTCGCAACCGGTGTAAAGCAGCCTGCGTCTGCGGTACGCTCATTCTTTTTTATTGCAGCTTGCGGCAAGGTCCATTTTTTTTTTTTTTCCACGCTAGTCAGTTTCGCATTCTCACAGTGCTCGTGTTCTTCTCGCTTATAGCTAGCGGCAACTGGCGCAATCTGTGCAATCAATATTCTTTCTTCCTTCTTCTGCAGTTTGTAATCCCTACACCGCAGTACTCCCTAGTACGACATCCTCTTGTCTCCCTTAATTTTTATCTCAGTTACCATCTCCTTTTTACCATGCCTGAAGCACGTAGGGGACAGGGAAGAGGAAGAGGAGGGAGAGGGGGTAAAGCCCGGAAGGTTCCGCCGGTCCGTGCACGGCGTGACTACGGTTCTGAGGAGGAGGAATAAGATATACGGGGTTGTGGAGCGCACTCACGGTCTTATCCACGCCACCCACTCTCCGCATGGTACGAAAGGACTCCATCCCCAGAAAAGATGGAGTACTTCCGAAAGAAGTTTGAAGCACGCTATGGCGCGCCCAGCACTTCCTCCCCTCCTTACTCTCCCAGAGCTCTTATCACCCCCACGGTGAGTAGAGCCCTAGTGCCCGCTCGGCCACAATCTATCCCTTGCGCAGTTCCCTCATCTTCTCACTCCAATAGCTGTATTATTCTCCGCATTTTCTTTCTTCTCTCTCTGCTTCAGATTGAACTCATGGTAATCTTCTATATCCTATGCAGGCGTGACTTTTTTTCAGCCTTCTGAATCCGCTTCCCTCTTCAAGACTTTCAACTCATGTATCACTCATAGCGTCCCTGGCTTGAGAGTTTGAACACCTTGAGGCCGGGGATGCAGGTTCCTTGTGAATCAGGCCGCTTGTCGGCCACCAAACAAATATAAGAAGGATTATGTTTTCATTTTCTCGGTTGCAGCTGGTTCTGACCTCTTGTTATTATGAGGTCTGTTCTTACTCTGAACTGTACAACAGAGAAAGGTTACCTTGACTTTCACTTCAACTGAAAAATCGAAACATCATTCGTATGATACCAATATCCTCGGTACTCATCCCGTCCGCCATCTTGGGGGTAAGGCATACTAAACCCTTTTCCTGTTTTCCGGCCAGAGTGATACCTTCTCAACTTTTCATGTGACTCAGGGGATACCAAACCCTGTTTTCTTTCTCTGGTTTGAGTGAGGCATCTCCTCAACTTCTCAGATAGAAAGAAAGGGATACCAAACCCTTTTCCTTTTCTCTGGTCATGAAACTTCAGATTAGTCTTTATACACCTGCAAAACAGCAAGTCCCACAGACAACAGACTACGCCCCAGCAAGCAGGCTCCCCGACAGTTATCAGACAAGCACAAGTAAACAAAATAAAACCCAGAATAAAATAAAATAATAATAAAATAATAAAATAATAAAATAATAGACACAACAAAAACGATTCCTTACTCCCAAGAGCTTATTGATTGCCTTGGTTTCGGCCCACCACTGGCCAGGAATGACGGACGTCCCGTCAGTCTGACATACCTCATTCGGCCCGCCTCAGGCCAGGACTAGTCAGACCATTTGTCTTGACAGCCCCTTTTGACCTGCCTCCAGGTCAGGACCAGCATACCCACTACTCGAGTATGGCAGCCCTTTAACACTCTCGCCAGGACACCCAGACTATAGCGGGTCTGGTCACCCTATGACAGTAGACGTCCCGTCAGTCAAACTGTCCCGAACCCGGATTTGACCACTGTGGTCGGGGACCAGCTCACCCACCAGTTTTTGGCCAAGGGCGCTGGCTGCCCCGCCCAGGTTTTTGAACGTAGGACCCGGTCTAACTACGATTCAAGGCTCTGGCTGACCTTACGGGATTGCATCCTCTGACTGCGGTAGGGTTTCAGCCAACCCCTTTCGACTTCACAGGCCGGACCCCCGGAGCCTTAGCCTCAGTCGACTACGAAATTTGACACTCGCGTCGGGGGCCTGCTGACCCCACCAGATTGCAACCTACTGCGATATAGCTCTGGCTGGCCCCGACAATCAATGCATCCTTAGGTTAGAGAAGACCCCAGACACAAACAATGAGACAAGCATATCATAACCCACAAGCAGACTGTCCATGCCCCACAACAAGACAAACATTTATCAAGAGACGTCCCTTCAGTCTCAAGAGGCATTGAACAACAACATGATAATCAGCACCAAGCCCTTACCAGAGACCTCCCTTCAACCTCAAGAAGGATGCTCAATGCTGGCCCCAGAGAGGTCTCTTCCCTCAACTGGGAATTTCTTTTCCAAGAGACGTCCCGTCAGTCCCAAGGAAATACTGAAATGCTGATTTCAGAGAGGTCCCTTACCTCATCTGAGTGAAGACAAGAAGCTTCGTCATGAGATACGAAGCCTCTCCACTGACATCTCTCAGTCAGGTAAAATTGGACTTCCTTATGTCTGTCCTCATCTGAATTTCTTAGATGGACAACTCAGTCAAGAGACACGAAGTCCTTCTGCTGACAACTCTTAACCAGACAAAACTGAACTCCTTTATGCCCATCATGCTTTTCTCTTTATCATAAGAATATTACTGATTACATCTCTTGATGTGCCACAACCATGAGTTCTCTGATCTTGACACTGCGTCAATGCTCAATGGAAGACTGTATCTCACAGTTATCCCCGCTCTCAGGGACTTGAGACTCATGAATCGACTGTAGCATTGCATCAAAGACATAGTCTTATTAACTTTGTTACTTGCTGAAACAGAAAATCAACTGGCATGCAGAAGGTTTGAGATGTTGAATTGACCAAGCATGAACGATTACAGTCCGCTGAAAATTCAGCCTTGTTGTCTCATTGTCTCACTGTACGTTTCTCTCAGTTCTCTGGAACTGTTTTCTCACTTGGATGACTAACCTTTCTTTCCTCTCTTTGAGGTCACTGTAGGGATCAAATCAGGATCTCTGAAAATAAACTTACGAAGTCTTGACTCTGATACCATGTCGTGAACCCTGGACCCATTCATCTCCGAAATCTCATAAACTTTGTTTTCTGCCTCTCCTGTGATTCTGTAAGGACCTCCAATCGCTTAGTCCACTGAGTCTCAAGAAAACTATCGAACAGAAGAACAACGTCACCAACTTTCAGTTTCTCTTTTCTTATATATCTTTTCTTGTTCCATCTTTCTTGATCGGATAATCTGCTGGATGTCATTCTCCCTGCAGCATCTATTACTGTCCGGTCAACTTCTGATATTTATCTCATTCTGATCTGGAGGAGCTCTGAAATAGAATAGTCTTTGTCACTTTCTTGACTCGACCATGTCTTGACAATGTTCTCAATAGGTAGCGTAGCATATCGGTCATACCACATAGTAAATGGTGCATAATTAGTAGTTCTCTTGACTGTGATGTTGTCAACATATACAGCAACTCTCGACGTTTTTGGCCAGTTACTGAGATTTCTTTCACACCACTTGGCCAATGAGTCTTTCAAAGTTCTGTGACCTTTTTCAACAGGTGCATTCGCTTGAGAATGGTAAGTAGTCACATACCAAATTCTGACACCCAATCTAAGAGTGGTCCTTCTGATAATCTTATTTGTGAACTATGATCCTCTGTCTGAGACAAATTCTCTGATAAAAGGATACCTGGGATAGACTTCTTTAATCCAGTCAGCCACTTGCTCGGCTGTCTTCCTTTTCAAAGTTTTTGCCTCAACATATCCGGAGAAGTTATCTCTCATGTTCAGTATATATCTCATTCCGCTCTTGCTTAAAGGCATGGTGATGGGATCTAAATGAACTCTGCTTCCTCGTTCTACCAGAATAGTTGGGAATAAAAGTTGAATCATTCTCGTGATAGACCTCTTCTGACATAACACACATGATTTACAAAATCTGAAAATCATGTCTCTCATGTCAGGCCAAAAGTAGAGTTTGACAGTCTTAGAGTAGGTTGCCTCAGCAGCCATGTGGCCACCAGTTACCCCCTCATGTAAAGCAGCAATTATCTCTAACTGTCTCTCCTTACCACAAACCACCCTCAGTGGAGGTAGGCCTCCCTTATCATCCACAAAGAGATGTCCTCTTTTTAGTCTGAATTTATTCCTTGAATTGTTACAATAATATTCCTTTAGCTGCTCCTTTTCCATCTTCTTACCAATCTCTTGATAACTTTCATCATATTCTTCAAAAATAAAAAATATATTTTCCTCCTTCTTTTCGCTTTCTTCTTCTTCCTTTTTACCAGAACTTTTCTCGATTTCATGAGCAGCCACTGCTGCTACGTTAACTTTAGCATGGCTCATCCTCTTCTTCTTTCTCAAGAATCGACTCATAAACAAAGGCATTAGGAATCTCTTTCTAGTTGTATCTCTCTTCAGACCACAAACTCTACTTATAGGAGCGTGGTACTTCATAATCTTCATCATTTTTCTCATTCAAAAAATTATCAACATAGGAAGATTCTTCAATCGTTCCGTTTACCTCTTCTTCTTCTTCTTTTCTTCACTCAATCCGGCTTAGACCATCTGCTCTGTTCTTCTCAGTGACAATCTTTTCCAACTTAAAATCATACGTCCAGATGAAAGTTATCCACTTGCTGACTGTTGGATCTACCTGTTGGTGCTTTTTCATGGCACATATCACAGCAGACGCATCAGTCCTCAAGATGAATCTCCTCCCTAGTACGTAGTGCCTGAAGCACCTGAGGCTATGGATAATTGCCAACAACTCTTTTCTTAATTGAGTATAACCTCTTTCTGTAGAATTGAAAGTTCTATTATCAAATCTCAGAGACCTTTCTTTCTCATTTTCATCTTTCTGAATGAGCACACCACCCAGAGCAACTTGTCCTCCATCGGCCTCAATGATGAAGGGTCTTGCCTCCTCATCATCATAAAATGACACTCCCATCACTACACGACCATCTTTTAGTTTTTCCTGCAGAGTTTCTGCAGCAGCTTGTCTTTTATCATTCCACACTAAGTTAGCCCTTTGCCTTACCATCTCCCTCAGAGGCTCTGCAAGGGTAGCAAAATGAGGAATAAAAATCCTCCTGAATTCACAGACACCCAAAAAGCTTCTGACATTTGTCACTCTCTTGAGAGGTAGAGGTCAGTTTAAGATTTTGTCTATTTTTTTTGGGTCATGACTCCTACCCTTGAAGAAACATTTGAAACCCAAGATGATCATCTCAGGTTGGAAGAGAAGAGACTTTGGTCCACTGGCAGTCAGGCTATATTTTTGAAGTCTATCTAAAACCATTTTCACTCCTTCATCATGTTCCCAAACAAACTTTCTGACTCCACCCCCGACCAATGTCTCATCCCTTACCAGGGGTCCTTTTACAGGATTGTCATCAATATAGGGGCTGGTTATTTCAGGGAAAATATCTTGCATGACTTGGATCATATCCCTTTTAACCACTGTCACTCTGTTAGTCCAACCCTGAGGTAGCACACACATTTGAATGAGCCATCTTGTCGTGTGCATGACAGTCATGGGTCGGTTATTGGGATCAATGAGAAACTGATCATAGCCAGAATACAAGTCAACTAGGGAATAAATGCATTGTCCAGCAAAAGATTCAGAGAGTAGATCATCATTTGGCAGACTACCTGCATCACGTACCGTCACAGGTTTCCAAAAGCAAAACAAGTGGTTAGCATACGGTCCGTCGACAGGTTCAGCAAAATTAGATGCAATTTTATTGTCAAGATACTTTACAACCTCTGGTTCTTTTTTTAGGGTGTACTTAGTCGGCCTATCATTCCATGGAACATGATCAACTGTCCAGATTTTGATCATCTTGATCATATCCACATCCAACCGTCCTCTATCTTCATCATTAAAGGAAAATGCACCAGAGAAGTCCTGACACATCTTGAAGATATATTATTTCTCTTTAGGCAGGATAAATTGATCCGAGTCTATCTTCATTGTCTCAAACCTCGCTCTGGTGACTCTATTCCTCAATTTTACAGATTCTCTCAGTGCTTTAATAATCTCCCTCTCCTTTTTCAATGCTATGTCATAATCATTTTCTATTAGGACTACCACCGGGTTTTTTTTTACCCCATTAGGCTTGTATTTTTTTTTTGACTCAGTGGCTATTTTCCTAAAAAAGCGTGAGTCGATGCAAATTTTAGTTACATCTTACCACCTTTAGCAGTCTCTACGGTCTTCTTAAAAGCTTCAATTTGTACATCTTCATCCTCGAGATTGCCAATAGTTTTTATCATTTTCGAAACTTGATTAATACCCACTGAAATCTCTTCTTTTGCCTCTTGTTTTCTTTCTTCTCTTAGTCTCTTAATCCTTTCAGTATACTCTTCTCTTTTGATTGAATTAGCAGACAATTAATGTTTGAAATCACTTTTTGAGCAGACCATAAAGGTTTGTTCCTGAGAAGTCTTAGGATCTTGTAGACCGATCCAAGATGACCCCTCATGACTGAAAAATTGGACCGCCTCCATCCTATGCAGGAATGAAGTCCCCAAGATACAATCATGGTCCAGTTCCGGCGCTACAAAACTCAGCATTTCCACAGTCATGGTGCCAACTCTGATAGGCAGGTTATCAATAAATTCTGCTACAAAGATTTCCCCTGCAATATTACTCAGTATATTTTTCGAAGGTCTATCAATAGATAAATTACAAGTTTCCAGTGTTCTTCGTGAAATGAGTATCATCTCTGCCCCAGAGTCCACTAAGTTCAGAATCTTCACTTGATTAATACGAATGGTCAGGTGTCCACAACCCATAGTTGTAAATCTCATCTTGCAACCTGACAATGACCTATTCACCTGACTGGGAAAAACTGATCCCGAGTAATTAACTTCTAATTTCTTCTTCTCAATCAATTTTTTCAGTTTCTCTCTAAGTTTGGATGTTAGAATCATTGTTTCCTTGAAGGACAGAGTCACTTCAGTCTCTTCCAACATTTTAAAAATTTCATCAGAAATCACTGTCTCATCTTCCAAATCACTTTTGAGAAAGAATTTTCTATTTCTTCCTTGTTCATTCTTTCTATAGGTATGTTCTGGTTCTAAATCATCAAGAATATTAATCAGTGGCTCCTCGGTCTTTCTTCTTTTATTTTCCTCTATCATCTGAGGCGTCATGCGTGTCTGAAGGTTTCTCACTTCACCAAGCGTGACACTGGGTTCCATGACGAGCTCTGAAGGTAGATCATCATCAAAGGACATCATGTTTGCCAGAAAATGAACCATCTCATTGGAATGAGATTCTACTTATTCAGGAGGACTCTGAGAAGTAGGATTCCCTTCCAATGGAGGTTCGCTTGTAGGAGCCTCGCCAAACACACACTCTGTTAATGTTAAAGGTTGCAGGGACAACTCAGTTGTGGTATGAGGATCACTTATTTTCTGTACTAATTCATTAGGCAACTCATCAATGAGAAAATGAACACTCACATTAGTCTTTCTTTTCTTCTTCGTCTTCATCTTTTCATCATGTTTACGAGCAAGAAGTCTCATACCTCCTGGATGTCTGGGGTCCAACTTGTTTCATGAGCTGTCACAGACATGGCCCATTGCATCCTTCTTTGTCACCCCACTCCTTACATCCTCCTCAAAAGGCCTTCAGTAGGTGGTAGTGTGACCCTCTTCACCACAATAGTAGCAGACAAAACTCTTCTTAGGACGGTCATGACGGTCATCATACTTCCTCCTTTCTCTGTTTCCTCTGTCACCATTCTTTCCATTTTTTTTTTGTCTAGAAGAGTCTCCCTTCTTACCATAGCCTTCATCGTCATCATCATCATCATCATTCTCTTCACTCTCAGCTTTTTTCTTTCCTCTGTCATCCACAACATGGTTTGCAGGCCTTGCAGGCATAAAGTTAACCACCACTTTCTGAAGAATATTATCAGCACTTAGATTATTCCCTCTATTCATACCATTCTCAGTCTTCCAATCCTTGGCCAATGTACTGATCTGGTCTAGTGATCATTTTTTATGAGAAACTGTCAGTAGAGTTCTTACAATTGCAACTATTCCGTCCCATCTGAGAGGGTAGTGTTGAGCTTGATTGAGAATTATCTGCCTTTCAGTATCAGTAAAGTTTGTTAAAAATATATGGCATCTCTGAGCTTCGTCCAAATATGGAATTATTCTTGCAGTTCGAATGAAGGTCTGAAGAAAAACATTAAAAGTGTCATATTTAGCTCTTATGATGTTGAGTAAATCCTTGGTGGTAGTCGGAACGGAGTCCTTCTCAAATTCCTTTTTCATTTTCTCTTTGACTTTTTCCCATGTAGTTGTCCCTTTCATTAGTTCCTGAACAGTCAATCTTGAGTCAGTATCACAATAAGATAGGAGGTGCTTAAGCCGTTGCTTATCAGTCCAGCCATAACTGAGGTCAAATAATTCATACCCGTCCAGTAAATCATTCACTGGAACCACTCTTAAACATGGAATCCTCTCATCTGGCCGTTTTGCTCTTGCAATGTCTAACACTCCTTTTATAGTGTCAACTTTCTCAACCAATTCCCGTGTAACCCCAACCAAGGTCTGTTAATTGGTCCCTGCAGATAAACTCGGTCTTCCTCATCCCGCCATTTTGACCATAGATTTTCCCGGATATTTTCTTCTTTCTTCCTGTCACTCTTGCCCTCTTCTTCCTTGCCCTTCAATCTCTCACTCTTCTCGCAAGGGATATAGGCTCGTTTCTTTCTTCGCTTGTCTACTCTATCCCTTGAGAATTTTGTACATATAGAGTATAAGCAATAATGGATTGGGTAGTGATCAAGGGCAATGCAATTTTTCTCAGTCTTCCAATGTAGTCTTCAATCAACTATTTTTCATCATCCCTACTTAGTCTTCTATCATACCCTTTTATAGTACCCCGAATCATAAAATATTGAGTCAGGTCTATAATCTCATAATCAAATTGCATCGCTTACGGTCCACTGTTGATTCTTCTTGCAAGAGAACTCGTCCCCGAGAAATGTGGTATGATACTCTCTCCGCAGTTCCCACTTTTACCACTTTTAATAAATAGTTTGTCTCAGTCTGATCAGTAACAGTTCTCAGGGCAGAATCTCTCATTCGGTCAAAGAAAACATGCAAGAACTCAAACTCATCCCGGGTAGAAATGTTTCTACCAGAGATCCGAAGAGTCCCCTCTACCTTGATTATTTTACCTTCCTACACAACGCCTAGTGTCAACTGTTCAGTCAAGTTGGGCATTGCCAAACATCATAAGCAATATATGAAAGGTAGATCTCGGGTTGAACATAATCAGGGATTTCGAATCTGTGTTCAAAGGTACTCAAAAGCAAGGATTTTATCATCAAGGTATATTTTTTCTCCCTTGCTCTACCAATCTCGGCAATAACTTCCAACAGAGGCATTTTGTTTCTCCTGTCTTCAAATCCCTTAGCAATTGAGAACTCAGGTAGTCTTTCGAATTCCCTTACTCCTACTCCCCAAGTTACTTCACGTTTTAGCTTCTCTCGCCACTCTTTTGTCCGCTCAAGGCTGATATACACCCCTTTTAAATATTTCAAGTAGTCAGCCTCCTCCTCCAGACTGTTAGAGGAATAAACCCCCACATCCAAACTGTCAGAGTTAAGAAACTTAACTACCTGAATATGAAATACTATATGTCCTTCCCCACAAATCTCATGCCTCAAAATTACAAAGGGATTATCATGCCCTATCACCTCATAAAGTTTGCCCCTCACATCTTGAACTCTCTTCACTTTCCATGCAAATTTTATCATGGCATGTCAATTGTCTCTTGGGAATGTAAGTCCCTCAACAGTTGGTGATGGTATCCCAACAAAAGGTCTAACATAGGTACTAAAAGAGAAACTATTTCCCTCTCGTTCTAACCTTATTTTCTTACCATGCACAACATCCGACGCTCGTTGCCAACAAACACATTTTCTGCATTCTTCAAATCTTTGTTTCGGCACATGAATCTCAATATTATACTCATCAAGATCAATAAAATAACAGGTAAGAACATACAGACTATCATGATCTCGCCCCGATTTCTTTATAGCCTCATAGCTCACGATCTCATTGGGGATTATGACTCTGGTCATTATAAGATTAAGAGAATTTAACAGTTTATCTGATTCAACCTCACTCAACCCTCCATGGCCTCTTATCAGTCTAAGCCTAGGTTTCTCTCTTAAGGGTACATAGCGTCGACCCATCTGACTCTTTGGTCTCGTTTCACTTTCAAAACAAACTCAATCACTGCAGACCAATTATCTTTTGATAAATTTATGTCGGGCAAGATAGGAGCTGAAAATCCCTTAAAGATAGTAAATCGAGTAGATCCAGTGAAATTTTTATCTTCCCTCTCAAATCTCTCTTTCTCTTTCAGTACCACTTCTTCAGCAAATCCCCAGCATCTCTCATACACCGCTTCAGCACTTCTCTCCTTTGGGACATAAATTATCACATCATACATGTCCAGTTCTGTGTAATAGAATGTCAGTATGTATAATCATTTCTGCTCTCATTCGCTCTCGACCATCTCATATCTGACAGCCTCATATGGAAACAACTCTTTCTTACTTAGAATGTTCAGTGACTTCAGGAAATACTCAACTTTCTCTTGACTTGGGCATGAACCTCTGTCAAATTTCAGCCTTCTCTGTCTGATTTCCTCTGCTGAAGTTTCGTCAATCCTTACGTCCACCGGTTCTTTTCTCCCACGTCAATATCATGCTGATAATTGGCAACCAGTTAGTCCCATCACAATAGTTGTTAGGTATAGGAGGAATTGAAACAGTCTTATACGCTACTGGCATCACACCCCATTCCACTTTCTTCTTTTGCTTGATCAGATTTGCCTTCTCATCATAGATAAATTGAGTCACAATCTCTCATTGCCAATTAAAGTTTTCATCATCGTTGTTGCCTCCTTCTTTGACGTATGGGCGGATATCGTAGATATCTCCCTCCAAGAAGTGAGTCAGTACTATGCAGATGGTCGAGCCACGGGAGTGATAGCCTCAACAGCCCTCATATCGATACGGAAATATATCATTGGAAGTGAGTTTGGATAGCTCTTTCAATGCACTATCGACCAACATTTGTCTTGATCCGATTTGCCCTCTTTCTTTCAATTCCTCCAATGTATTGGGGAATTATAGAACATACCTGATATCAAACTCAATTCTCTCCAGTCAATAGTATAAATTTCCTCTCTCGGTCCCCTATGGTACCTCACACAAGGAAAAATAAGACTCAATTAGCAATTTAAGTTTTTCAAGAGAATAACGACTCCAGAAAAGATCGCAAAATCAGTTTAGAAAATTCTGAAATTGTCAACAGTTCTCAAGGCCTAATCAAATCTCAAAGTTGTTTGTTGACCCAGGCTCGTTCCGGACACAAAAAATTTTCATGTCCCCAGCAACGACGCCATTTTTATCGCATTTTTTTTCAGTCCGTCCGCTTCAGGTGACCGGAAAGACAACAGGCTGTCACGCAGGATTTTGAATGCGATTGCAATAAATCAAATAAATTAAATAATGCAAATCCTTTCCTGTTGTGTGCGTCCGGCTTTGAGCGAGACCCTTCTATTGCGGTCTTCGTCGGTCCCCGGTCTTAGGAATCTTTTATTTTGATTCGGAACAGCTGAGAATCATGCAAATAATAATCATAAAATTATGGAGTGTTATGCATGCATCAATTATGTCAATCTGATTTTAAGAACTGTGACAGAATCATCCAAGAGAACAATCATCAAACAAGAACAATGCAAGAGGCAAGACTAACTGACTGACTTGGGCAAAGACAAAGTCAAATGAATGAGGGAAGAATGAGAACTCATAATAGTCTTAGGAAGTACATATGGAAGAGAACATGGCCAGCACCGATCAAGAGTCCTTACTCCTCTCTCTAAACCTTACACTCATCTTCTCACTTTGTTGTCCGTCGTTTAGGCTTCTTGCCATGTCTCCGTACTCTCTAAGGTTGTGCCTTCTGAATGTAAACCCATATGAAGTCTGCTAGTTCTAAACACTTTCATCCAAGTCCCATGATACGGAAGTCAGCCATAACACAAAACTCCTCCCATAGTGTAGGGAGATATGGCTGAGAGAAGATGCCTCGTCTGAGATATGGAAATTCGGATGGCTCAGTCACTGCCTCGTAATCGATCACTGCAGGCGATATGTACCTCTTGGCCAAGTCCACCAGTCCACCCCAATAAGAGCCGTCAGTAAGGTAGTAAGGGACCGGCGGTTTGGGGTAGTCGGTGAAAAGCTTAGGACCAAAGCTACAGACTAACTTTGTGCTCCCCTGGAGTCTCTCGACTTTCCATTGCACAAACCCGGCTGCCACGGCCCAAACTGCATCAAAATAAGGATCTGTCTCATTCCTTTTTTTCAGGAAGATTCGCAGATCATTGATTGTACCCTCCGCGAACTCAGTGAGAAAAACGAAGATAGACAAATCTTCGCGCCTGAACCCATCAATTCTGACATACTTGTAGAGGAAGCTCTCCCTGGCAGCAATCAGGTTGAGGCTGTCAAGGACCGACTGATCAACTTTGATAAGGTTGATCTCTCTCATGTGTTCGGATATGTAGTTACTCCCTGATAGAGAGAAGTGACTATGCTTGATTGACAGACGTCCGCCGCTTAAATGTCTTTTGTATATTGTTCTGGATGTCGTTTTCCGATTACTGTTTCCGATTACTGTTTCTGATTGTTGTTTTTGATTGCTGTTTCTGATTGTTGTTTCTGATAAAAACGTTGCTGAGATTGCCGACCAGACGCAGAATTGATGTTGATCAGTTGCTAGTTAACTGCTGATCAAGGACTGAAAAATTGTTGGTCAAGGAATTGTGACTGCTGATTAGAGAAGAAAGAGATTGATTGTTGATTGGAAAACTGAGCGTTGCTAAAATTTTAATGACTGAAACTGGGTACTGTAGAGATTCTGTTGAATGAATAATAACTGAATGTTGATTGAGTAACAGTTGAATGATGACTGAATAACAGTTGGGTGCTTAATATAATAATAGGTTAATTGTTGACTGGCAGGAAAATTGAAAGCTGCTTGCTCTCCCAGTCTCATCACTTGATAGTTTTAAACGAATACCTTTACATCCCATATCTGAGTATCGCCTTGTGATTACTACTCTGTCTGTTCATCTTTTCGGCATTATACGGTCTCTTCATAGAGTATCCTCCCCTCGTCATTCTCACCGTTGGCTGCCAACAGCCTCTCGTGCCTGGTCCACTGCTTCGGGTACTGAGAAATGTGATACTTTGATTGAATAGAAGTTGAGTGTTAGTGAGAATGTCAAACTTCCAAGTTCTGATCACCTGATCCCAGAAGCACAATTCAAAATGTAGTTTGTCGAGGGGTGTCTGACAATCAGAGGTATCTGTGGTATTGCAGATTGTTGGGTGACGTTCTATTGCTCGGAAACGTAAGTGTAACTTAAAGACTTTAGTGTTCACTCGAGTCTCGCTCTAGTATGTTCCACAGATTCCAATAAGAATCCAGTACTGTGCAAATTGTCCTGACAATCGAAGAAATAAAGTACGTACTCTATAAATTTTCTGTCACCTAACACCCGAACTGCATGTTCCCTCTGGGTTTGCTGGTACAACTTCATGTCTAGGCTCGCCTCCTCTTCCCATCCCTTTTCCTTGTCTCTGTTCGATATGCCTTTCACCACCAAGACATCCTTTTCCCTCATCCTTCTCCTTCACGTCATCAGGCTGCATTATGGATAACCCTCATGTTGATTGCAGAGATTTACTATCACGCTAGATTGTTGCTCTTGTCGTCAGGGTTCGATTAAGTAAAGTCCAGGAGTACTCTTTTAACGGTATCTGAGACTTCGCGGGCAGCCTACAGACTTTGTAGTAGTTAATGATCAGTTCCTCATCGGATAGACTGGCCGAGTTAGCCTAATCAGCCAGTTTGTCTGGCTAGGAGAACTTCAAAACAGTGTTTTCGTGGTAATCGAACTTCTGACACTCGATCTCAGACACGGGAATAAAGTAATAGCTCGAGAAGTATCGATGGGTTCAACGGTGACTCATAATGGGTTCAACGGTGACTCATAATGAGTTAGCGCAAGGAAAACCAAGTCAAGAATTCCTTGTTCGAGAAGGTGTCTCTTATGCCTCGCCAATGATCCAAAGAGGTAAAGTGAAATCAGGTGCAAAACACGCTTGGCACTCCTTAATGACCCTCTAAAACCCCCGTGAAACAGGACGCCGCGACAGTCCAGTGCCACTGCCTGCAGTTAGCCTCATGTGAGTCCCTGGGGTTTCGTTGAGCCCCTTCACACTGGTTACAAGACTCTGGATCTATAGGCTTCGTGGCAATTTTCGTGCCCAGGAACGCAAAGACTGTCAACAGAAACTCCTACTGTTAACCATGTGCAGATCGGGTCTTTCGTCTATCAGACCATCTCTTCTGAGCAAGGCACAAAATATTTGCCGCCTTGAAGGCAGTTACCATACTAGTTGAGGGCGAAGAGTTCAAGAATTCAAGTTTCTAGCGAGGAAAACAGAGAGCGATTATGCAGTGTTTGCGGTATGCAGATTGTCAACTCTCTCGCTGATCGGTAAACTTTTATGCACACAGACACACAAACAGTCCACTTCTGGTGTTGTACACAGGTGTTGAAGAGATATTCTGTTAATCCCCATCAATTAGGAACTTAATTACTAAGTATGCTACGTTTCTCAGTATAGACTTCTTCCTACCCATTGTATGGGAGGAGAAGACACAGTGGCCTAGTCATACGACATTTCTCATATTCTAGGCAAATTCACGTGCAACCCTCATTCGCTCCATACCTCACCTCTCTTCACCGTCTGGGTTTGCCAGTGGAGTTCTAGCCAATGATCACAACACCTACAGACGAGCTTGAACGTGGGTAATTTCTATGATGTCAAGCGAGCCCATAGCCAGAGTTAGGCCAAAGTTTTACTTGCCCGATTAGCTCGGCAAACTATTTTCTCATTTTGCTTAATTCGACGAAAAGAAAAATACAATTTCCGACCTCAATCAGTTATCACTTTGTACGGGAGGGTTATCAAGGGAAAATTACCCCCTCCCTTGAGCGGGGCTTTGACACTCAAGAACGACTACAGGGCAAGTAGGACAGTGCAAGTGAAGATTTCCTTGCCTTAAAATTTATCTGTTCTCAAACCGATAGCAATCACTCACGTGAACGAGGACATACTTTCCCCAAGACAGCCTGGGTATCTTGGCCTTGTCAGATCATAGGTACTCAAGCATCAAATCAAATAACGGAGCCTCTATATGGAACCGGGCTTAACAGAAAACGTGAATCTTAACGGCTAGTTTTAAGCCCGAACTCATGAGCGCCCTGATACCAGAGAACATCTCTGGCAATAGATCTCTCTTCGCTCGCGTTACCCGTTAGCATAGCTGATTTAGACTCGGATCAGTTGTGCTGGCTCACACTTTCGCCTTTTCTTTCTTTATTTGTCAAAAGGTCAACCTCGTAACCCGTCCAGACGAGACTTCGCAGTAATCCGCTGACTCACTCGGTCACTGTCCCAAGGCCATCGAATATGGGCGGAGAAAAACACTGTACTTCATACGCATCCGCTTGCAATCAAACGCCTCTTGGAACGTGAAAGTTACCCGTTAACTCCCAATTAGCTAGCCTACCACCCCCCCCTTCGTCAAGAAGCCTGCAGTATCCCCGTCAGTCAGCAGGAGTTTAAGCAATTTGAGCACACTCTAGAGGCTAGACAATCTTTCGAGTGCGACCATACTGTCACGCCAGTGCTAAATGGAATTGTCTCTCGCCTAACGGTCTGATAACACGGTGCACTCACGCACTCATAATCTCACGGAGGTGGGAGTTTAAAGCAACAGCCCTCTAAAAAGAAGAAAAGGAGAGACGAGCGGCCAGAAGAGTCCAAATTAGTAATCTCCCAAGAATCGACCCCTGGCAGCAATAAAAGGAAAAAGATCCGAGCCAGAGAATAAGAGTCATCGAGTTTCTCTTAGCGTGGATCGACAGACGTTCGCTCACTGAAGAGTGCCTCTCTTTCGCTTCCTCTCGCCTGCAATTTTTGACTCGTCGATACAGTTCCCCACCGTGTATTGTCCAGCGCAGTGTCACCACTTTGACGGAAGCGTCATATCAACAATACATAGCGAGGAAGCGTGGAGGCGTCAACTGAAAACCCACGCTTTCTACAAGCGCGTGCTCCACTCGTCCCTTGAGTCTCCCCTTTCATTTACCGCCCTCACACACCTTTTTTCCTAGTCTCTCGCCATAGCACAAAGACTCGCTGTGGCTCAGTGGACACAAAACGCAGCGAGTGAACATAGGGGCAGTTGTTGACATCAACTGTGTCCAGAAAGATCACACGCGTCCCTCTCATCCGCACAGTCTTCCCCTTTTGTTGACCTCTTCTCGCTTCCCTGGACTGCCACGTGTAGCCCGTGTACCTCGTGTACCGATCACTCACACCCCCTTTCCTGTCCCTCGTCCTCTGAGACTCCACTGCCGCGAGCTGCCCTCGGGCCCGCCTTCCTCAGGCAGTACCAGCGGGTGGTTCTTGCAGACCTAGCCTTGCCTGTTCCGGGAGTGAAGGTCCGTCTCCCAGTTTCCTGCCTCGCTCATCTCACTCTCCCCACCTGAGTCCTGTTCCAGATGGGCTTGTTCCCTGTCCGCTGTATCCATCGAGGTCTTGGTCTCATGATACGAGACCGTTACCTGACTTTTTGTTGTCACTCCGTCCCTCCTGCAGCGCCTCTCCACACAATCCTTTGCCTCCGTGATCGCGTCCTGTAGTTTTGGGTTAGTCCTCATCTCCACCTCCTTAGCACCTTCCAAATTGATCTTCAGCCTTAGTTTGTCCCCTCCATCGTAGTAAGGCATTACTGTGATCCAGAGACCTTCTCCAGACATGGGTTTCCAGCGCGTCTGGAGATACCAGTAACCCGGCCTATAGCCGTGTAGCGGCATAGCCAGGCTTCACCTAATAGACTCAGCGTTGTACCAGGCCACAGCCCCAAAGTTGTGCGCACTAGAAAGCTCACAGCATACGCCAATGTCGCCTTCTCTCCAATAGCCAGTGCCAGCGCTTAGCTCGCAGTCACACCACACGTGGGGATGCCGGTCAGGCTAAGTTTTAAACCTATCGAAATTCGGGGACTCAACATACTACCACTACCCACGTTCGCAGAGCGGTAACATTCCCCTCACACACCTGCCAGGAAACTCAAAATCTGCCCTGTTTTAGAACTTAGAGGGGCCGAGGTCTCTGTGTACAAAGGGGAAAATCAAATAATATTTTAGAATTCAAGATCAATAAAATAACAAGAGATCAACTTATTTCTGAACACGTGAGGCCGGAACTCAATAGCTCGTGCACAGACAGGGCACTCAAACCACCATCGCGTAAGTCCCTAGTCCGTGCAACATGACCAAGGTCCAAAAAAATAAAAATAATAGAGGTCCCATAATGGGATACCGACGATCATACCCTCCTTTTTAAAATGCACTGTCGACCTACTCCTATTGGGTACCCGTGTCTGATGGCAAGGAGGGGGCTTATGACCTTCCACGGAGGGTGATAAGCCTCCTACCGATGAGGTCGTGGGTCACCCCTTTTTTTAGGCCTAACTACACGGTGTTCAATCGGACTGATTCGGCGCAGAGAAACAAGCGAGAAGTCAGGGTCAGTCTAAACCACAGATTGCCACTGCACCCGTCATTCTAGTCGTTGGCCTTCCCGCGAAACAGTGGGCCGAAAAGTCCAAAGAGAATTTAGTAATAACAATAATAATAATTATTATAATAACCGCCGAAATAAAAGATGGGGCTTCAAATTTTCTTTGCGCTGCAGCCTCGTCTGGACAGTGATAAGACTTCATATACAAGTTTGAAACCCGACTCTCAACCTGTCCCCTCTCTCTCCTTTTCACACTTTTCCTTTCACAATCATCACTGTATTTACCCCTAAGCATAGCTACTCGAGTCCAGTGCGTCGTTGAAACGTCCACACGGCTTACCTCTATCCCGTCCCTGTACCTAGCCTGGATCACAGCGATTAGGACCAGATGGTCCTTTCGACTCCAGCAGGCCTGGTTAACTGATAGCGGTCGCGACTCGGAAACTCAACCGTTGGCCACCCCCGAATTAAAATAAGTACTCATGTCTTTGCATAGCCTTGACGGTTAATTTTTATTTTCTTTTCCATCTTTTCTTTCTCTTTTTACTTCGCTCTTCTAATCCTTCTCTACCCGACATCGATATTTGTCCCGTGCACCTAACCCATAACCTATTTAGAGGGGCACTTGGCGCGCGGTTGAAAAGATTGAGCCAGTCCTTTTACCTCCTCGTCCCAGGGCGAGCCCGGCGGCTACCACGGCCACAGGCCGGTTGTGCTCTGCTGTACAGCAGGGCGCAGAGCCTGCGTGGACCAATGGAAGCCCTGTGGCGCACCTTTTTGCCGAGACAAGCACCAACAGGGTCAGTCCATAATAGGGTTCCATTTGGGTATACCAAGAATGTTGCACAGGTTCGAAGGCAACCCGACGAGTAGCGGGCACCCAAGCAAGGAACAATCACTGGGTAGGACTGGCACACGGAGGAGGGTCGGGACACTGCGCCCTCCGACATCGGGTCTCTCCAGTGTGACCCGAAAACTTACTCAAACTTTGGGATTTAGGGTTTTTTCGTCTTCGTGTAAGTATGCCCTAAGGGGGGAAACACAACCCTGATGGGCTGCGAACAGAATGCGGAAAAACACAAATGAGCGTGGTGGATAAACACATTGTCTACCTCGTGGGCCCGGGGAATGAAGCCCTAAGGTAGCCAAGGCAATGAGACTAAGAGCACACACACAAGAGAGAGAGAGAGAGAGAGAGAGAGAGAGAGAGAGAGAGAGAGAGAGAGAGAGAGAGAGAGAGAGAGAG
>BFEA01000053.1:1918218-1932362 GCA_003427395.1 Chara braunii
AGAGAGAGAGAGAGAGAGAGAGAGAGAGAGAGAGAGAGAGAGAGACATAGCGAGTTTTGTTCCATTTATTATTATGAGTGTGATAGAGAGACAAAGAGTGAGAGAGAAAAAGAAAGAGAGATAGAGAGAGACGGACGGAGGGGGGCTACCACACACAGAGAGTGGGAATGAGAGAGAAAGAGAGAGAGAGAGAGAGTTTTGTTCCATTTATTATTATGAGTGTGAGAGAGAGACAAAGAGAGAGAAAGAAAGAAAGAGAGAGAGGGAGTGGGGCTACCAGAGAGAGTTTTGTTTCATTTGTTGATATGAGTGAGACGGAGAAAAACAGAGAATGAAAGAGAGAAAGAAAGAGAGAAAGAAAGAGAGATAGAGAGAGAGGAAGGGGGGGGCTACCACAGAGAGAAAAAAAAAAAAATGTTGAATGGCAAAATTGAAATATGAACTAAATTGCGGTCGCGATCTATTTCACAATTGGAATGATTTTTTTTAATTTATTGAGCGTTTATCCTGGAAAGATCACAACAAAATGTACGAGTACTTCAATTTTTAGGTTTTTTCACGCATTCTTCTGAGTGTGAAAACTCACTGGATTTGGAGTATTTTTTTAGTTGGCCCACACATGGTTGAGTGGCAAAGATGGAAAATGTGTCAAATCGGTGTGACGATTATTTAATAGTCTAAATGATTTTTTTAATAAATTTTAATATTATTCCTGGAAAGAACACGACCCCATCTATGGGGATTCTCAAAATTTCAGATATTTCTGCGGGTTCCTCCAAGCACAAAAAATTGTCAAAGTTGCCTTTTGCAAAACGTATGTTTCGTTGTGCTTGACCTCCCTGTTTTTTGAAGACGGGGCTGAACGCCTGGGCCTGAGGGCCCTTTTGCAGTTCACAAGCCCTGACTTCTTTTGAAGGTCCACTTCTACCCAAGGACCGGTCCAACGCCCCCCACTTCTCTTTGGGGTCCACTCTCACCCGATGACTGATCTATCATTTTTTCAAAAGTCTCGGTTCTACCAGAGCCAGTTGTAGGCAGTATGTTGGCAAAGACTGGTCCCCCATTTTTTTTTGCCCCCTAAGAACCCTCTTTGCGTCTTGGTCACCCGCCACAAAAAATGCGACACCTTGACACAGACGCGGAAGCCCACTATACCGCATCCTTAGGGTTGTGAATTGTCTACCACATCGGCGCGTGGAACGCAGCCCTAAGGTAGCCAAAGCAATGAGACTAAGAGCACGCACGAAAGAGAGAGAGAGAGAGAGAGAGAGAGAGAGAGAGAGAGAGAGAGAGAGAGAGACAGAAAGTTTTGTTTCATTTTTTGATGTGAGTGAGAAAGAGAGACATAGAGTGGGAGAGAGATAGACAGTAAAAGAGAGAAAGAAAGACAGATAGAGAGAGAGGGAGAGGGGGGGGCTACCAAAAGAGAGAGAGATACACACTTGCAATATTAAACAACACGTGCGAGGTCTTACTTTCGCAGCATACACGTCCTGTCCATGGCATGCAACCAATGTCGTGATTACCCTTCTACCTCACTGCTTAGGTAATCATTTCAGCCACTGTCTCTGAATTTATACCCTATTCTCCTTACCCTCACCACCTACTTGTCCACAGCCCTACAGCATCATCATCATCGTTTCATATATGTCTCTCGTAGTTCTGCTCTGTACTTGCTCTTTTTGTCGTAAATCTCCCGTCGTCGTCGACATGGTGTATATAACTGTGCATCCCTGCGTCCACTTCCGTGTTATTTTCTCTATTCTGGAAATCCGTACTCATACATTTATCGGCTAACCCTATGGTCGTATTTCCATTGTATATCTGTCGTGGAATATTGACTTGTGTTATGGTTTTTTTGTTTTGTTTTCTGCTTTTATTTTGTCGTTCACTCGGTCATGGGTTTCGTCATTTATAATTCCAAATGAATACTTTCGACTTCCATCCTCGTGCCATCCGAAACATCTTGTGGATTCTCATTCGCTTCATTTCACGTTTATGTTGGAAAATCCATACGGTCTTTCTTGCGTCATTATATCTGTAGATTTTTATTTTTTAGTTTTTTTTTTCCGTTTGTCGTTCGAATTTTTGTACGCCTTCTTGTGCGTTTATACCTTTTCAATTCCAGTTCGGTGTTTATTCCGCTTCTAGGTACTCACGGAATATATTCCGTATTCTTGTGCCTTTGCAGTTTCTGATGAAGGCCCAGATCGCCGTTCGAGTAACTCTCCATGGGTATTCCATCAGTCTGAGTTCTCCACAAAACATCTTTAACACCGTCATCAAATCTGCGACCTCATATGTGTTCGCTACCATTCTGTGAAACGTGTCAATTATCGTCAACACTTTTGTCTTTTATGAACCTGCACTCCTGAAGTGACGCAATGTCATGAGAGAGAGAGAGCCGAACAACCCCTCCTTGAGTGTTGCTTCATTCTTTAGTTTATGTGTACACTTCAGGAGGGGTTCGTGATCCATCCTTGTTATCGTTGTTTCAAGATACGTCCATTTCATACTTCCTTTCTCTGATGTTGATTCCAGTTTTAGTGAATGGTGGTAACAGAATGCGAACGATTCCATGCACTTCACTTCTTTCTCGTAATCTCGTTTATCTGCTATTATTATGATCATTACGTCATCAACAAACCTCACGCCGTGAATGAGTTTTCTGTCCAGTACAATTTCAAAACACCATTTATGTTCATCAAACGCGCACACTATGTTTGCTATGGGCGGGCTTGACCCCCTTCCCATTGGCACGCCCTTGACTTGCCGAAGTAGTGTTCCCTGCACATTGAAATAGGCATGCTTAATGTCATAATATAGTAAATCCATTATATTATCAATCTTAATTGTTCTTCATCCATAGGTACCATTCGTTTTGCCGAAGCTGATGTACTTTCCCCTTTGTTTATAGCATAGGTAAGGTTTTCATTTTTGTTTTGTTGTCTTCAACATCCATTGCATGGCGTTACGGACATGTGCATGATCAAGGTTAGATAACATGTCCTTAACATCATACGTGATGCATATCAGTTCCACATTTTGTCCGTACTTTTCTCCAACGGTTTTGTTACATTCTCTCAATCTTGGAACCAATTGATTAGTTCCTTGTAGCGAGAAGCCGACTTTCCATGTGCTGCACATAAAGTTTATTGGCCTTGTCAGAATTTTTTATGCTTTCCGTGACGGTTCGTTATAAGTTGTTACAATTGGCATTCGTCTCGTTGTATCTTTGTTCTTAGGTATTGTATATGCGTTACCGTGCGTTCCTTTCTCGACCCATTCGACAATCTTTCCCAGTCCACACCCTTGGTAGGTGTTTCTCTCCAGTTGAATAGTTTCCGGTTCTGTTTGCTGAACTATTTCGTAATATTCCGATTTCAGAAAAAAATTAGTTGTCTTCTCGTACCAGATTTTTTGACATTCGACGAATGTTTGCCCGGGATTCCTATCTAGTGGTGATAGGATCAATTACTTCAGTTTCTTTTTCACTCTCCAGACATCAGAAATATCAAGATAATCTCGTTCGTCATATTTCTTTTTGCCTATGCATTTGGAAACATCTATTCTTATTTCTTTTGTCTTTCGCATACCCCTTGGAATACTTGTGATGGTGAGTAAGATTGTTTTCCGTACTTCTTTCTTTCCTATTTTCACGTTCACATGGGGTACGTTCTTTGTATTCCATATCAGTTGATTGTCCGTAATTTCACTCAATCTGCATGCGATGTGATCATCCATCTTTAGTAGCTGAGATATAGAGCATTCGCAGTCAGGTGGTTTATCAATCACCTGTCTATGATTATGCAATATCTCACCCACCGTTTTCGATTTTCTAAATATTACTCTCATGCAAGGAGATAAATCCACAACCAGATTCTTATTCTGCACATTATCAATAATCACTTCTGTTGTGGCATTTCTAACTTGTTTTAGATTGATATCTGTCGCAAATCGAATTTTAAATATGAGTCTTCTTTTAATATTGAATGCAAAATTCTTTTTTCAAATTCTCGTGAATATCCCTTAGATTGTGCCTCGTTGTTTCTTTCTTGTAATTGATCCCACTTTTGACAAAAGAATTAACATATCATCAAGTGTTAATTTATACAACTCCTTTCTTCTCCATGGTGCCCGAAAACATTTAATCAAAATATTCATATGTTTGTTCGTTTTTTGTCCTGTACAGACAAGCTGAATTACACAAAGCTTACAATCTTGTTCGATTTTCTTTCTGCATTCTTTTAATTGAAATTTTGTGTTGTTAATTTCAATAATTGTGGAGCTAAATGTTCGTTTAATTATTTTTCATTTTTCATTCCACAATGTTTTCGCCGTGCAATATGTTGTCGCTCTTGGTTGTAGTAGTTTAGTCAGTCTAATTTTGTATCCTGACCGTACCGTTTTGAACAAAATTGGTATATTCTGATTTATGCACTGTTTCCTGTGTTTCTTATCTCTCTTTCTTCGCATATTCTTCAGAATTCTCTTTCATTTTCCCCTTGTGTTTAGAAATGGGTTGAGTCTCTTAATCAGTTCATTTTCCATCGCTGTCACCTCAGATTTTACTCCCATCCATATCGGTATCAAAACGTACTTTTCCCAGCCAAATTTTCGTAGCCAACTCTGTAGCTTACAATGTGCGCCCCTATTCGGGTTCCTAGTCAGGTTCACATGCTCACACCATCTCTTCTCCGGTGTTTTATCTGTCTTACCTACGTACATGTGTTTACACCATGGCGAAATGAGAACGTATACACTATAACTTGTCGTTAGTAACGAATCAATAGATTGGTACTGGGCTATCCACAGGTAAACCAACGGACCTGCCCATGGTACTTCTCCGTCTAGTGCAAATGAAATTAGTAGAAGTCTATACCGTATATTGTACTGTTGACATTTACTTATCTTACCCGTATTCACTAGACATTTTTTTATCGTTGCTAATCTGTGACTTTGTTCCTATTTTTGTGCTATGGTAAGTCCACCCGTAGGCGGTAGCCCGTCTACCTTCCTGATAGGTGTTCAGTGCTTGAAGAGGTGTCTGATGAGTCCTCCTCTTCACTTCCATCACTTGATTCCGAGCTCTCCTCTTCGTCACCTATGTCTTCATAGCTGGACGCCTCAATCCTGATGTTGTCTGGATCAGGCCTGATCTGTGTCTCGAGATCTGAGTCACGATTGAAGTCTCGTCCGTTATTTGTAATCAGCCCTGGTACTCTTCGCAGATCGGATATGGCTTGAGGTTTATCTTTGTACTTGATACTGTACATCTTGCACATATACATCAGATCTGTGTAATGCAAGCGGAGGAGTTGTGTGTTTGATATCAGCTCATAGCCGAAGTTGATGCTCCGCTTCGCCTTCTTCTTCATTGTTCTTGTTGGATGTGGAGTCTTCGTTCTTCCCCGCTTAGGATGTGGAGGAACTAGCCAGCTTAATCTGCTCCGACTTGGAAGTCTGTGTTGGAGCACTGTGGCTGACGTGCACAGAGGCCGATAGTCCCGTACTTGATCCTAGAGGCTGGAATGGATGTACGGACGATGATACTATAGGTGTACACGTCCGTGTTGGTTCATTGATCTTCTGCAATGCTTCTTTCGCCGCTGCCAGATCATACTTAAGGAGTTTGAGGTCGTTCACATCCTTTCGTACCTCCGACACCATTTTCTCCACCTTGCTTCCATCATCCGCTGCTCCATTCGTCCCCACATGTGTATTTGGAACTCGCGCTGTCTGCACTTGCTTCTTACTTGGCGAATCCACTCTCAGTGCTTTGTCTAGTATTAATTTGAGTTCAGATGCGGTGACTGAATCCTTCCTCTTTGGCTCTCCCGGTGTCACTTCTAATAGCTTGATACCTCCATCGATTTTCTCAGTCATCGAAACATCCTTCTCAATAGACTTCGAGGTGAGTTGCTCCAGTATCTTCAACACTTTGTTCATCTCCCGTCGCAACTTGAAAATCTCTTCCTTCATATCAGCGGTAAACCACGCTTGATTACTCGGTGGTGGGAAATCATTTCACCGTTGCTCCCATTGTGGTCGAACAAATCTTCTCGGTGACTTCGATTCAACTCTTCTCCTCCTGGCTGTTGGAAATTTCGATCTATGTCGTCGGTCTCTCGGAGTCCTCGATCTCCCCCTTCTTGATCGTTTTCTCCTGTGCGACCTAGAGGACGATGATGAGTGTCTGCGCCCCCTTATGTCCGATGATGAGCGTGACCGCGCCATCTCCCTGAGGTATCGGGATCTTCGGGTAACCACCACTGTCGTTCGTCAATACGAAAAGAACAGTCAATAGTATAATCGTACACAAGCTCCAACGCCAATAATGAAATCTCCAAAAAACGCTAAACGGAATCTCCACGCTCAATAAATCTCCGAATCGCCAAATGACAAACCAAAGAAAATAGAAGAAAAAGTAGATGAGAGAAGATGGTAGAGAGAAGATAGACAGATGAAGAAAGAGCGGTTGAACGTATAGAACAAATAATAGAGAACAATACACCTGTATCACGTAGATTCAGTGTCAATCATCGAGGGTACCGCCCGCAAGTTCTAAGCACCGTGCCTTGAGATACACACTTGCAATATTAGACAATACGTGTGAGGTTTTACTTTCGCAGTATACACGTCCTATCCATGGCATGCGACCACTGTCACGATTTTCCTTTTACCTCACTGCTCAGGTAATCATTTCATCCACTTTCTCTGAATTTATACCCTATTCTCCTTACCTCGCCACCTACTTGTCCACAACCCTGCAGTATCATCATCATCGTTTCCTCTGTGTCTCCCGTAGTTCTGCTTTGTACTTGTTTTTTTTGTCGTAGATCTCCTGTAGTCGTCGACATGATGTATATAACTGTGCATCCCTGCGTCCATTTCCGTGCTATTTTCTCTATTCTGGAAACCCAAACTCATACGTTTACCGGTTAACCCTATGGTCGTATTTTCGTTGTATATTCGTCGTGGGATAATGACTTGTGTTATATATATTTTTTTTTGTTTCCTGCTTTTATTTTGTCTTTCACGCGGTCATGGGTTTCGTCATTTATAATTTCAGGTGACTACTTTCGATTTCCATCCTCGTGCCATCCGAAACATCTTGTGGATTCTGATTGGCTTCATTTCACGTTTATGTTGGAAAATTCATACGGTTTTTATTGCGTCATTATATCTGTAGATTTTTGTTTTTTAGTTTCTCGTTTTTTCGTTTGTCGTTCGAATTTTTGTACGTCTTCTTGCGCGTTTATACCTTTCAATTCTAGTTCGGTATTTCTTCCGCTTCTAGGTACTCACGAAATATATTTTGTATTCTTGTGTCTTTGCAGTTTTTTATGAAGGCCCAGATCGCCATTCGAGTAACTCTCCATGGATATTTTATTAGTATGAGTTCTCGACAAAACATCTTTAATACCGTGGTCATATCTGCGACCTCATATGTGTTCGCCACCATTCTGTGAAACGTGCCAATTATCGTCAACACTTTTGTCTTTTTTGAACCCGCACTCCTGAAGTGACGCTATGTCATGAGAGAAAGACAGTCCAACAAACCCTCCTGGAGTGTTGCTTCATTCTTCAGTTTATGTGTATACTTCAGTAGGGGTTCGTGATTCATTCTTGTTATCGGTGTTTCAAGATACGTCCATTTCATACTTCCTTTCTCTGATGTTGATTCCAGTTTTAGTGAATGGTGGTAACAGGATGCGAACGATTCCATGCACTTCACTTCTTTCTCGTGATCTCTTTTATCTGCTATTATTATGATCGTTGCGTCCTCAACAAACCTCATGTCGTGAATGAGTTTTCGGTCCAGTCCAATTTCAAAACACCATTTATGTTCATCAAACGCGCACACTATGTTTGCTATGGGCGGGCTTGACCCCCTTGCCATTGGCACGCCCTTGACTTGCCGAAGTAGTGTTCCCTGCACTTTGAAATAGGCATGCTTAATGTCATAATATAGTAGATTCATTATATTATCAATCTTAATTGTTCTCCATCCATAGGTACCATTCGCTTTGCCGAAGTTGATGTACTTTCCCCTTTGTTCATAGCATAGGTGAGTTTTTCGTTTTTGTTTTGTTGTCTTCAACATCCATTGCATGGCGTTATGGACATGTGCATGATCAAGGTTAGATAACATGTCCTTAACATCATACGTGACGCATATCAATTCCACATTTTGTCCGTACTTTTCTCCAACGGTTTTGTTACATTCTCTTAATCTTGGAACCAATTGATTAGTTCCTTGTAGCGAGAAGCCGACTTTCCATGTACTGCACATAAAGTTTATTGGCCTTGTCAGAATTTTTTATGCTTTCCGTGACGGTTCGTTATAAGTTGGTACAATTGGCATTCGTCTCGTTGTATCTTTGTTCTTAGGTATTGTATATGCATTACCGTGCGTTCCTTTCTCGTCTCATTCGGCAATCTTTCCCAGTCCACACCCTTGGTAGGTGTTTCTCGCCAGTTGAATAGTTTTCGGATCTGTTTGCTGAACCATTTCGTAATATTTCGATTTTAGGAAAAAAATCAGTTGTTTTCTCGTACCAAATTTTTGGACATTCGATGAATGTTTCCCCGAGATTCGTATCTAGTGGTGATAGGATCAATTGCTTTAGTTAATTTTTCTCTCTCCAGACTTAAGAAATATCAAGATAATCTTCTTCTTCATATTTCTTTTTGTCTATGCATTTGAAAACATCTATTGTTATTTCTTTTGTCTTTCACATACCGCTTGGAATACTTGCGATGGTGAGTAGGATTGTTTTCCGTACTTTTTCCTTTCCTATTTTCACATTCTCATGGGGTACGTTCTTTGCATTCCATATCAGTTCATTGTCCGTAATTTCACTCAATCTGCATGCGACGTGATCATTTATCTTTGGTAGCTGAGATATAGAGCATTCGCAGTCAGGTGGTTTATTCATCACCTGTCTATGATTATGCAATATCTCACCCACCGTTTTAAATTTTCTAAACATTATTCTCATGTGAGAAGATAAATTCACGTCCAGATTCCTATTCTGCATATTATAAATTATCGCCTCTCCTGTGGCATTTCTGACTTGTTTTAGATTGATATCTGTCGAAAATGGAATTTTAAATATGAGCCTTCTCTTAATATTGAATGCAAATTTATTTTTTGAAGTTCTCGTGAATATCCCTTTGATTGTGCCTCGTTGTTTCGTTCATGTAATTGATCCCACTGTTGACAAAAGAATTAACATATCATCAAGTGTTAATTTATACATCTCCTTTCTTCTTCATGGTGCCCAAAAACAGTTAATCAAAATATTCGTATATTTGTTCGTTTTTTGTCATGTACACACAAGTTGGATTACACAAAATTTACAACCTTGTTCGATTTTCTTTCTGCATTCTTTTAATTGAAATTTTGTGTCGTTCATTTTAACAATTGTGAAGCCAAATGTTCGTTTAATTATTTTTCATTTTTCATTCAACAAATTTTTCGCAGTGCAGTATATTATCGCTCTTGGTTGTAGTAGTTTAGTTAGTCTAGTTGTGTATCCTGACCGTACCGTTTTGAACAAAATTGATATATTTTGATTTATGCACCGTTTCCTGTATTTCGTCCCTCTCCTTCTTCGCCTATTCTTCCGACTTCTCTTTCCTTTTCCCTTTGTGTTCAGGAATGGGTTGAGTCTCTTAATCAAATGCATTTTCCATCGTTGTCAACTCAGATTTTACTCCTGTTCATATCGGTATCAAAACGTATTTTTCCCAGCCAAATTTTCGTAGCCAACTCTATAGCTTACGCTGTGTGCCCCTATTCGAGTTCCTAGCCAGGTTCACATGCTCACACCATCTCTTCTCCAGTTTTCTACCTGTCTTACCTACGTACATGTGTCCGCACCATGGCGAAATGAGAACGTATACACTATAACTTGTCGTTAGTAACGAATCAATAGATTGGTATTGGGCAATCCACAGGTCAACCAGCGGACCTGCCCATGGTACTTCTCCGTATAGTGCTAGTGAAATGAGTAGAAGTCTATATCGTATATTGTACTGTTGACATTTACTTATCTCGCCCATATTCACTAGGCATTCTATTGTCGTTGCTAATATGTGAATCTGTTCCCATTTCTGTGCTATGCTGAGTCTACCCGTAGGCGGTAGCCCATCTACCTTCTCGATAGGTCTTCAGTGCTTTAAGAGGTGTTTGATGAGTCCTCCTCTTCACTTCCATCACTTGATTCCAAGCTCTCCTCTTCTTCACCTGTGTCTTCATAGCTGGACGCCTCAATCCTGATGTAGTCCGGATCAGGCCTGATCTGTGTCTCGAGATCTGAGTCACGATTAAAGTTTTGTCCGTTGTTTGTAATCAGCCCTGGTACTCTGCGCAGATCGGATATGGCTTGAGGTTTATCTTTGTACTTGATATTGTACATCTTGCATAGATACATCAGATTTGTGTAATGCAAGCGGAGGAGTTGTGTGTCTGATATCGGCTCGTAGCCGAAGTTGATGCTCCACTTCGCCTTTTTCTTCGTTGTTGTTGTTGGACGTGGAGTCTTCGTTTTTCCCCGCCTAGGATGTGGAGGATCTAGCGAGCTTAATCTGCTCCGACTTGGAAGGCTGTCATTTGGTCTACTACAGCTTGGAGCACTGTGTCTGGCGTGCACAGAGGCCAATAGTCCTGTACTGGGTCCCAGAGGCTGGAATGGATGTACGGACGATGATACTATAGGTGTACACGTCCGTGTTGGTTCATTGATCTTCTGCAATGCTCTTTTCACCGCTGCCAGATCATACTTGAGGAGCTTGAGGTCGTTCACATCCTTCCGTACCTCCGACACCATTTTCTCCACCTTGCTTCCATCATCCGCTACTCCATTCCTCCCTGCCTGTGTGTTTGGAATTTGCGCTGCCTGCACTTGCTTCTTACTCGGCGAATCCACTCTCAGTGCTTTGTCTAGTATCAATTTGAGTTCAGATGTGGTGACTGGATCCTTCCTCTTTGGCTCCCCCGGTGTCATTTTTAATCGCTTGATACTTCCATCGATTTTCTCAGTCATCGAAACATCCTTCTCAGTAGACTTCGAGGTGAGTTGCTCCAGTATCCTCAACACTTTGTCCATTTTCCGTCGCAACTTGAAAATCTCTTCGTTCAGATCCGTTGTAAATAACGCTCGATTTCCCAGTGGTGGGAAATCATTTCACCGTTGCTCCCATTGTGGTCGAGCAAATCTTCTCGGTGACTCCGATTCAGCTCTTCTCCTCCTGGATATTGGAAATTTCGAACTATACCATCGGTCTCTCGCAGTCCTCGATCTCCCCCTTCTTGATCGTTTTCTCCCGTGCGACCCAGAGGAAGGTGATGAGTGTCTGCGCCTCCATCTATTCGATGATGAGCGAGACCGCGCCATCTCCCTGAGGTATCAGGATCTTCGGGTAACCACCACTGTCGTTCGTCAGTACGAAAAGAACAGCCAATAGTATAATCATACACAAGCTCCAATGCCAATAACGAAATCTTCAAAAAACGCTAAACGGAATCCCCATGCTCAATAAATCTCTTAATCGCCAAATGACAAACCAAAGAAAATAAAAGAAAAAGTAGATGAGAGAAGATGGATGAGAGAAGGTAGACAGATGAAGAAAGAGCGGTCGAAAATATAGGAGTGATAATAGAGAACAATACATTTGGATCATGTAGATTCAGTGTCGATCATCGCAGGTACCGCCTGCAAGTTCTAAGCATCGTGCCTTGAGATACACACTTGCAATATTAGACAACACGTGTGAGGTTTTACTTTCGCAACATACACGTCTTGTCCATGGCATGCGACCACTGTCACGATTACCCTTCTACCTCACTACTCAGGTAATCATTTCAGCCACTGTCTCTGAATTTATACCCTATTTTCCTTACCCTCACCACCTACTTGTTCACAACCCTGCAACATCATCATCATCGTTTTCTCTATGTCTCCCGTAGTTCTGCTCTATAATTGTTTTTTTTTTCGTAGATCTCCCGTTGTCGTCGACATGCTGTATATAACTGTGCATCCCTGCGTCCACTTCCGTGTTATTTTCTCTATTCTGGAAACCCGTACTCATACGTTTACCAGCTAACCCTATGGGTGTATTTCCGATGTATATTCGTCGTGGAATAATGACTTGTGTTATGTTTTTTTTTGTTTTTTTTCTCTGCTTTTATTTTGTCTTTCACACGACTTTCATCCTCTTGCCATCCGAAACATCTTGTGGATTCTGATTCACTTCATTTCACGTTTATATTGGGAAATTCATACGGTTTTTTTTGCGTCATTATATCTGTAGATTTTTGTTTTTTAGTTTTTTGTTTTTTCGTTTGTTGTTCGAATTTTTGTACGCCTTCTTGCGCGTTTATACCTTTCAATTGTAGTTCAGTGTTTCTCCCGCTTCTAGGTATTCACGAAATATATTCCGTATTCTTGTGTCTTTGCAGTTTATGATATAGGCCCAGATCGCCGTTCGAGTAACTCTCCATGGGTATTCCATCAGTATGAGTTCTCGACAAAACAACTTTAATACCATGGTCAGATCTGCGACCTCATATGTGTTTGCCACTATTTTGTGAAACGTGCCAATTACCGTCATCACTTTTGTCTTTTCTGAACCCGCACTCCTTAAGTGACGCAATGTCCTGAGAGAGAGAGAGAGAGAGAGAGAGAGAGAGAGAGGGGGGGGGGGGGGGGGGGGGGGGGGGGGGGAATGGCAAAATTTAAATATGGGTCAAGTTGTGGTTGCGATCTATTACACTTGGAATGTTTTTAAAAGAAATATTTAGCATTTTTTCTGGAAAGATCACAACCAAATCTACGAGTACGCTAATTTTAAGTTTTTTTCATGCATTTTTTTTAGCGTGAAAACTCACTGAATTTGAAGTACTTTTTCAGTTGGCTCACACATGGCTGAGTGGCAAAAATGAAAAATGTGCCAAATTGGGGTAACGATTATTTCGTGGTCTAAATGTTTTTTTTAAATGTTCTGATATTTTTCTTGGAAAGAATACGACTTTGTTTATGGATTCTCGAAATTTCAGGTTTTTCTATGGATTCCCCCGAGCACATTAAATTGTCAAATTTGTCACTTGTAAACCGCCTCTTTCGTTATGTCTGACCTCCCTGTTTTGAGAAGACGGGGCTCAACGCCTGGGCGTGAGGGCCCTTTTCCAGTTCCTATGCCCTCACTTCTCTTGGGGGTCCGATTCCACCCGATGACCGGTCCTTCCTTTTTTTTTATAGTCCCGGTTCTACTGGAGCTAGATGTAGGTAGTTTGCAACCCTTAGGCTGTGGTATAGTTTGCTTCCGCGTTTGTGTCAAGGTGTCACATTTTCGGTGGCGGGGGACCAGGACGCAAAGTGGGTTCTTAGGGGATAAATATTTTTTGGGGACCGGTCCTTGGCAAAATTGCGGACTACCCACAGCTAACTCTTCTAGAACCGGGACTTTTGGAAAAAGGAAGGACCGGTCCTCGCGTGGAAGTGGACCCCAAAAAGAAGTGGGGGGCGTTGCACCGGTCCCCAGGTAAAAGCGGACCCCAAAAAGAAGTGCGGGCACGTGAACTGCAAAAAGGCCCTCAGGCCCAGGCATTGAGCCCCGTCTTCTCAAAACAGGGAGGTCAGGCACAACAAAATAGGCGTTTTGCAAAAGGCAACTTTGACGATTTACTGTGCTCGCACGAACATGCACAAAAATCTAAAATTTTGAGAATCCATAGATAAGCTCGTGTTCTTTCCAGAAATAATAATAGAACATTTACAAAAAATGATTTACACTGCAAAATAATCGTCGCGCCGATTAGGCACATTTTTTCATTTTTGTCACTCAGCCATGTCTGGGCCAACTAAAAAAGTACTCCAAATTCAATGAGCTTTCACGCTCAGAAGAATGCTTGAAAAAACCTGAAACTCGAAGTACTCGTAGATTTTGTTGTGATCTTTCCATGAAAAATGCTAAATAAATTTAAAAAAATCATTCCAACTGCAAAATAGATCGCCGCCGCAATTTGACCCATATTTCAATTTTGCCATTCAGTCTCTCTCTCTCTCTCTCTCTCTCTCTCTCTCTCTCTCTCTCTAGAGTAGTCCTCGCCACCCCCTCCTCTCTCTCTCTCTAGA
>BFEA01000053.1:1932841-1958808 GCA_003427395.1 Chara braunii
TCTCTCTCTCTCTCTCTCTCTCTCTCTCTCTTGTGTTAGCCCTTAGTCTCATTGATTTGGCTACCTTAGGGTTGCGTTCCCCGCGCCCACACGGTAGACAATTCGCAATTTCGCCAAGGACTAGTTCCCCAATTTTTTTTGCCCCCTAAAAACCCACCTGTCGTTCTGGTTGCCCACTGAATATGCGACACCTTGACACAGACGCTGAAACCCACCATACCGCAGCCTTAGGGCTACGAACGTTGACTTACCGTGAGGGCACGAGTGCACAACCCGTAGTTTGTATATGCTTGATTGATAAAGGAGGCGTTATTGGTGAGGTAAGTAGAGTGGTTGTTGCATTAAAAAAAATGAGTATTTGTGCGTATGTGTCAAGATTAGTGTGTGTGCGTTTGTGTGATACTTAGGGTGTTTGTGTTTAACACATCTGTTCGCGGCCCTTAGGCTGCGGTATAGGGTGCTTCCGTGTCTGTGTCAAGGTCTCGCAGTTTCGGTGGCGGGCGACCAGGACACAAAGTGGGTTCTTAGGGGACAAATGCTTTTTGGGGACCGATCCTAGGCAAAATTGCGGACTACCTATAGCTAGCTCTTCTAGAACCGGGACTTTTGGAAAAAGTAAGGACCGGTCCTCGGGTGGAAGTGGACCCCAAAAAGAAGAGAGGGGCGTTGCACCTGTCCCCGGGTAGAAGCGGACCCCAAAAAGAAGTGCGGGCATGTGAATTGTCTACCGCGTGGGCGCAGGGAACGCAGCCCTCAGGTAGCCAAATCAATGAGACTATGAGCTCGCACAAGAGAGAGAGAGAGAGAGAGAGAGAGAGAGAGAGAGAGAGAGAGAGTTTTGTTTCATTTATTGTTACGAGTGTGAGAGAGAGATAGAGAGTGAGAGAGAGAGAGCCTGAGAGAGAGAAAGAAAAAAAAAATAATTATTTATATATATATATAGATATATATATATTGTTTCATTGTTGATACGAGTGAGAGAGAGAAAAAAAAAAAAAAGATAGAGAGAGAGGGAGGCGGGGGGCCTACCAGAGAGAGAGAGAGAGAGAGAGAGAGAGAGAGAGAGAGAGAGAGGCTGAATGGCAAACTTGAAATATGGGTTAAATTGTGGTCGCGATCTATTTCGCAGTTGGAATGATTTTTTAAAATTTATTTAGCGTTTTTCCTGGAAATATCACAGCGAAATCTACGAGTATTCCAATTTTCAGGGTTTTCACGCATTCTTCTGAGAGTGAAAACTCACTRAATTTGGAGTGCTTCTTAAGTTGGCCCACACATGGTTGAGTGGCAAAAATGAAAAATGTGCTTCATTGGCGCGATGATTATTTCTCGGCCTAAATAATTTTTAAAAAATATTCTAATATTTTTTCTAGAAAGAACACGACCTCGTTTATGGATTCTCAAAATTTTAGATTTTTCTGCGGGTTCCTCAGAGCACAGAAAATCGCCAAATGTGCCTCTTGCAAACGTATGTTTCGTTGCGTCTGACCTCCCTGTTTCGAGAAGACGGGCCTCAATGCCTGGGCCTGAGGGCCCTTACCCCACCCCCACTTCTTTTTGGGGTCCACTTCCACCCGAGGACCGGTCCTTCCTTTTTCCAAAAGCCCCGGTTCTACCAGAGCTAACTGTAGGTAGTCCGCAATTTTGGCAAGGACCGGTTCCCCAATTGTTTTTGCCCCCTAAGAACCCACTTTGGGTCCTGGTCGGGGGGCGGACTACCAGAGAAAAAGAGAGAGAGAGAGAGAGAGAGAGAGAGAGAGAGAGAGAGAGAGAGAGAGAGACTGAATGACAAAATTGAAATATGGGTCAAATTGCGGCCACGATCTATATTTGCAGTTGGAATTATTGTTTTAAATTTATTTAGCGTTTTTCCTGGAAAGATCACAACAAAATCTACCAGTACTTCAATTTTCAGGTTTTTTCACCCATTCTTTTTAGCATGAAAACTCACTGAATTTGGAGTATTTTTTTAGTTGGCTTAGGCATGGCTGAGTGTCAAAAATGAAAAATGTGCCGAATCGGCGCGACAATTATTTCGCAGCATAAATGATTTTTTTTAGATGTTCTATTATTATTTCTGGAAAGAACACGACCTCATCTATGGATTCTCAAAATTTTATATTTTTGTGCATATTCGTCCGAGCACAGAAAATCGGCAAAGTTACCTCTTGCAAAACGTCTATTTCGTTGTGCAAAACCTCCTTGTTTTGAGAAGACGGGGCTCAAAGCCTGGGCCTGAGGGCCCTTTTGTAGTTCACATGCCCTCACTTCTTTTTGGGGTCCGCTTCTACCCGGAGACCGGTCCAACGCCCCCCACTTCTTTTTGGGGTTCACTTTCACCCGAGGACCGGTCCTTTCATTTTTCAAAAGTCCCGGATCTCCCGCAGTCACTCTCTGTGTTGTCTTTGTCATTGTCGATTTTCAACATGCCTTCAATCTGGAGCTACTTTCATCATATCTTATGATTCTGTTCGTTGATTGATTTCGTCACCCTTGTTTCCAAATATGTTCATTCTGTGTTCGCGTTGTCTGATGTGATTTCAAGTTTTAGAGATTGGTGGTAGTATGTTTGAAAATATTTCAGACATTCCAACTCTTTCGTTTGATCTTCCTTACTTGCTATTATGATCATCATTATATCGTCCACAAAACTCATACCGTGGATAAGTTTCTCATCAATTTCAGTCTACGCACACCATCTGTACTCGTCGAACGCGCATACCATGTTGGCAATGGGTGGGCTAGAGCCCTTCCCCATTGGTATCCCCATTACTTGGCATAATAATGTTCCTTGTACTTTGAAGTTTGAAGTATGTGTGTTTGATGTCATAGTACAACAAATCCATTAGGCACTCAATTTTTAATATTCTCCATCCGTAGGTTCCGTTTGCTTTTTCAAAGTTCATGTACTTTTCTCTCATCTTGTAGCACAAGTGGGTTTTTCGTTTTTCTTTCGCCGTTTTCATCATCTATTGCATTACGTTTAAGATATGTGCGTGATCGAGATTCGAAAACATATCTTCGACGTCATATGTGGAGCAGATTATCGTAGCCATACCCCAGTATGTTACTTTTGTTACTTGATTGCATTTCTTCAGTCTAGATAGTAGTTGGCTCGTTCCTTTTAGTGATAAACCAACTTTCAATGCTTGCTACGTGAAGTTGATAGCTCTTGATAGTACCTTCGATGCTTTCCGAGATGACTCCTTATATGCCGACACAATTGGTCGGCGTTTGGTGACGTCCTTGTTTTTTGAAATTATATACGCATTTCCGTATGATCCCTGTTCATCTTATTCTGCGATTTTCTTCAGCCCACATCCATGATACGTATTTTTGGCCAATTGAGTGATCTCAAATTCCGTTTGTTGTATAATTTCGTAGTGATTCGATTCCGGAAAGAATTTTCGAGTCTTCTCGTACCAGATTAGGCCTTCCCCTCCCTCTCTCTCTATTTCTTTCTCTCTCTCACACTCATAACAATAAATGGAACAAAACTCTCTCTCTCTCTCTCTCTCTCTCTCTCTCTCTCTCTCTCTCTCTCTTGTGTTAGCTCTTAGTCTCATTGATTTGGCTACCTTAGGGTTGCGTTCCCTGCGCCCACGCGGTAGACAATTAGTGTTGGAATGTGTGGGATTCAGGCAATTTATATGGTATTGATGTATTAGATATTTGACATACCTTGATTCATAGTGGGCGTCGAGGCTGGTGGTCCTTGAATTTTTGTCCATATGTCGTATATGTGTGTGCTTGAGTGTTTGTTGTTGCAAGTCTTATTTTAAATTAAATAAAGGTTGTCGTGTCACATGTGACTCACTGAATAGGGCGCTGAACGTATGGGGCGTTGAATACGTCCATGTTCAGACACATCTGTTTGCACTTGCAAATGCAATGCAGGTGTGCCGTTTCAACCTGGGGCTAACTTTTCCACTTTTCCACCCTACCGCTGCTTTGCCACCGTTTCGACCAAAACCCAGCGCGTGGTCCCACGGCCAGCTACTGGTCTCGCATTTTTCAAAGAAACTGCCCCCCCCCCCCAAAGACCCACCCTGCCACCGCTTTGCCAGCGTTTCGACCAGAACCCAGCGGTCCCACAGGCAGCTACCAGTCCCGCATTTTTCAAAGAAACTGCCACCCCCCCCTAAAGTGTCGTGCCTGCACCTGCCTGCATTTTTTGAACCTTCCAACGACCTAAAGAGCCCAAATCAACCACCCAGTATAACGAAGGACGACGAAAATGTCTCGGGGGAAATGTCTCAGGGCCTCGTCAGGGCCTGGTCCCACCACTCGCCATCCGCCAACATTTTGATTTGATTGGATGTGGATATCATTTTGTCCAGATGCAGTCGAAATCTTGGCGGATGGCCAGTAGTGCAACTAGGGCCTCAGCGGGGGAAAACGCACCCCTGACGGGCTGCGAACACAACGCGGGAGAACGCAAATGACTTTGAGGGGCATAAGGGAAACTTCGGTCCCAAACGCGCGCAGTGATTCTCCCTCCCAAAATGCACTGGGAACCCCGACAACGCTCAGAGTTTTGAAATCACTTACATATCCCGTCCCTGTGATCGGAGCGTGGACCCGTTCGTTTTTTTCCGCGAGTGCATCTTCAGATGAGGACAGGGGCGCCGTCCTTCCCTGAATAGTGAAAAAAGCGCGGGTATCTCAAGGTCAGGGTCAGGAATGCATGGGGCTCAACGTTCGCTTTGTCGGGAGCAATCAACTTTCATCCCTGCGATTCGATCATCTTTGGGCTGGCATATCACTCACTAGAAGCCAAGGCGGAGCTGGCCCCCGATAGTCTGAACGAGAGGATCGACGAAAGAGAATTCGACGTCAGAGCTCGTGCTCGGTCCCATCGGCTGGCGGCCGAATCCGCCGCGCCCGTTAGCGAGGGGTAGGCCGAGAGATTTTACCGTTGGAGAATGCCCGTTGTTTTTTTCGCCCCGCGGTCGAGTCCAGGGCGGTCAAGGGCGGGGTTTCCCGGGCGGAGCGGCCAGGGCCTTGGGTTGTCAGATGCGTAAGCGCCGCACGGTGAGGAGGTGGAAGGTCCGCGCGGCGGGTTGCGTCGAAGCGGGGCCAGGGCAGGCAGGGCGGGCCAGGGCGGCTCCCTTTCGTCTCTCTCCCGCTTTGTGTGTGTTTATCCGCCACGCGCTGGAACTCGAACATCCGTTGGGCGGCCCGTTCACTTCCTGACTGTCGGCCTGCCGGCCTGCTTGCCCGCCTGCTCGCCCGCTCGCCCTCTCGGTCACTCCCTTTCCGTCGCTTGCTCGGTTGTCTGCTTGATTCTGGCAGCAGCACATTTTGCGCCGTGCAAACTCATCCATATCGGCGATGCACTCCTTTTTATACTGTCCTGCGCGGCGATGTATGCAATATGCAAGAGCGCTGATCTAGCGCCCAGCAAGTTCATAGCTTGTCTCCTCTTTTCTCGGTCGTCGGTTGTTGTGGTTTCTCTTGGCGTGTCTGAGAGATTTATTTCGTTGTGTGTGAGCAGAGATCAGAAAACGTCTATTTATCGCGAAGGATTTTTTCAACGCTGAGGTGGTGGAAAGTGAAAGTGAAGGAGGAGAAAAAGAAGTTTGAAAGCGGAAAGTGTAATTGGCAAGTGTGATACCGAGAACATTAGGTCTTTCAGGTGCTTTGAGGGTTACGCAGTCCATCAGGCAGTGTACATCGCAAATAAGAGCGGCGTTCCAGCGCCCACCGATCTTGCCGTTGGTCTACTTCACGCGTGCAAAATTGCTGTGTATTGCCCTCTCTGCCAGGGTCTTTCTTTTGCCATATCCTGATCTCTCACCTGAAGGACAACGGGAGATCAACGTAGTCTGACTGCCTTGGGTTTATAAACGAGAGAGAGAGAGAGAGAGAGAGAGAGAGAGAGAGAGAGAGAGAGAGAGAGAGAGAGAGAGAGAGAGAGAGAGAGAGAGAGAGAGAGATTTGTCGGGGAGCTCAGGGTTATCGGGGTGGTCTTCATTCGCCAAGGCAGTATGTGGAGCCTGAACGACAACTTCCTGGCCCCTTTTGGGCAGATCGGACAGATGGGGCACATCGGACAGATGAGCCAGATGGCACAGCTTGGGCAGAGGATGGTGAAGTCAGCTCCCTGCTCCCCGGTGAAGACATCAGGTCCTAAGAAGCTTCCCGTCAGAGCTGATTCTTTCCACGTTGTTCACAAGGTTCCTGTGGGCGATACTCCATACGTTCGGGCAAAGCATGTGCAGGTATGTTCGATAGATGATGATCGTGGTGATGACGACTATGCTTATGGCGGAGTTGATGATGATGGCGACGCTTTTAGTTGATGGTGAAAACGGTGGCGCTTTTACTCCATTTCATTGCTTGCCTTTAAGTTTGTGATGTCCTTCCTTTATTTGAACGCTCGAGCTCTAATCAACTAGCGGGGGAATGTGGGTTTTGCCGGCGGGATGTACACTTGCATCTGGAGCTAGTGGTGGTGGATTGATTATTTGGCTTCGTGTTATGGCGCGCCCCCTTGCGTGCGTGAAGTCGGTTATCATGCTCGTTATCGCGGGTCAATGCATTCTGTGAATCCGCTACGAGGATCAATGAATCTATTGTGAAGGGTACTAATTACTCGTGTCGAGCACTATGGAGGCGGAGGTTGACCTTAAGAGGTGTAGGGCGCTCTGGTAATCACCCGACCATCCACTAAAGACTCCATCTATGCTGGGAAGAGCTAATACCGTCTGACTTTTGCCTAGGCTCAAAGTTTCGCTCCTGTCCATCCTGGTCTCCCTCTGTAATTGACCTTTGATAGCAAAGCGCTTTACGGGGTATGAGACTGGTAATCGCATATACGCTGGTTATCGGGCAATCAGAACCGGTGTGTGCAAATACGTTCTCATTCAGTCAAACTTGACGATGAACGCGGTTTATCGGGTCTGTTGCTCGGGTTGTGGTGTGGAATTGTACTAGACACTTGGCGAGACTATGGTCCGAGTTGTGGTGTGGAATTGTACTAGACACTTAGCAAGACTATGGTCCGAATAGCGGACCAGATACGCGTTGAAAAGTACATGTCTTGTTTTCCCTCACGTAGGAAACTTGTCTTAGCCGTAATAAAGCGCATCTGTTAAACCTCCGTTTCGCTCTCACGAACCTAAATTCTCGATCTGAAGTGTTCTGACGTGATCTTACTTCGGAAGACGCGGCTGATGGTCTTTGTATATGAGGTGTTGTGTGATATTGTGCCACCGTTACTTATTCCCAATTCGTATGTCAGCGGTGTGTCTGTCGCCATCAGGAGGATGATTATCTTGATGTTGCGCTTTGATCTGAGGCAATCTGACGCTTGACCTTACTTGTGATTCGCGTTTGTCGTCTAATAATCAGCTTGTCGATAAGGATCCAGAGCGAGCCATCGCGTTATTTTGGGCGGCGATCAATGCTGGTGATAGAGTCGACAGTGCCCTGAAAGACATGGCGATCGTTATGAAACAGCAAAATCGAGCAGAAGAAGCAATCGAGGCCATCAAGTCTCTCCGAAACCGCTGCAGCGATCAAGCACAGGAATCTCTAGATAATGTGCTCCTTGATCTGTACAAGGTATTGGCGAGATCGCGTTCAGACACTCTTTGCAGTCCGTCTCCCTTCAGTTACCTGTCTTGCAGTTTCCTTTGAATGTTTATGACGTGAAAACTTGCGTTTGCATCAACAGTTACACATTGGGATCACTTTGCGTTTTCCCAAAGTGATCTGATATTTGTGGGCGAATCAACCCTTACACATTGGGATCTCTCTCTGCACGCAGACGCTGATCGCCCTCTTCGATCGCTCTGCTTCAATGACACAACTGTGGAAGTTAGATTATTACGACATAGAAGGCTTGGCTATACTCGAATGCATTTGATTGACGAACGATTGACCTTACGTCTCGTGTCGATGGCGAAGCACTGATTAATTGTTTCTTTGTTTGCGTCTTAGGCGAGGTTCTTGTTGAAAATTGTTGCCTTAGCATTGCTGTTTTACTGAGGTTGCTGTTTACGTGTACGTCCTTGGGAAAGACATTAGGTGCAGGGTGATTGCATTCAACCGAACATTAGGTACATTTGGGTGTGATTTTGATCTTTGGGGGGCGTTTGAACGTGATCAAATGAGGTGGTAACCATGGTGGCGGTTATAAACTGCGGCGAGGGAGTTTATTATGCCGAAGATGACAGGAAGATAGGAATGGTGCTGTGCTGGAATGATATCCATCCTGTTATTGGGTTTGTACCTGGAAGTCTTGACCGTCTGGTCACGATCGGAGCTAGTCCCTGATATTAATGGCGCTTATTATCGGGCCTTACTTACCTGAAATTAACCGATGTTGAGGGCCGAGGCGAATGACAACGGTGCAAGGGAGGATGACGTTGATGCATGTTGCGTTGTGTTTCGGCTGCGATATGTGATTAAAGTTCAAGGATCGTTGTACTCCGTTCTTGTAAGGGGAATGGAATTGGTTATGGTGATCTCTCTTTTCTTGATGGCGATTTGATTAGGTTTTTCTTCTCAGGACGAGGATCGGAATCGTGATGTGCTAGCAGGCCACCGAAATTAGGGCCAGGATATTAGTATGGTTGTATTTGGTTTTCCTAGATGATATCCGTTGCGTCGAAACGTGGCGTCGGAACGATGCTATATGGCAATTAAGATCCCTTCCAGTTGGTGTTGCTTTGCCAAGATTAGATGATGATCACGCTGAACGATTTTCCCTGTTCTACCGGCCTACTATGTTTTTTTTCTGCAGAGATGCGGGAGACTGGATGATCAGATTGCGCTTTTGAAGCACAAGCTGAACATGATTCATCAGGGGATGGCTTTCAATGGCAAAAGAACAAAGACTGCGCGAAGCCAGGGCAAGAAATTCCAAGTTTCGATCGAGCAGGAGGCGACAAGGCTTCTGGTAATCTTACGCACATGTCACTTTCGCTTGCCACATTCTTCCCTATGGGGTTTTCGTCATCTGTCGCCTATCGTCCCTCGTTTGTGTTTGCACTCTTCTACTCCGTTTCTTGTCGGGGTGTCTTGGTCCTTGCCGAACCTGCGCCTCTGTTGTGGAGCGAATTTCACCCGTGTACTTCCTAACGTTTTCCTGTAATGACGAGACTGTTCCGCTTTTTCTTAACATTGTCCAAACTGTGAGGAGTTCGATGCGTGTCGGGATGTTCTCAAGGATTAGACCACTCCCTATGCGCGTCAGAATGTTCTGGAGGACTTCTCCACTGAGTTGCTTGTTGGACGTTGGTTGATCTGACGCGCATTGTCGTCCTCGCTGACTGGCGTGTTATGAATGGGATTATGTCTCGACGTGGCCTGACACGGGTCTAGCACGGCGATCTTTACCTAGGACCCGTATGGGTGCAATCTTGGTGTTATCCGAATACTTTACGTCTGTTCTCGGCATCTCATTTTTCCCTCCGTGCTCTCCGTGATGGTATGGATCTGTTTGTGGAAATGAAGTCGTCGTCATTTTGAATCTTTCTTCTATCCTCATGTACTTGTGGCACCTGCGCTGAACGAACATTCTAGTCAGTTGGATAACCTGATGCACGGGGAGTAAAACGAGAGGTTCTGTGGCTTACAGTGTCGTGCATCACTGTCTTGATTGGCAGGGTAACCTTGGGTGGGCGTACATGCAACAGCAGAATTATATCGCTGCCGAAGCCGTGTACCGGTAAGTGTCGCTTTTTCGCGAGTCTCATCTATTCTTGAAGGATTGTGCCACTCAAATTGGACACCTGTTGCCTGTCGTTTACAACCTAAGTCTCCGCTCTGTACTCCCCGAGTTCCACTTCTTATCAACTACCATGTCAGTGATTTTCAGCGAACTTTATTAGCCGCTAGCGGCACTGTTCATGCTAAAACGATACCTGGAATCGGTAGCTTGCCAGTGTATGTTTAAAGCTTCAAAAGCGCTATTCCGGTGAACTATACGGCAGGCCATAAAGCGTACAGTTTCGTGGGCACTGTTCAGTCATGCTAAAACGGTAGCGGGAATTGGTAGCCTGCCAGTGAATGTTTAGTGCTCGACAAGCGCTATTCCGGTGAACAACTGTGCGGCAGCAGGCCGTAAAGCGTACTATTCTTCGGCAATGTGGTTTGCCGATTGTATATGCACGATCGGGGTACTCCCAACAGATTGTACTCTGAAGGTTTCAAAACCGTTCGGCAACGTTCTCAACGATCTGCTTTCGGTCACTCTTGCCATGCGTGTGCACCATCTCTGTTGTTGCTTCGGCGGCTAATCACACTCGGTTTATCGAAATGTTCACCGATGCTATCCGTGGATAGACAATGACCGTGCAGTCGGATATTCATGTCGAATACCATATAGCATGAACCGCCGAAGCGCTGGTGCCGTTGAACGTTGAATGCGGCACCTGTTTCTTAGCAGACAGATTGTACTCTTGAAAGAATCTTGTGGTCGTAGGCTTTAGTTGCTGTCTCCACCAGTGAAATGTAGCGAGCGTGTTTGACTTGCAGTAGGATGGAGTGCAATGGCCAGATCAGAATGGAGTCAAGTGCATGGAGATCTCTATAGCATTCGCTTATGGAGAAAGTCGTATGGACTTTGGTAGGGGTGTTAAATACGTATTTTTGTAGTTTTACTACGAAGGGTAAATGTGCCACGTGCTTGGGACGATTCAATGGCATTTGCTTTTTCTTGTCTGAGAGGTCTTAAATACGTATTTGTAGGGTTTTACAGAAGGTGAATGTGGCACGTGCCTGGGACGATTCTATGGCATTTGCTTTTTCTTGTCTGAGAAAGGCAAGGAAATTTTGAATCCGTAGGAAATGTCACGTTGTTTTTCTGTATGTGGTTTTGGTAATATATTTGTATTGTGTGGTGCCTTGAGCAATACCTAAGAGGGTTTCAGGCGTACGAGATCAACCGTTATCTCTTGCGAATGGTGAATGTGGGCTAACTGTCATCATTTGTTTCTTGTTCGGTGTTTGCAGGAAAGCGTTGAGCATTGAGCCAGACAACAACAAGGTGTGCAACTTAGGCATATGTCTGATGAAGCAGGGGCGATTCGAGGAGGCCAAAGCGATGCTCCGCAGCGTTACGCAGTCGGGAGAGGGTAGGTGGGGTAGCGAGAGCCACCTCAAGAGCTACGAGCGCGCACAGGAAATGCTGCGAGAGCTTGAAGGGCCTACACCCGCGAGCGCCTCGTTGATCGGTCTGGCCGGTTGCAGTGGCATGTTGAGCGCCGGTTCTAACGCTGAGGAATCTCCAGACGAGAGTCTCACCGGGCCATCCTCCGACCAGGACTGTGAGCAGTTCGACCAGCAGCAGCAACCGCAGCAGCAGCCCGCTTTAACGCACGAGAGCTCCAAACTGGCATCCACCGAATCGACTCAGTCCACTGTGTCGACTGTGGAGACGACGTCGGCTTCTGCATCGACTGGAGAATGCTCGACATCATCGACGTTGACGGTCACGAGTGCGTCGGCGAGTTCCAGCGGATCTTCCTTCGTTTCCTCGTCTGCCACTGTAGGGGCGGATAAAATGCCTAGTACGCCCACGTGGCAGGCACAGGGTGTCCTCCCTCGTCAGAGCAAACGTAACCTGATGCTGTCGTTTGCTGAGCAGCCCCCTGCCCATCTTGCGCGGCAGAGCAGTGCACCGTCTCCACTGGGACTGCACATGTACCAGTCCCAAGCTGGATGCGACGGACAGGACGAGCCGGATCTTCATGAGCAGGTCGAGAAGCAGACAAATGTCGCTGTCGCCAAGTTGTTGTCCGGATCGGCCGTGGCGTCAGAAGTGCAGCAGACGGCGATGACGGCGCAGTGTTCCGCACAGCTGCTTTCCATGGAACAGCTGGTGAACAACAGTGGACTTGTTAAGGCGCATTCTCTGCCGGCGTTGAACGTGTGTCATCGCGGATTGCAGTTTTCAGAGGTGGTGAGGAAGCAGCAACATCAACAGCAACAAAAGCAACAAGCCAGGTTAATGTCGCAGAGTCTGAACGCGCGTCTCGCTGAGGCCATCTCTCAGCAGCAAAGAGACAGATGGGAGGACTACGGGATGGAGGAAGGAATTATGTCTCCCCTTGTGCTCGGGGAAGGGCACGACGGCCTCCCTTTCTCTCAACACCAACTTCAGCAGCAGCAACAGCAGCAGCAGCAGCAGCAGCAAGCGGCGTTAAATCCATTCTTGATCGGGAATATGCCCCTTGCTCAGTCCATTCAGTGGCATGCGATGACACTGCGTCAGAAGCTTGAAATGCTTCAGGAGGAGCAGCAGCAGCAGCAGCAACAACAGCAGCAGCAGCAGGCAATTGGTTCGCAATGGCTAATGGACCAGCAGAAGCAATCGCAGCTGCCTGGCAGTGTTGGCGGGGGTGTTCTTTTCCTATCTGAAGCCCTTCGGCAACAAAAGCAATTCCAGCAGGCACCGTCTCAGCCTCAGCATCACCATCAACCGCTGATGTCCGGCAGCGGTTCTTTGTCTTCCTCTACGTCTTCTCGCTCCTCGCTTCTCCGATCAATTTCTCCTTCCAATGCTCCTTCGCGGGTCATGTCAGGCCAGCGATCGACGAACTTGTCCAAGAGCTCCGCTACCTCGCCAAGGGAGCCTCTCGCTGAGGCGTGTCTGAATGGGTCGCTATGCACTTCTACTCGCCCGCCGGTCGGAGCTAACAGGCCGAAGCCTCCGACGTCGTCTACCGGTGACAAGGTTCTGGGTGAGAGGATGCCACTGACGTCTGATCGCACGAATCTAAAGGCGGCACCATCAGGGCAACTACGTAGCTCCCGCTTTGCGTCTTCTGGAACCAAGGACTCAGAGCCTGGTCATGCAGTCCAGCTACGTAGCTCTCGCTTCGCATCCTCCGCAGGAAACGACTCCGATAATGGTCATATGTCCGCCCTTGAGTGGATGCGTGTGCGTGCCGGCAATGGCAGTAGCAACAACAAAGGATGGGGGGCTACGGGGCCGGGCGTCTTATCATTCTTCGCCTCCGTACCAGTTGACGAGTCCGACCTGTGGGGAGGCAAGGGCGGACAGCAGCAGCAGCAGCAGCAGGTCTTTCATCATAATGAGAACAGCAATCCCAACACTGGGAATTCCGCGGGCGGGTTTGGAGGTTATGAACCGGCTTCAGTTCAACGAAGGATGAACGGTGGCATTTTGCGAGCAACCGGTAGCGATAACCAGAAACAACATAGTTTGGCCCAACAGCAGCAACAGACTGCTTCTTCGAACGCTCGGAAGTTGCAGCAGTCACAGCTGATGTCCTGGAATTCGCTAGGGTTAGGCGGCGTGGACTGCGCGGGCGTGGATGCCGTGGATGGTGTGGTGGGAAGCGTCCTCTGCGCGGCGATGGGATCTGAGGCGGGTTGTGAGGCCGTCGCCAGGGAGGTTGCTGCTGCCGTCAGCTGTGCGGCCAAGGACGAAACTGCAACGCTCTCCATGGCCGTGGCCGTGGCCGATCTGGAGATGAAACTTCAGCGAAGACTCCGAGTTTTCCAGGAGATGACATTGAATGGCCAGGCGTAGTTTGCAAGGTTGAACTGTGTTCGGCAAGGGGTTGGGCTCGCCTGGTCCTTGCTTCCTTCGTCCTCACGGAGAAGAATATTCGTGTGTGCGTCTCTGTATGAGATATGGATGTGTGTGTGTGTGCGTGTGTGTGTGTGTGTGTGTGTGTGTGTGTGTGTGTGTGTGTGTGTGTGTGTGTGTGTTGGTGTNGTGTGTGTGTGTGTGTGTGTGTGTGTGTGTTGGTGTTTGTGTATGTGTGTATGTATGGGAGATGCGTCGCGCTAACGTATCAGTTCGCAACTGTAGCGGACATTACATTTATATCTTGTTACTTTACGTCTCGTTCTGGCCCGTCCGAAAAGAATTGACCAGATTGGTCATTCAGTTGCATTCGTACCCGATACGGTGAGAACGAGCCTGTCTACATCCAGGCTCTGGATGAAGCCTTAAATTAAATCTCCAGTTTCAAGTACCACTGCTCTGTCCGAGTATCCACAGTTTTGGTCGATGAGTGCTCGGACACACTCAGTGGCTCGTCGGCTGCGAACCATCGAGTGATACTTGCCGCGGTCGTTTTCAGTCTCTGACTGGCAGTGTTCCTAACCCCTTCTCGCTGGTTGTTGTCGGGTACAAGTACTGACCCCGCTCGGAGTTCCGTGACGTACTTGACGTGGTATGGCGAAAAAGCTCGCCGATTTCGTCCCTCGTTCCATTGCTTTCGATAGTGCGGTACGGTGTGAATTTTCTCCCGAGCCGGTGTTGAGAGCGGTTGTGTAACGCGCTTTCAACCCCATGCTAATGTCTCCAGTCGCTGTCGACCACTCCTGATTCCATGCGATTCATTTGATTGTCGTATTCTTGTAGAAGTCTGCAGGTTGTTTTCTGATCTCACCTTGCGGGCGGAGCGAGATCGTGTTTAGTGCGACGAGGAAATCTGTTCACACGGGTCGTCTTTCTTGAATGGCGGATTGGAAACCCGTCGGGCTCCAATCCGGTGTCAGAAGTGTCTGGTTGGCTGATGAGACCCGGCGAGCAACCAAGGACAGCTGTGAACATGAATAATTTCCCGGTGTATTGCCGCACAGTAGATTTGGCAGCATGCAGGCCTGGACAGTTGTGACCTCCTTTGGAGAGTCTTGATCAAAAGCTGGACTAACTGCTGGCTGCAGATTTTAGTCGACTCCTGATAGCTCGGTGTTTCCTCATCCGATCAGAAGCGTGGAAGGAGAGGACGCTCTTCGTTTGGTTCCCGACTGCATCTGAAGAACAGCCATGGTGTTCGAGGGACTACTGCGCCCGAGCCTGGTCGAGCGATGCAGGTAGGTAGGTGTCTTTGTACTTGATATGTGGTGAAGCTGCACCCTTATGTAATTTCGTCTGGCACGCGTTCTTAGTACGAGGGAGCTGAATTGCCACCTCGGTCAGCCTTCATTCAGAAAAGTTCTTGTGCCTGCTATTTATAATGTCATTGACGAATGGCGTTGATCGCCCTTTCTATCTGCGACACCTTAAGGTGATGATGATGTACTCGATGGAATAGTAGAACGCTCTATCACCCATCTTTACTGTGTCTTTAGTGGGGGAGTAATCGTGAATGCGGTTTGGCATTTGTGCGCATCTGATCCCATTAGAGCAGTGGGAAATCGGTCCGTATGCGGATCGCCGTGATCTGTACATTGGAGACGGTGTCCTCGGACTACTGGGTCTGCAGGTGTGCTCAACTTGCAATCTGAGTTTGTAAACGAATTGCTGCTCGCTCAGTGGCTCGAGGGATCGTGTATAGCCATCGCCTGATTTCCTCTCCCTGACGTCTGGAAGCAATCAATCACCGTCTCAGGACTGGAAGATCATGGGCTTTACGTCTCCGGCTTTGAGTGTGCTCTACTCGTGACAACGGCGTTAATGCGGAATTCATGATCCATATTTCCTAAGCTCTTGTTGTCTGCTGGGATTGGCCCAGCCAAATATATCGGCGAAGAGCCATTTCCTTGCGGAATGCGCCCTCGGTACTGTGTGATTGTGTTTGTAGCCGTCCTGTCCAGGGAAGCGCTATCTTGCGAAGTAGCCGCGAGTGGTCATGTGAGCATTTGCTTGCTTCAAGGCTGGTGGCTTGTACGCCGTGATTGAGGAGCTGCCACCCACATCTTATTTTTCGGTGTCGTGATGCTTACTTAACGTGAAAGTGTGCTACTGTCGGTCGCATGGCCGGACAGATCTCCGTTCACATCTTACACGGATTAATGTGGGGAAAAAATGAATTGTGTGATCGATCTAGAGTCAGACCGACAACTCGTAGGACTGACTTCATGAACACTGAAGGAGAGAGGAGCCTTTCTTTCAGCTCGTCGACGTTCACGTGCTTCGGCATTTCGCTCGCTGACAACGGCCTTCCGCTATGTTTTTAGTTGAACTAGGTGTGCAACGAGCTTGGATGCAATGTTTTTGTGCTCACAATGGATGTGTACATTACGTCGCCGCAGATTTGCTGGCCCGTGTGATGTGAAACACAAGACAAGTAAAGTGTGCGACTAACAAACGACATTTCTGATCGTCGCAGAGAGAGAGAGAGAGAGAGAGAGAGAGAGAGAGAGAGAGATTGTGATGGCGGGAGAGGAGGCAGTTCTGAACGGGGGGGATGAGCACGACGTTGCTGTGTGCTGACTTCGTGTGATGACCTCTGTGTGCTTAAAGGCCGCTTAAAAGCTGCGACTTTCTCAGTCGCTATGGCCGGGGTTGTCGGAATCGCGGAGTGATTGTTCCGGAAGTGGTTGTTGTGGACAACGAACCTCTAGCTCAGCAGGTTTGGTTTGCGCGGCGTACCAGCTGGTGGTGATATTCATCGACGTATCGATTGATGCGCAGTTTTACAGGTCCCATCACCGGTTGCCGAAGTCCGACGTCACGATCATCTGATTTCTGGAGGGCATGGTTACTATTGTGCATGGACGAATCTTCTCTATTTTATTGGTTGGGTCATTTGTGTAAACGGACGGTCGAGTGTCCAATTTCTCGCTGTCGAAGGGTGGCCGATGTCTTAGCCAATTATGTAACACCGTTCCACTTCCGGTATCGAGGGAGGGTAGTTCCGTAGTGGTTGGGTGAATAATTATATAAATTTCATTCGAACGTGTGATTGGTTAGTTGTATGTAGTACTAATGTGGTTACATGGCGTTGAGAGGCTCAGCAACAGCGTCGTCGATTTACAGGCTATCGCAAGTCGTTATTCCCACTGTAACCAGAACGCATCTTCCCTCCGCTTGTTCCATATCTATTGCCTTGATCTGTCGATAATTTTGAGATTCGAATGCCGTTTTTCGTCTTTGTCCGCATGATCCGCAGTGGACATTTGTCTCAACGGAGTATGAGAGGTTTCACTATGGCAAATGTGGCATCGGGTTTCACTCTGACAAATGTGGCGTCGAGAGACCCTGTCACGTCTCAGCTCTTGCCGGCTTGTCGGCTGTAAGTGCTCTTTGTTTTGGTGCTATTGGATTTCACGGTCAAGGGAACGCGAAGTACAGATGCTAGTCTATTGTCAATCCTTTTTCCTAAGCGGATGAGACAGTATATTATGAGACATTATCGCTTCGTTTTCGTAATCTGCCTGTGTTTTGGGTGACGGTTCTTTATACTCGTCCAATTTCGAAGCAGAGTTTGTGTCGTGTCGAGCCGATGATTAATTATTTATTGGGGAGAGGCGAGCGCTGAGGCGGACGCTGGCATTCTTGCCTGCGGCTAAATGCGCTATGATCCTCTGACATGGATCGTACGGCGCTACATGAATGGCAATTGGCATATACTGGAATCGCAGCGGAGTCGCAACCGTGTGAAGGACTATGGCGTCAATGTCGAACGGCCCCGCAGAGCTTGGGTATGTGGCTGTTCGCCATTTGAGAACCTCCTTCGTTGTTGTTGTCTTCGTTCTTCAGCTCTCATCAGGTTCAAGATCCGGAGTGAATGGTCCGGCGCGTTGTCGAAAAGTAGAGAAGCTGGACAAGGGGAGAGTCGCTGATAAGCAAAGATTCTCGGAATAGTATAGTTGCTTACATGGAAGAGAAGTGGTAGAATGTAGTAGTGTGAGAAGCTCCTAGGATGTCATCCCTGCAAATGCGTGATGGCGAGGGAGAGGTGCTCAAGAAGCGATGGAGGTCGGTGCACCGTCGGTGCGGGTGAGGTTGCTGCTGGACGTCCGCTGGAAGAAGTGGCAGTCCGTATGTGCAGGTGGCCTCAGTGTGTAAGCTCATTTCTCTTCCCCAACGTAATTTGTGAGCAATGGTCGAAATTCCTCCCGCTCTGTAGAGCGTCGATAGCCGAACCGTTCAAGACTTGAGAGTTGCAGATTTGCACTGTTATCCGGAACTGCACATGTTGAGAACTGTATATTACTTACGCATAATTGTCAATGTATCGCGGTTGCTCGTTCCCTTCCTCGTTTCCATCTCCTCTCCTCTCTCTCTCTCTCTCAGTCGGTGAAATTCCGACGAAACAGTTTGTCACAGCCCCCTACGTGTTTGTTGTCCTCTTCTCCCTCCCTCCCTCTCTGCCTACGGTTTACTGGGCAGTTCTGTTTGACGATATATACATGTATGTACATATATATATTCTATTTGACGATATATATATATATATTTATCTATCTATCTATCTCTGCCGTACACAGCCACGATGGCTTGTCTCTTTGTTTCCTGTGGAGTCGTAAAAAAAGGCTTGCTTTTGTTTTGCTCGTCTCGATTCAGGCTGTTGTGTCAAATTTTCTTGTTTCTTAGGAATTGCGTAAGCGCTCTCGCTTTGTTTGTCGAAATACCGAGGGGTCTTGGGTGGCTAGGATTGCCTTCTTATGTAATGTCGAGGACGAAAAGGCTATCTCGCGTCTGTGTGGTGGGGGTGGAGTGGCGGGGTGGATGTGGGGAAATATCTCTGTTTGATTTCCTCACTCGGACAGCCAAGCACGTTTCTTGCCTCCAGCAATTAGCCTCTACTTCGAGCAAATGTCGAGGAATATGTAACGGAGTCGAGTAGGTACAACAATCATTTTGGAAAACCTTCACATTGTGCGCCCTCCACCCGGTCCACCAACTGGTGTGGTATTGTTTGTTGGTAAGGACATCTCCAGAACAGATTCGTGCGCGATGAACGGAGCACCGGTGGTGGGCCTTGGTCGTAAACTCGACCATGGACCGATGTATTGAGAGTGGTCTCGTGAGTCGGCCACAATGAATGTGCGCGTGCGCGACTAGGTCACCAAGCAAGTCGTTGCTTGCCATATATATTCAATGTGTATTACAAGGAATAGCCTTCTCACAGTCTAGAGTGGATAAATTAGCCCACGATCCACGTAGACGCGTTTCCGTATAGACTTCACTGGGCCGGTTTTGCACTTCCGAACGTCAAAAGGACCGTTTCGGTCGCTCTTTTTTCGTGTTCTTTTCCTGTTTTATCACCCTGATTAGGAGGCAAGAATCGACCGTGAAAAACGGGCTGTTATGGGATCCTAGCGCCAAAACTGACCTTTGAGCTGAGGGTGCTTTTGCTCTTGCCCGTGCAACCATCGCCTTTAGCATGGGCCCGGCGCGCTTGTGAAAGTGGTCCAAAAAAAAAAGCGCCGATGAAGGCGAGTTAAACTGCTGAGGAGAGCATGGCAGCCTCCCGGGGCCCGAAAGTCGCTACTTCAACACGCCTTCTGGCGATATGGAGGCCCTCAGTCCTCGCAGGTCTTCTGGCGATATTGAGGTCCTCAGTCCTAGTTCGATGGATTTTTGACTTGATTCCGGAATTTCGAAAAAGTCACTCGAAATAGCAATAATGGTGATCATTCATTGACAAAGCACACCAGAGTGGAGCAACGAGGATGATAGACAAGCGGGAGAGAAGAAGATTAGACAGTACACTAGATTCCTGAACGCGACCAAAACGGGAAAGGTAGTCATTAAAGTACACACATTGACCCGGGGGTGTCAGCACGAAACCCGCACCACCACTTCGGATGCCGACGACTTTTTTTTCCAACGGCGCCCCCCACGCCGCGCGGCCGCTCCGAGTTTTGCTTGTGGCGGCGGAAAACTTTCCGCAAGGCTGGGTCGGTGTACTTGTTTAAAGCCGTAAAGAGCTCTGCCACAAGAATAACGTGATAACCAGGCTTAGAATGGCGCAGCGACTGTTTGCTGTGTTTCATCCGGCCGCTAGCCGGAATCATCAGGGGACTTACTACTCCGGAATCATCAGGGGTCTTAGTACTCTTCAGCGTCGCGGGAAAGAGTGACCAACGAAGAAGACTATTGAAAATGATATACTCACAGGAGCAAAAACGAAAACCCTTAGCAGGGTATATAGACGAGATAGAGAAAAGGAAGAACTCAAACGGAGAGAACGTCAGATGCCGAGACCAGGTTGCATCGACAGTTTCAAGAGAGCAGGGAAAAACGAAAAAGAAGAAAAGAAGAACGTAGGCAGATTTAGGAGTGTATCGTACCCAAACAGAAAAAGTGTCAGATGCGGCGACCACTAAGGCTTACAGAAACCTCTTGCGACACCTTTTTGTCCCAGCTTCTTAGTGTTAAGACTGCCACGCGTCTGCAAAACTTTAAAGCTTCAGTACATAACAAGAAAATCCGAAAACTATCAGAGAAAAGGTGAAACTACATAAAAAAGAAAGGGCACTGTCCTACTGTAGGCCCCCACGTATCAAGGTGCTATCATCTTGCACCCGAAGTACACCCCGGCCAGCGCCATAGACTACACCAATCACTACAGACCGGGATATGCCCCTTCGGTCGTCCAGACCTCTTTTTCAAACCACTGGCCACGAAAAGCTAACCCCACCCAGTCAAGCAGTCCATCAATTCTGCCCAGATTCCGGAAAACTTGTTGGAGAAGTTTTGCAGGGCATTATCAAAATACTCGTCCGGGAGACGGTGCTTTCGCAGCTCAATTTTGAGGGTCAACAGAGAGCAATCTTTGCACCAGGAATGTTGGTGTACGTACGTGCCCTGTGCAGGAAGGTTCAACGACCCCTGAACCTAGGAGCTTCAACGACTGCCATTTTTTGCTGTTTTGCCCATCGAAATACCCACACATTGCCTCAACACTTTCCCACATTGCCTCAACACTTTCCCACATGCCAGCCCAAAGGAGAGACTTTTCCGGCCAATCTGCAGTGATGATGGCATGATGTTTTATATTACAGAACATCTCTTTAATGTAAAAAATGCCGCCGTCAGGAAACGATCCCCTCTACCCAACTGCCTGTTAATGCCTGTCAGTGACTGTGTCAAGAGGTTCCCACTTCTCAAATTGAAATTTGAAGCTTCAGGGACGTCCCGCAGCATTCTGTTGAGTGCCTGTGCAAATGCCTTCTCTTTGTTGCCCGCACCCCGCATTCGGACATGGTCGGACAGACAGGACGCCATTTTTTAATGTCCTTATGTTTTGGAAGGGCCTTCCAAGTTTTTCTTTCTCATGCAACGTCCCCAGCTTTTGAAGACAATTGGCCTCGTACTTTTTCTTCCCTGACGCAGTCACATCCATCTCATGCTCTTTGCAAGGCACCAACCCCGCATTGTCCAGGAACAGCTTGCACATACCCGGACAATAAATCACCGGACAACAGACCATCGAGTCACCCGGATTGTGGTCTATCAGGTATATACAATCAACTCACCAATCCTCTTTTTCCATTGCAGAACCCGGTCAACGTCGCATCCCTGCCTGTCTTCCACTACCTTATTGCTATTGAAACATCCACCGACAAGCTCATGTTCGAAAGCATTGATAGGGAAGAGACCTTGTCAAAAAATAACGATAGAACGATGCGGATCGAACTCCTAGCATAGGCACTGGGAGATGGAAATGGAATATTATTACGTGCATTTTTATTGAAACCCGGGACGCATATATGTCAATTGACCCGCGATTCAACCGGACATCCATCTGTTATATACCCGATTGAACTTCAATCCACAACGAATTCTCACGTTCCCATACACGCATGCGATTGCAGAGTAGACTCGAAGGAGGTAAATGCGCACACAAAACCGCAGAGAAGATATGCACAGCGGAAGCTCAAACAAAATACAGAGAAAAGTTAGAGAACTGAAAAAACGAATTTCAATTCTGCAATCCCTCGTCCTGCTCCAATCGATCCAGAAGAGTACTTGTTCCAAGAATCACAACTGCGCGTTTGCAACAACCCCGAACAACCAGAAACAAGTGTTCAACGACGTCAGTCTGCAGGAGTCTTCTTCTTCCTCCTCGCCACCACCTCATACCCCCCCCTGGCTATGGCTGCGGTAGCTGCAGCAACCCCTGCCCACAGCTGTCACAACGTGCCAATCTGAACCAGCAACCCTAATGATAACAGCGCCAGCTCAGCACCCGCACGGAAATGCAGCGGTGGCAGTCCTGATGAAGAAGGAGACCATCGATCCAGCACTTGGAAGAAGACAAAGTTCCTAAAGAAGAGGAACAACAGATATGGCTGCCAAGTGGAAGATGGCAGCACCCAAATCCAACAACACAGTCCTGTGGAAGCTCTCATGCAGAGCTGCGAAATGGCAGCAGTGCGATCTTCAACTTTGTTTCCCAACCCCAGCTATGGCTGGGCTTCTCGAGGAAGAAGATGACCTCGCCCAAATTAGAGCGCAGCGACACTCCAGCAACGGACAGGCAGAGTTTCCCCAGCCAACGAAAACGTGAAAAGACCCCAACCAAACCAAATTTCCTGTCCGCTACTTCTACCCTCTGCCTAGACATACAATGGACTCCAACAAAGGCAACAACCCAATACTCGTCTGCATCTAGATGGAAACAGGGGGAAAAAAAGGGACCAGGACCTATTATGACAAGGCAAAAGGAAAAGGCCTAATGGCCTAGGACTAGTAGTGACAGACTCAGGGATAAAGTCCCATAGGGCTCAACACTCACAAACAAAACACACAGGTTACATACAGGTCACGGAATCAAGTCCCGCTGGACTCGAAACAAGACAAGAAACTACAAAGCCGAAGACTTTGTGTACAGTCCCACTGGAAAACTGCGATTTATTGCATTCTTACCCTCCAAGGGTGTGAGGACCCACGAGCTACATAACCAACTACCAGCCCATATCGGTGGAGAGGTATAGAGGATCGCTAAACGTCCATAGCGATGGAGAACACAAAGACCTCAGAATCATGGTGAGATTATCAGATTTATTAACATGGGCCCTGTGTAAGGATGACAGGAATAAATCGAGAAATGGCCCAAAAAAAAAAAAAAAAAAAAAAAAAAAAAGCCAGGCAATCAACTTCTAGGCAACCAATCAGCTTCAGAAAATCTACAGGTTGTAGCTCAGACTGTCAGCGAGTGTTAGCTAGCTGAATGCGAGGGTACTATTAGCCTGGTAATCAGCTCTTAGATCGCTGACAACATCCTGAAAATCAGATGATCGAGGTTTAGATTAACAGAGGGGACCATCTAGTTGAATGCAAGGGTGATGAATTTTTGTCAGGACTGCGTGTCAGTTAGACTCCTGAACTGCTCATCTATGTATTTGCAAGCACGATACGCAGATTCTTCCCAATAATAAGGTAGAATCTGACAAGATCTGTATATGGGGCTAAGCCTGACCATATTCAGCAATAACGCTTGAACTGACAGAGTCGTGTGTAGGGTAGGTCTATCTGAGTAGAGAGTTCAGTCGGAAACAGATTTGACTCTGGCCAATCAGGCTGAGACAGTACTAGGACAAAGCCCAGTGGTTAAAAGGAATTTGCAGCTGTATAGGTAAAATCAGAACATTGGCACTACAAGTGTGCGACCACAGAGAAACACTGAAAATCTGATTTCTACCCGAAAGAGCAAAACTTAGGACCGTGTAGGAAAATTCGAGGTGAGATTTGTACCAATCATACTCTCTCTCAAACACAGGTCATCCATCCAATGAGTGCAGTTCAGTGTGAGAACATAAATGATCAGAAAGTGAATGCCACTCACAGGAAGTACAAGGGGGTAGTGAGACAAGGATACAGTGTAAACTCACATTGAAGTTCTTGTCAGTCTGGAAGGCAATCTTCGGGCTGATTCATCGTCACGAGAAGATGAATTCGGTCCGATTAACAGTCTGTCCATCAGCAGTGTTTGAGAAACTTGAACAAGCCCGGTGTAAGGCGGCCACAAGCAGTGCGCCGCCTGAGATCCGCGGAATTGGGGCTTAGGCTCAGGGACAAATCCGTTTTTTTTATGGTAGTCTCGTATGACCAGGCAGCTAAAATTAGGGGAACTCAGGGCACCCCTGATTTTGGGCGCACTGAGCTCTAAGAGTAACGCTTAAAGATGGCGAGATGGGTGACCGGACTCGGCATGTCTCGGGACTGTCATTTTCGACTGTTCCGAGGGTTAGACCGGGATTGACCTGCCGCGGAGAGGCATCGAGGGAGTTTACCTCGCCGCAACGTTTTTGCAGCATACGACCGGGCCGAAATGAGGCCTCCAATTTTTGTCTATTTTTGTACCTAAACTAAAGATGGGAGAAAAAAATTGGGAACAGTAGAGGGGAAGAGAAAAACGTAATATCCCTTAGTTCCCTTATTTTTCGCGGGATTTAAATTTTGGGGAAAATACCTCGTTATTTTATGTTTCCGGCAATGAAAWAAAAAAAMAACAGAGAAAAAGATTTAAAGTGGTAAGGGAGAGAAGAAAAGAGAGAATTTCAACCATTTGATTAAACTCCCTCAGAATTCATTTTTGGAGGACCTACGRCTAATTCACTATTTCAGACAATAGAATTAAGGAAAAGGGAGAGCGAAAAAAAAAAGGATGAAACAAACAGGAGCTAATGATTATTCGATGCCTGGTCTGGTTTTGCTCGGGATACCYACCGTCAGCTCAAAACCCAGATTTGATCAGATTCCCTGAGATCTAATTTTTTTTGCTAACCCCCGATGATCGAAACTCTCCATGACGCGTCCCCTATTTACCTGATTACTAACGTTACAGGGTCGCCATCATCACGACTATTTATTTCAGGATCAACATCATCATGGCTATTTGTTTCAGGGCCGGAACCGCTACGGTGACTTACTTTCAGGTCTGGAGCCACTATGACGATGTATTTCAGGGTCGGAGCCTGGACGGCAGGTTATTCCGGGTTCGGCGCTATCACGGGTATTTAGCTCAGGTTCGGCACCAACACTGCGACCATTTATTCCAAGTTTGGTGCCACTATGGCGGCTTATTTCATCTTGGGACCACTACGCGAGTCTATTTCAGGTTCGGGATGACTACGCTGATGTATTCACACCGCGACCTATGAGATATGAGTGTGGGATTAGATCGTTGTCGTAGTGTTACCGCCATGTTACTTGATTGTGCCGCACGGCTCCATTGCGTCGGTGTGGCCGCTGTTCCGGTTCGGGCGTCTGGTTCGAGAGAGGTTCGGAATTATCACGATATGGCGGTACGGTTTGGTGCCTACATGGTATAGCATCCTGGTTCTAGTTCTCAGGTTTGGTATTATCCTAGAGCTGCGGCATTGTGCGGTACTTGACACGCATCGAGTTCGTTGTTGGTTCAACGTCGGTACGGTACGGGTCCGGCATCGAGATGGTACAACAACAGGTACTAGTTACTCTGGCTCGGAACGGGCTCGGTACGGGTACGACTTATTTCAGGCTCGGTATCGGCTCGGCCCTTGACGCACTCCAGGTTCGGTATTGGTCAGGCATCAACATGGTACGGGCCACAACAGTTCAAGACGGTTGTCTCAGGTTTGGTCTTGGTTCGGCATTGATAATGGGAGGGACTACGGTATTTCAAAATGATTATCTCASGGTTAGCATTGGTACGGTGTGGGTCACGACGACATGCCTGATAGGGTATGGCAACGCTGGTCGTCGGCGGTATGATTCTGTACRGGCTACTTCAGTTTCCTGTTAAGGCGACCGGAATGACCACTAGTTCGGTTCGACATCGACAAGGTACTGCAAGGTGGTACTTATTCCCAGGTTCGGAACTATCACGGCGCGGTGGCATTGTACTATTTCTCTTTGTTCCTGGAACGGTCTGTGGTACGGTTACTGGTCTGGGACTGAGACGACTCGCTGTTGTTCGATTATCATTAATTTTGGGGCTGCAGGTTTCCGACTAGGGTGGCTCATTGATGCTCAACAACACTACTCCAAGGTACATAATTGGTCTGGGCCAAGGGCCAAAGGCAGACTGCATGGTCTGCGAAAGTGCCAGTCCTCGAACCACGAGCGCTGGGCAGGGACCGCCGGGCCCTTATTTTCGATGCTGTTGAACGGAAYCGCAGGTCGGCAATATTATGAGGCTGTGGGTCTAGTACCAGGGGGGGTCTAGCACCACGGGTACAGACAGTACCAACCTCCAGTAGCGAGCGAGTACCGCTGACAGTGGTGGCCTTACTATTTGCATGGGCCTGACTGTAACAGTGGCCATGTTCATCCGAGTGTGAGCAATCATGATCATGAGGAGAGGAGTGAC
>BFEA01000053.1:1978962-1991093 GCA_003427395.1 Chara braunii
CGAGGGCTATACCACACCGCTCCCGTGATTAACTGAAAGGGCGGTTTATGGATTTATTTATTTTTGAAATATTTCTAAATCAGTAATCCCTTGATAGTGATGCACGATCAGACACCCAATCACGGACAGATGTCCGACTTTCCTGTAAAACTGTATGCACTTAACTCATAGATGTTAAAGGGACGTTTCTTCTCAAATTACACTCAACTCCAGCGAGGGTCGTGCATTGACGGTAAAAMTCCTGAAGTTGAGAGTCTATCTGTGGCGATTAATCAAATTCCAGATATGCCTCGGAGTTGGTAACAGATTCTGAATTACCCCCAGTAGTAAGRGGAGGCTGYGAGTAAGTCACCGTCAACGGAAAATTTTGCGGATGCCCCYTCCTGCAGTTCTTCATATATCTAGACTGTATCCGATATTTGTGCGTATGTCAGATCTGTGGGTTTGAGCGGTCTTTTTATATTTTACTTTTATATTGACTGATCGTATGAACCTTCATACATAGCAAAGCACGTGACAGGGAGAGCAAAACTACATCATCCTGTTGGTTGCTGAAGACCTCTGAAGCGGGCACGGCACGTGACAGACGCCGCAGCCCCTGGCTTCAGCGAACGAGCAGGCGCCCCTCACCGGGTTTCCCCACACCGGAACTTAGCATAGTCTCTCTCGAGCACAAAGGGTGCATAGACAAACCGCTGGGATCAGTGACGGAATCAGGCTCAAGGTAGCTATAAGAGGAGAAGGTTTCCATCAGCTGAACACACACACGTAGGTTACAAACAGCCAAGCTGCACCTGTCCTTCTTCAATAAAAGGACACTCAGTTCAGCAGAATACGCTCCGGACTGGGTCAAGTTACAGCGTGGTAGTTGCCCCATGAAGGGCAATGCTTGACAAAAGTGTTGCCCAACACATCTGGGGTAGACACCGGCATCTTCCCTTTTTTTGCTACAGTCCGTCTGGGATGCGCGAATCCCTCCATGGGAGAGAGGAAGGATCCATGGGATTAGCTGGACATTTAACAAACTTGGGCAGATTTTGGTTCTGAGATCCACAAGGGCGTTTGCTAGACCCCATAGGAGAGGGGGGCCTTTATCTCTAGAGCTGATTTGTGCCTTTCATTGCGCTTACCAGTTCCTGAGCCAAAATCAGAATGGCCTGCTCTGGGAAGTCTCCTGCACCTTGACGAGCTGAGGGAGTCAATCCTCTCTAGTCAAATCTTACAGAGTCTTCCGCAGCCTCCATCGTGTGCCACCTCCCTTTGCTCTTCCTCTGACTTTGAGAAGGGGAGGTGCTTCCCGCCTGGGAAGCGGACTGAATTTGGAGTTTGGCCTCCAGATCCAAGGCTGCTCTGCCAAAGGCCTTCCCATCCTTGTGACCTGCACAAAATAGGATCTGTACATAAGTTATCGGGATAGCCTGGACAAACAATTGCAACTTGTCGTGGTCTGACATGGATAACCCAGGTGTAGAGGTTAGCCTTTCCCAAACTGCGTACAGCTTGGAGAGGGATCCCTGCCACTGTGATCGACCTATCCTCAAAAGCTATGCAACAGCTTTCTTGGCTCTCTTTAGATCGGTGAACCTCTCCTCTCGACCCTTAATTACGTGGTCCAATCCTACTATAACAGCCCGGCCGCCCAGCTGTTTCTGGGCCTTATTGACCTAAGAAGTAGCTCACTGAAGTGCAGACCCTCCGAAACGGGCCACAGTGGACTGCACCTTGGTAACCTCTGGGCAAGTGAGTTCCTGGAGGTATTATCTCACTGAGGCAGTCCAATCTGCTACATCCACTTTAAGGTTATCCCCAGTGAATGTTTCAGGCTGGACCGTCTTTGGGCGCCTCGATTTCTGCTGGCCTAGGCCTACAGTCACTTCAGCCTTAGAAGTCACAAGGTGCCCCGCCACAAGCTGCAATGATGACACCTTTAAGGGTGTAGCCGGTTTTCTCTTGAGGCTACCGGCTTGGGATAATGCAGCAGCATAGGACCTTGCATGAGAATGGGGTGTAGCAGTAGGAGTAGGAGTAGGGAGGAAACAAAGATTAATAATTGTCACAAAACGATCAAAGGAATCTGCAAGGGAGGAAAGTTTGGTTTCGATGGCGGACAGATCGAAGTCAAACTTTCATCCCAGGAGGTGTGTTCACTTCCTTGGATTGTCTCGACCTTCCTTTCTCCTGCTTCTCCATCTGCTTCAACTGCAACCGAGCTGCTTCTGCAGCCTTACCTACTTCTCCAATCTTAAGCTCAGTGACCGACAACTTGCAATTCCCTCCACTGACTGAACTTTCTTTTCCCATTCCATAAGATTTTTTTCACACAACAAGATAAACGCGAAAGTGTTCAAAAACTGAAGGTCATTCACTAGTCTACTTAGATATGAAATGTGGTGCTGATTCCCAACCGGAACAAGTTAACAAACTTCACAGGGTCACGGGAATGACACTGACCACCAAGACTGACCAACAGGGTTGTACTTCCAATTACAGTCTTAAATGATCTCTGACCTCCCGCTGATGGGGTCACTTACCAATTCCCAACTCTGCGGAGGACTGTTTTCAGGCACAGGGACCGACAACAGTGCCTGACACCCAATCGGACATGGACAACCTTGATGAGAGAATATCTTCTCACGAAACATTATTTATTTGTTAGAAAAAAAATAAATAAAATAAAAGTGGAATACTCGGATTACCGTTCACACTCAGAACCCAGATAATTAGAATTAAACTGTGTTGGTTAGTGGTATGGGGAACATAGTAGGGTAGTGCCAATGTTAAAAGACAACATGAGAGGTTATGGGCTCAACCCAACAACCAAAACTGTCAACGAATTACTTTAACGAAGCCCACAACCAAATCAGAAACGGAAACTTTTCTTTTCTGATTGGGCTCACAACAGAGCCGTCCCACAACCGCCAACATTCCACAACAAGGGAGAGAAATACTGGATATATGCAATAAAAAAAAAAGGCCCGAACAAATTTCAATCATCGCAAATGCAAACCTCCAAAATAATTCACATTCTGTGGAATATGTAATTTCACCGACACTCTGACCTCTTGTATAGGAAGAAAGTCGTTTATACTAACTAACCATTTTTCTGACTGCTAACAATGATTGCCAACTGACAGGACTGACCAACAAACCGACAGTTCTGAAAAAAACAGACATCAATTTCGGTTGACGCACGCAGAACCAGGTAGGGAATCAAATCAGACTCGCTAAGCGCCCGCGGTGCGGGCGGTGCGGGCCACGGCCGCAAAAATAAGAAAGGCAACCACACACAAAACACTCGCATTAACTCAAAGAGATTTGAAAGAATAAAAAATCGGATCACGGGGTAATAAAGAATAGCCCAAAACTGGCTACAAAGTCTGAGTTAAACTGACGAATTAAAAATGTGACAAATTGAAGGGGAAAAAAAGTAGTTGGAACGGCGAGGACTCGAGGAGAGACAGAGACAGACAAACAGAGACAAAAAGAAAGTAAAAGATCGAGACATAGAGAGAGAGACACGGAGAGAGAGACATACACACCCAGAGAGAGAGAGAGAGAGAGAGAGAGAGAGAGAGAGAGAGAGAGAGAGAGAGAAAAAAAAAAAAAAAAAGAAAGAGAGGAGCAACAAAACAGCAAAGATTAAAGAAAGACCAACACGAGTATACAAAGAAAAAAGTTTAATATGAAGATTTATCATTCCATTAAAGTCAGCAAGTGCCCGCAGTACGATCAACGTACAATGATTGCGTAATGAAATCCACCTTGACTTAAAAAAATGGAATAATATTAAGTCAAAATTGTTTTCCCTTTCTCTCTCTCTCTCTCTCTCTATATATATATATATATATATATATATATAAGACTGTTTGATAGAGAGGGTTCAACCTCCTGATGAGTCGGTGAAACTCCGACGAAACAGTTTGTCACAGCCCCTCGTTTGTTGTCCTCTTCTCTCTCTCTGCCTACGGTTTTAACGGGCAGTTCTGTTTGTGACAATATATATATACGCTCCCCCCCACCGACCCCCCCTATTTATTTGTCTCTCTCTTCCAATCTCTCTTGTAAGAACAATTACTTAACCGAAAGATTAGTTTTTCCATCACGACTCTTTGTTCTTTTGGACGTAGAATCAACACAATCATCTTTCGAATCACCAGTAACATCATCATCTTCGTTACCGGGAAATATATGGCTATTAGGCCTGCACGAACCACCCTTATCATCACGACAACCGTCACTACCCTTCTCCACAAACATATTCTCAGCATCCTCAAGAGTATTCTTTCCTGAACATCGATTTTAAACTTCACCAAGAGGAGCATGATCACCCCGAGCATGTTCACTTCTAAGATTGACCGACCTCTCATCATTTCCAGTTTTTTTTACCTCTCCGAATGTTCGACTCCAGCTTTTGACGTAACATTCATACCATATTGAGTGATATTGCTGGTTGCCATTGCTTTTCTCTTAGCACGAGTGTCGTATTTATGCGGCATTCGGGACTCGCGTGCAAAGAAATAATATGACAAAATTATTTGGAATGCGAAGTTTCGATGAAAAAAAAATAAAAAAATACTCATCCTCAAAATTCATGATATACAATATTCTTCGTCAAGAAATTCTTATCAGACAAGGCAACACGGATGTTGTTGGGATGACCAGCACGCGATAAAGCAATGTATAGTTGGCCTTGCGCAAAAACCAGTTTGCATAGTCAAACCCCGACACGTGATAAGGTATGTCCTTGCGATTTGTTAATCGTTACAGCAAAAGCAAGACGGACTGAAAATTGCCTCCTAAACCATTTGAACCTAGTGGTCCCACCATCGCTTGTCAAATCAATCTTGGGAATCAGTGTTGTCTTACCCGTGTGCATTATAATAACTTCCAAAAAATCATTATTAACGATCTTCTTCATAATCAGTCTTGTACTGTTGCAAAGTCCTTGCTTCGGTGACAAATTTTGCAAAAGCATCACATGCACACCAATTTTTAAGTGCAACTTGTGAGGTGGAATGCCAGATATGTAGAGCGAGTTTAAGAACTCCATCTCAATATCGAGTTCGATATCATCCGAATGAGGGTAATCAACGTTAAAAAGCCCACGTACCTCCTCATGGAAGTCGTCGAGAACACAGTTGTTAACAAAACCGACATCCTCCTAAGTAGGGCATAAAATACTCGGCATCCCCCACATGGTTAGACACATCGTCAAATGTCCATGAAATCAACTCATCAATCGGTTTATCCATACAAATCTCACGTGACAATCTGACCGGAGCAGGTTTATTAAGAACAATACGAGAATGGTCATCATTCTCAATACGCATAAAAAAGTGGACATACATTTTTTCCATTTCATCATTCCTTAAGCTTAAGATTCGCATATTTTCGGTCAGTTCATGAACCCCAAAAAATTTCCACAAAGGAGACATTTTCATGGACGCATCAATTTGTTGCGCTCGCGATTCGTGTTTCATAACACGCAAAACCTATCTAAAATCCCCAGCGAGAAGTAAAACTTTTTCACCAAACGACTCATCATTGTTACTGAGGTCCCGAAGCATAATGTCAAGAGCTTCCAAATGAAACTTGTTACTCATCGGAGCCTCGTCCCAAACAATCAAGTTGGCGCGGCGGATAAGCTTCGCAAGATCACTTTGTTTCGGAATCGAGAAGGGACGTGTGTTATCCAGTTTCAAAGGCACGAGAAATCGTGAGTGAAACGTCCGCCCCCCCCTCAAAAAAGTCGCCGCTATGCCACTAGACGTAACTGTCAGTACAATGGCAGAACGGGACCTGATGCCCACCAAAATTGTTTCAATGCAAAAAGTATTTCCTACTTGAGTCAGTGCATCGACAAAAACACGCAACAATTTTTTCTCTTGCCAAGCCCGAACGACTCTTTCCACCAAGACTCGTTGACGTGGACGAAAACGTCGAAAATTGGAGTCATATCTGCATTGCATTTGAATAGAATCATACAACAACTCGTCGTTTAGAATCGAGGATACCGTCCCGTTCTCGTAATGTCTGGTTATGTTCCCAACAATTATTTCCCCGTCGGGTGTTGGATAATAAAGGCAGAACTAACGGATGTTTTTTTCGAACTCTTGCAAAATACGGTTAAGATGGAATAACACTAACAATTGCAAAATGTTCGGGGGAATAATTTCATTGGCTGCGCGATACTGAAAATCATCACACATCTTATCCCAATGTTGTTCAAAAAAATGGACCGGATCGTTCACCGGACCAAATGTGATAACCGTAACAAATATTTTACGAACTCATTTAGGCATGTAATGCACAACGGCTGTGTCTATGCATTGATCGTACGCATCGACTGTTTGCAAAAGGCGCAATCGAAGACACACGGATCAGAAAGAATCATATTTGACTCCATCCACCATATGAATTCTGGCAGAAGAGCGCACCTCACGAGAATGTTTATGGTTTAGCAACACGCGCAGATAAAATCGTGCCTCTTTCGTGATCCTCACGTGATGCAACCGAGATATATTTTCGAAGGCACCACCGTGAAAGTCACTCTTTCTTTGGTTTCACTTCTTATGTTTGTTATCCCACTCATGAATCTTAACGATTTCTGCGTACGGAGGAACCTCCTCTTTAGGAACACGTCCATTCCAAGAGTTGTGTTTCATTCATGCCGTCAATTTCGTTTTCGGGGGCCCATGCGAAACAACGTCATGCTCAGTGCCTCGTTCGAATTGCACTTTTTGCATGTTTTCGATATGCACGGGCAATGTTTCGACCGCGGGTCATTGTTCCGCAAAGTCAAACCCAAATAAACGTCAGCATGCTTCATATGCACATACAACACTCATATCTTGATACAATTTAACCTCGTCGATTGACGCATTATTATCTTGCTCGCAAACCATAGCACGCTCACACCCTTTGTACACGTACTTGCACGCCTTGATGTTAGCACAATATTCAACATTCAAGTGACAATTAAACCTCATTAGCAAGTACGGGTTATACGAGAGCACACGCCGATTGTCGTAAACGACACAATTTTGAAGAATCGTAAAACCACCGTCACTTGGTTTCCTTCTTCTATACGAAGGGTACGTTTGTTCGTCTTTGAATGTTGTTGTTGAAATGAAATCTTTCGGAAACCCTTTTGTGCATTCTACGTTCTTCGTACATGAAGCGTCGCGTTTCTCCGCACCGCAAATCCCGTGCAAGATTAACTTGGCTACCCTTTCTCTCAATTCCCCTTCCGGAGGAATCTCGGACACACACCACATTGTCAACAGCATCCGCATTCTGAATTTTATCATCCGGATGCAGGATAACCAATATATGTGCGTGTGGTAGACCCCTTTTTTGAAACCTCACCACATACATCATTCCACTCACCCTACCAAAGATCCGTTTGTTCTTTATCTCATCAATCAGCTGTGCAAAATAACCTTTGAACACTCGCGCAAGAAGATCCGGTCCGTCGTTAGGACATTGACCTGGCAACATGGCTTGTTTGATCTCCGACCAGTTAGTGTTGCACGTCATAGTGATGAAAAAATTCGGTTTTCCGAATCGCCTCACAATTGTCATGCTGTCGTGATATCTTTCACTCATATATCGCCCCCCCCCCGTGAACGTTAATGGTAAAACAACTTTTGTCCCAATACTCTTACCACCTTGATTTTGTTGCATAGCGTCTCATAAATCCTGATAATACTATGAACGCAATTTTTTTTTTGTGGAATCTCACCCATTTTAAGCGGAAGGATTCAACTTTAGCGTACGCCATGCAACAAAATTCGTGGAAGAGACGGTATTGCATAAATGAGGCAAGGCCTTTCACCATCGCGCTCGTGAAGGTGAAATGCATAGTACTCCTTGACACTAAGTCCTGACGGCCATTGAACTTCTGAGGTACGTCGGACATACCAACTATCAATACCCTCCGGGAAAAGTAAAACAAACCTTAAGCAGCCATGCGCTCGAGAACATTCCGGAACCACAACCGTCTGCCGCTCACTCGGAAGAGGAGCACGCAAACGAATCTCGAGCTCACGAGGAAGGAGTTCATCGACCATTAAAACACACACCTCATGTTAACCCATAAGACGGTTATAACGCCTTGGATGTTCCTCATCAGGCATGGCATCCGGATTTATCACCAACTTCCTTTCGTTCAACGCTTCTGGCGGAAGGTCAGCAACTGTCACAAAGTCCTTCAAGTAATTGTTACATTGTTGTAGCAATTCGTGAAACTTTCTCGATATGCGTTTCGCTTGATCAAGTTCGACATCGGATGTATATGTAGGTAAGTTAAGAAAATCTACCCTTTAATTAATCGCATCGTCTAAACGTTGAGGATCGTGCAAGTATAGTTGCCCAAACCGAGGACGTTCCCCTTCCTCCACAGCCAATGCACCGACATGATGAAAGATTGGACCTTGAGCTCTAAGTTGGCACTAGAATCCTCGAACATCATCGCTCGGCTGCTTGTTTCGAAGGAATCGACCGTCGAAAGTTTGAGACGTCCAAAGGAAAAGAATCTCATGCTCGGGGAAGCCTTCGCAAAGCCATTCTCATAAAGGACAACGTTTTGTACCTTTTCGACAATACATCTTTGCCCATTTTTTTTCATCATGCCACAATTTAGCACCACAATTCTTACACGGATCTCGACCTCCAATGCCGAACGGTTCAACAATGCTAGCATTCCCAAGAATCGCTACGGTGTTCTTAACCGTCGCATATGTTGTTGCCACGGGTGCGGATGAGGGTGCATTAAGATCAAGAGCCGGAACATCATGCGAATCATTCATTTCTTCCTCACGAATGTTTGACTTCCTGTTTTTTCGATTATTCATTGGATTTTGATTTTTCACGAATGGATTCTGCGGTTGTCTCGCTCTCGATGAGAGACTCTGCAAGTGCCTCGTCCGAGAAGACTGACTCCGCGATTGTCTTTCAGGAGAAAATGCACTCCTTGATTGCCCAGAGGCGCTCACGCGAATCTGTTGAAGGATATTCACAGCGAACAAACTACGCCTCACACCCCACACAAAATCTTTATGAGCACGCACATCTTCTTTCCTCCTATGATTCTTAACCACAACTCTCAACGCACGCATGCGTTTAACATGCAAGTTTGGTCGTTTTCACTGACTTTTCCTTCGTTTTGAAATTATAATCGACGTGGAACATGGTTTATTCACATTTATTCTATCGACCTATTCTATTCCTCCACCAACCTCTACAGTACTTTCAACAACTATTGCACTTCCATCATAGTCTGATGCTACATGTTGAGGCATCCATGACAACGATCCAAGTTCCAAACGACGCACGACTTTATTGACACTCAGTCATCGAATCAACAACATACGGTACCGTCTGTTGCGCCTTGAACAAATCAGTTTTCATAATAATAATCTTCGTTGTCGATTATGAGATCCAATAAACTTTTTAATCAATGTGTTCGGAGGATTTAGTTGGGCCGTGACATCAAAAGATGGGTGTGCATGAACATTTGTCAAAGTGGGAGAAAAGTTGCTCTCCACACATTTTTGTCGGATATTGGAAGTCAATGTCGACAATGAACAATTGTGCACATGTGCCGAGTGCAAGGGAAAATTGTCGAGTAAAACCGATCTTTCGACCGTCGAAACGGAATCTGCATTTATTGCAACATCCGTAGGAATTTCAAGTGGACGTTCACTTTGCAATGTCATAGAAAGATTTCCATGACAACTAATGCGATCCGTACGAACATTAATATTTCCTTGACTCGTTCTTTTGAAAAACACAGGGTTTGTGAAATCATTCGTCAATGAAATCGCTTGTTGAAAAGATAGAGACCTATCACTATATTGTTCTTCAAGAGAACAATCAGGACCATAATCTTGAGTTACCATCGGTTGTTTCTCTCTCTTGGGAGCAATCCACTTACCTACAACACCTACCGCTTGTTGTAAAGACCTTCGGTTCGACGACTTTGGGAAAATGGTCGTCCACGTTTGTGGTGTTTGTGTTGTGAAGACATCGGTGTCTCACTCACAGAGCGACCGAGCGTAATATCCGAACCTATACGCAATCTCAATCCATGGTTGGATGAGGATTAAGGGCGGTCTAACGAAGACAAACTAACTTGATCGGAACAACGGAAGGACACCGAATGCACTCTGATACTATCGGCGAAGACACCAAAGGATCCTTAACAACCCTTTCACAACGGCGAAGGCGTTTGCAACGCTTCCATGGAACATACAAAGACCTATCCGCATGTGAAGAGAAGGTTGGACCGGTGGATAGATTATTGTTGGTTGAATCGTCATGTGGATCTTGGTCCTCTGCCATATTAATGGGCATGTACGTACGTATTTGTACATGGACACATCACTGCAGGCAGGAGGAATAAGATGCATGTAGAAAATCAGAATGCAAGAAATACACCTCAAAACATCCATATGTAGAAAAATACAGTGTCGAATAGAAAAGAAAAAAAAAAGAAAAAATAAAGAAGACGTAGTGCAACACATAGAACGCAGCCGAAATGTGAAGCACAAAAGATCAGAGAAAATAACGAGTCAGTTCATTTTTATTTTTTCTTAACCCGTCTATCGAGGTTAATCAATGTTAATTCGAGATGAGAATTTCTTTGTTTGTGAAAATATAGATGTATAGGTCCACTTTCATGTTTTTTTGCAAACGCTTAATCAGGACCGGAACTTCTTTGGACTCCTATTGAGGTTAATTAAGACGCCTCCTATTTTGTTTAAGTCTCATTCAGTTCTTATGTATGATTTGTCATCCTATACACCCCTTAGTCTCTTCAGGGCCCATGCGATAGAGTCATACGTACCTCGTTTGTCCACGTTTGCCCTTGGTCATTCACTGATAGGGCTCACTTTTCTGTTCAGATAAATTTGTCACTGGGATCAAAACTTCTTTTGGCTCCAATTTACCTTAATCGAGGTGACTCCTACATGCGGCCAACATTAGGTATCCTAGGTCAGTCGTCCGTCCACAAAAGATTTGAAAAAGGTAAAATGTCTTCGCCGACCTTTCCGAACCTCGATCACTAGGAAGTAGTCCGCAGTACCTATTCTCCTCGCCAAAGCACGAGGCCCGGATCTCAGAAGATGGCGTTGGCTCCTCCGCAACAACATTGTACAACCCCCATGAATGTGTCTATGCGGCGTGTCACACCTCTCCCCAGCCAGCCTAGAAGGTCGTGGTTCCAGGAAAAGTCATTTGTAGCGATGGAGGTCGGACAAATCATTGATGGCCTCACCTTTCTTCTCCTCTTTTGCTTGGGCGACTTTGACGACATAGGAGCAAAGGGGGTAGATAAAATGACTTCTTTGAACGGGGCTAGGTGAGAGGAGGTCATTCGGGATAGTACGAGTGCCTTGGGAAGACGGCTACGTTTATTGTCAGTTTTATTCTTTCTTATCGGATTGGTTCCTTTTTCAATATTTATTCGAAATACATAGTGTGACCTCCCCCCCTAAAATACACTTAATTTGCTTCATATAAGCGCCTGAGTATTTTCAGCGCTCCATGCAGACCAATCATGCGTACCTTGATTATTCTCGAGCATGCTTTGCTTTCCTTCGATACCGTTTACGGCAAGACGACCTAAGTTTATTGTTATTTTTTTATTACTATCGAGACTCTTCCTTTCTAATTATTTAATCGAGACTCTTCCTTTCTGATTATTCATAAAATTTTCATTATAACATCACATAACATTTAAACCTACATTCCCCCCCCAAAAAAACTTCTTACTCATCTCAACTGGTTTTGAACATTATCTCATGTCTATATTTTGAGGGACACTCACCTGATTGTTTTTAAGAATAAGTAGAGCAGTATAAAAATGAACACACAAAAATCTACAATATTGAAAAACAAAATTTGACAAATGTTAGCAACTAAGGATTAATATCATCTCCATAACCATGAACACGTAGAACATGAGATCACATACCAACAAACGACTAAGACAACTTTTATTTGTATACATCAACAATATTTTCTTCCAATTCTATGAATAGTTCTAAAAAAAAAAAAAGCCCCCCTTCCCCAAAAAAAAAGGAAAAATGAAAGAAACGACTTAAATGAGAGAGAGGAAAAAAAAA
>BFEA01000053.1:2022526-2048666 GCA_003427395.1 Chara braunii
GAGAGAGAGAGAGAGAGAGAGAGAGAGAGAGAGAGAGAGAGAGAGAGAGAGAGAGAGAGAGAGAGATAAATGGATTGATGAAAGACGGAGAATGAAGAGGAGCATTGAGAATTGGGGAAAGGAGGGGAGAGAAGGGCAGCAGAAGCCACAGTAGGACGAGGGGAGTAAAGAATTTGAAGAGGTGCAGAGCGATAGCGCGGGTGGAGTTTGAGGAAGAGGAGGGGGCGCATGGCACAACRTCATGGGAGGGAAGGGACAGTCAACGGGTAAGGATGTTACAGTGACAAAGGGGAAGAGTGGGAGGGATAGCGTACATGTCATGGATGGGGGAAAGATGGGGGGAGGGGGAAGGTGGAGTTTGGAAGGCCCACAATCGCGCCACGTGGCAGCGCCACGAGGAGCGATTTTTTCTGTATTTCTTTTTTTTCCCCTTTTGTGTGCTTTTGTGTGTGTGTGTGTGTGTGTGTGTGTGTGAGAGAGAGAGAGAGAGAGAGAGAGAGAGAGAGAGAGAGAGAGAGAGAGATGGGGGAGTCGATGAGGATTAGGAGGAAGTCGACGACTGTGGGGGAGGTTGAAGGTTCATCACGCTTTTCGGTCTTTTTCTGTTCTCTTTTCTTTTTCGTACGTGTGTGAGAGAAAGATAGACGGGGGAAGGGAGAGGTGGAGTAAAGGGTTCGAAGTTCGAAGTGAGAGAGAGAGAGAGAGAGAGAGAGAGAGAGAGAGAGAGAGAGAGAGAGAGAAAGGGGGGGGACTGCCAAGCTGTCCATTATGTGACTCTGACACGTGCTACGTTTCTTTTTTGCCTTTTGCCTTCCTCGAAATGTTCCAAGATGCACGCCAGGCATTATGGCTCTCATGGCAATGCTACTCCCGACAAGTTCCCCACACGAAGAGCAACTGCCAAGCAGATTGAATGCTGCTGATTGTTTCATCATTCATACAATGCAAAACCCCTGCTTCTTAACATCACCGGCACTCCTATTGTTGTTAGAGGCGCCTTCCAACAACTTTCCCTGGCCAATTATCACTGACATCATCCGACCCCACCAACTCAACAACAAGCGCATGCCATTGATGATTGGCCCGGGGAAGAGGGATACATGCAAGATCGATTGATCGCAAACCTGAGAGAACTCACCCACACGCGCATGCACTTGCGCACATAGAGTCAAGACTTGGCAAGTAAGCAGGAGGCATACATGCAAGATCGCTTTATCACAAACATATTCAGAGAACATAGAAAACAAAAGTCTGAATCGGAATCTTTAGCAAAAACGTCAACGGGACTACGGACAGGANAAAGTCTGAATCGGAATCTTTAGCAAAAACGTCAACGGGACTACGGACAGGATTTTCTCATAAAAGTTCACAGTTCTTGCACAGCACCAAAGAAAAACGATGCTGCAAAGGCAGCGGCTTCCCAAACAAAACACTCGCAGATAAGAAACAAAAAAAGTTCGGTGGTATTCCCTCCTATTTCTTGCACGCGGATTTCTGTATGCTCTCAGGCTCTGTTTTTTGTTTTTGTGAAACAAGCGGCATATGATAGGGCAGTTCCTTATGCTTTTTCTTTCTTTTATGCTTTTTAGTTTTCTGTTTTTGCGGGCGAAGCTGCAACGGGTCATCTAGTGCAGATAATGACACTTTGATATCCGCCTTTCGGAGCTCCAATTCCCCCCCCCCCCCCTCCCCCCCCAACCCTCCCTCTCCTCTGCACCCTGGCTCTTCCCTGGCATCGTATGCACACACACACTCTCTCTCTCTCTTTCTCTCTCTCTTTCTCTCTCTCTCACACACACACACACACACACACACACACACACACACACACACACACACACACACACACACACACACACACACACGCATCTAATCCAATCCTATCTGCTTTCTGTTCTTGCTTTTGCTCATTTGTGTTTTCTCAAGGTTGAACCTTTTTGTCTGACCCATATTGCATTATTCTCTCGCCAAATTGTCGTTGCGTAATGGTAATGTTGATTCTGCTTATTGCTATTAGTCTCAAATTTTCTTTTGAATCCTGGGTTTTGAGGGGAAATTTTCTCTTCGCATTCTATTTTGTTTGATGTAGTTTATGTATCGGATGATTTGAGGATAGTCCGTGTTCTTCTTTCTGGCCAGTGCTGCAAAAACTACACCACTATTAAATCACTCCCCAACGTTCAACTCTTCCTTAAGGCGGCACAGTGTAAGCAAATTCCACTGTGTCAGGCACACCGCAAAGGTTGCTAAGGTTGGAGAGTCGTGTGATGGGCGACCATCTCGCACGGTTTGGAGAGCATTTGTTACGGTTGAATAGATGAACGTTTTACTAGGGTTAGAATTTCTTTCACTTTGAGATTTATCTGTAAGTTATTACGACTTTCATGCTCTAGCTGGGATCCACATGGATTCGCATTTTATTTGGAACTGCTATGTTGTGGAATCAAGCTATTGGAGCTTCGCCATTCCTTCACACCCTCTTACGCGACATACCAAATTGCAAACCAGTTTTACAAGCATTGGCTTTCCAACTCCAATAACTAGGTACCTAGTTCGACACAAGCTCTAGTGCACATGCAAACTGTTGTATATTCACTGCCAGCAAAGTGAGTATGTTCTTTCTCTCCCTTCTCTCTCTACCGACCTTTTAAACCATCCATCCCCTTTGTCCTTTTGGTACTCGTATGTGCACGTTTGATGGTATCATACGTTTGCGATCGATGAATCCTGTCGTTCACTGCTGGACTTTTGGACAGAACGACCATATCTCAAGGCAGTGCGCAGTCTAACTCCCTTGTTCTCCAACCCTACGAACTCCTTGCCAGCCCCCACGCACCCTCCGCTCCCCCTTTTCCTTGCCAACCTTGTGCTCCTTGCTCCTCGTCTTGTGCCCATTCCATCACACCACCCCAATCCCAACCTTCAAACTTGCTAGTAGCCTATCATTCAGTCGATTACATCTTGGCTGTCGACGCAAGGTTCAGATCGCCAACCACGTGGACGAAGTCGCGTTTTGGATTGATGCTCACAAAGCCGAGGAGCAAGACGAGGACAGCTATCCAAGAAAAGGAAACTAAGCTAAAGGAAGAGGAGAAGAAAGCTAAGGAAGAAGCTGCCTTCAACGAGGAAGAAGAATGACAGTGTAGGAGGAAGGCTATATTAGGGCTGAGGAGGCGAAAAATATCCCGGAAAGGCACACCCATTGGATCAAAATTCTTCAAGACTCTTTTCAAGCGTATCTAAATTCTTCAAGACTCTTTTCAAGCGTATGCGAATGAGACGACTAAGCTAGAGGGAGGTACTTAACTGAAGACTCCTTCGGTTTCAACAGACTCTGCCTTACAGAAGCAGATCACACTCCGCTAGCACTCTTTTGAGACGACTAAGCTAGAGGGAGGTACTTAACTGAAGACTCCTTCGGTTTCAACAGACTCTACCTTACAGAAGCAGATCACACTCCGCTAGCACTCTTTAAGGAACTCTGGGATGATCTAGAGAAGCTGTGTTCAGAGAGAAAAAGAAGTAACGATGTTCTCTCATTTTCGATGCCGCCTCAGGAGACTGCCAACGTCAAGAAAAAGATGGATGCCAGAGCGATATGCGGTGAAGAAAGATGTATTTGTAAGGACCTGCCAAACACGGGCTGAGACACAGCTGATTTATGAGTTTTGCCAGTGGAGTGAATGCCTTGCTGAGTTTTTCGCTTGTTGCCGAGTTTCCTAAGTCTGTGTGTATGCATGCGTGCTGGTCTGTGTGCCTGTCTGAGTGTTTGACGATGTGAGTGTGTGTGTGACCCGCAAGGGTACTTGCTTGCTTGCGAAGGCCCGTAGGGCGGGTACTTACCTGTGGCCGTGGCATTGAGGGTTGCAGCGGGGAAAACACTCAAGTGGTGGGAATAAGTCTGCGACACTTACCGGGGAAAAACACTCCAAGTAGCAGGTAGGCCGGTACCACACCAAGTAGTGGTAGATGTGTCGGGTACTCGAGGCCGAGCAGAAGAAGACGAAAGTTTGCATTTTTAGAGGCCCAGTAGTTGTAGGCTAGGTCTAGGAGGGTACTTGTCCAAGTAGTCTGAGTTGAGGGCCTGTACGGGCAATATCAGAGTCTGCAACGATGTTTCCCTCCGAAAGGGAGGAGGTACCGGTTGCTTGGAGGCCGCGCGGTTTGGAAGTCACTGCCCAAGAGGTAAGCAGGCCGCTATATCTCCAGGAGGAGCGAAGTGCTCCTCCTGTGCAGCGTGCAAGTTTGGAGTCAAGCGGCTGGAGCGCTGGAGTGCAGCTCTGTGTGGGGAAGCTCGGGCTATGGTGGAGGAGCTCGGGCTGGAGGAAGAGGAACAGGAGGACTAGGAAGGGGGAGCGTCAGAGGTACTTACCTGGGTATGGTGGACGCCATCTTCATCACCTTGGTGGGCGCTGCATCTGGAAGGCCCCCGCTAGGGTAGAGATACATCAAGAAGCTTCGAGGCAGAGTCATGCATGGTGGCCTGAGCAGGAGCAGCCATAGCTGCTTTGAGTTTTCTTTTACACATCAAGGCAAGGCCCTAGTAGTACACCATAGGAGGGAGGAGAAGGGTGGCTATGGCTGTGGTGGATCTCATGTCGTGCCTGCAGTAGAAGATGGATTGCGACATTGATTCAGGTTCAGCCATCAAGTGTTATTATTATTATTTATTGTGAAATAAAGAGGGGAGGAGAAAAGGAGGTGGAGAATGGTTGGCGAGAAGAAGGGAATTATCCATGGCAGCGATCTGGATCTCCGGACAGGGATCCGGACCGTCCAGAGTCCAGTGTCCGGTGAACTGGTCCGTATCCCGGTCCGGATTCTAGACATCGGGGCCCGGGGCGTTTCCTCATGCCTTGGGCCGCCCACCAAATGTAGGCGTGCTAGCAGGATCCGGTAGGGGACGGAATTTTCCTTTTATGATTGTTTTGTTCTTCTGCCTGTTTGAATGGGCTTTCTGCATTTTGGCGGCCCGCAAGTGGAAGCGGGCTTCGATTTTGAAGTCCTAAATCGAAAGAGAGGGAGAAAGTGTAGTAATTTGAGTAGTCATTCACAATGAATGACAAAGAGACCTTTTAGGGATGTCTGAACTTTAAAGTTTGACGTTCGAACTTCAGACCTCAAACTATTTTATAAGAGGTTATACGGACTTATTCCTAACTTCATGCCAATTTAGTGTTTGTTGAGCTGTTTGCAATTGATGTAGTGTTTGCCGACATCTGACTTTCTTTACAGAGTAAAGCTGTGTTTTTTCACAAGATATGCTCAGTGAGGTTTCAAAATGTTTCCTACTCCCCTACTTCCCACATCTCCCATTCACCCCAAGGCTTTTCTGGCTTTTTGTTGTCTTCAATGTGTTTGCAACTTTGCAACCTCACATAGCACTTTGTAATCGGCGCCACTTAATCCGGACATATTGTAATGAACCCAGATTGGAAGATAGTCATCAGACGTCGATGTACAAGTAGTCTCAGATCTGCACAATGTCTCCAGTTAACGTGAAAGTGATATATGATAAAATATCTCGTTACCAATAGACGAAGAGAGTGGAGGGGGAATATATACAGAGGAGAGGGTGGAAGAGAAGCAACACAACCAATTCCCACTCCTTCTCTGGGCTTCCTCTCCTTCCACATCATCAGTCAATAATCGGTAACAAGTCCTGATCATTTAGAGGTGCCACGTGGCACTATTCTCCCATGGAGACTATGAAGACAACCAGCAGCCTGCAATACTGACGTCAGCCTCAGGTAAGTACCCCGTCCTTCAATCATCCACAGATCCCGATCTCCCTCCTTATCGCAACCAGTCACCTCATATAGACATCATGGTCAGTGCCACGTCAGCAGAAGAGACAGGTGGCATGCGCCACATCAACAATGAAGAAAGGTGGCAGCACCACATCAATAATGTAGACAAGTGGCATGCACCACATCAGCCGTGTAGGTAGGTGGCATGCGCCACATCAGCAGTGTAGGCAGGTGGTATGCGCCACATCAGCAAGGTAGACAGGTGGCAGCGCCTCATCAACAATGCTTGGCGCACAGAATAGAAAGCGCCAGCATGCTGCCACACTCGCGTCGCCGTGCACAGTGCCTATGCGCAGCCAACGTCAAGCCAGTGTCAGCGTCCAGTGAGAGTCGAGCCAGCGTCAAAGCAGCATAGCAAGACTGAATGTCGACCTCGTGGAGACGAAGCTTTAAGTAGTGTTTGACGAGGCTGTCGGGCCACAGGTCTCCTTCTTACAGTCATACAGATTGACTCACAGCTGAGGGTCTGGATTGTGTACAGCTGCAGACTCCCCTTGGTCCTAATGCTGTTTGGGTACCTGCATATAAACAAATGTGTGTGTTTGACCGGCGGCCTGGGCTGGGTACATTTCGATTTGACTGTTGGGTGTTCGACAGTTGACTTTAGGCAGTTGTCACTCGTCTAGGCCTTGGATCTTTACGTGGGGTTCTTTTCCCCCTTTAGCCTGGGTCTGAGTGCGGCCTGGCAAGGCCCTCAAACATTCAACGAGGCATACTGCATGGATTATTGCATTCCTGCCGGCCCAATTTTTGAGTTCCATCGCATAAAATATATCAACTTCCCTTTAACCCGCGTTCGTATGCAGCAACAACGTTAGGAGCAGTAGGTAAGAGTTTTTTTTCTTACTAAACCATCTGGCTTCAGACGGAGGTTGAAACTTGAACTGTACCTTATACTGATTTTGTGGTCTTCCTCTGCCACCTGTATAAAAATGTCCATGTTCCATAATCTTCTCAACTTCATATCCTTCATTCATGGAGGGTGGAAACATAGACGGTCGGTTAGGAAAGTTATCTCCTTCTACATATGGTAGCAGTTTAGACGCATGGAAGACAGGATATGTCCTTAGGTGTGGGGGTACATCTATTCTATAGGAAGATCCATTTGCATCCCGAATCACCTTGAGAACTTCCCAGGGACCGTAGTAGACAGGCAACAGTTTTCAAGACTGTGTTCTTCCAAGGCAAATTTTTTAGACTTCACCCATACCAGATCTCCTTCTTGAAACTATGATGGCGGACGATGTTTGTTGGCTTGCTCAATCATCTGAAGGTGGGCTTTATGTATATTTTTTTTTACCTTTTAAAAACATCTTCATACAAAACTGCAAATTCACGGGTTTCTAGGGGGTAACCTTTGAATTTGGTCCCGGGTTCAAGCATCAATGGGACGTCGAGGCTCCCTATCTTTATGCAGTGCATTAGGCATCCTACCTGTAACAGTATGTATACTGTTGTTATGAGCACTAGAAATCTTTAGTAAGTTCTCATCTCAATCTATTTGATCGTGTCGGACATTAATGAGCAGGAGTTGTTGGCACAGACGATTCATCTGTTCAGTTTGGCCATTCGTTTCAAGGTGTCTTCCTTATGACATGGTCAACCTGGTGCCATAGACTTCCATCAACTTTTGCCATTGTAGACTAGTGAACCGAACATCCCTATGAGAGACGATGGTTTTCGAAAATCCATACTCAGAAACCCATCGCATTTGAAATTTTTTGGTGATCAGTTCAAATCTAGCTTCGGCAGGCAAATGAATGAACATAGCATACTTTGAGAATCATACAATGATCATTACCTGGTTGTTGTCATTTCGACTTTTAATAAGACTCATTATAGAGATAGACTCGCCTGACTCACTTTGTATAGGCAGTGGTTTCCGTAGTCCGAACGGATTCTCATACGAGGGTTTGTTCCTCTAACAAACAAGACAAGTTCGCACATACGTTGGTACATCCTCTTTCATTCCTTTCCATTCAAAGCGTTCTCGGACATCGGCATACGTCTTCTTAAAACCAAAACGTCCCTTAGCATCATGACATTCCCTAATGATTAAACTCTGGATTTGTTTTTGGTGAGAAATACATAATCGATCTTCGGTGTTATCTACGTACAAGAGTAAGTCATCAGTCATTCGATACTTTGGGAATAGTTCAGGGTTCTTTCATAGGGTTCCAATAATAGGACTCCAAATAACATCACTCTCATAACCCTTCTGGATTTGTTCCTTCACTTCTTTCCCGATACTAAGATAGGAGAATGGTTCCAAAGAAGTTTGCACGCCTGGACAAAGCATCTGTAACAACATTAGACTTTCCTTTGATTATTTTTAACTCCAAGTCAAAGGTATCGATAAAAGCGTACCATCTTACTAGCTTATCAGAGAGTCTTAGTCGTGTCTTTATTCATTTAGAGTGGAATGATCTGAATAGACAATGAAGTGTCTCCCTAAAAAGTAGTGTTTGCAGGTGTCTAGTGCAACGACCAAGGCATACAATTCTCTTTCATAGGTGGAGTTCGTCACTTTCTCTGACGGAAGTCTCATGGATATAAACTATGTGGATCATATCCCTTACCGTCCTCCTGCTGTAGCACAACCTCAATCCCATACTGACTTGCGTCATTCATGACGATGAAAGGAAGTGAAGAGTCAACAATTTTTCAGATACGGTAGTGAGTCTGAGAATACTTCAACTTTCTGAATGATGACTCACAATCTTTGTCCCACAACCAAGGTTTTTCCTTCTTTATAAGTTTTTTCATAGGAGCAATTATTAAATAAAAGTTTCGAATGAACTTCCTATAGTAGCTAGCAAGTCATAGAAAAAATTTTAACTCAGTTATAGTCTTAGGCTGGGGTCAGTGTCGTTCACTGTAATCTTCTTTTCTTCGGGTCTTAGTCCCTCCTCGTTTACTATATGCCCTAAGCACAAGACTTCAGGCTTCGAACTAATCTAACCATTGAAGATCAACACAAGACGACTTTCCGAACCTGATATCGTCACTACGAGTTCGTCGTTATGCCATTCGGGTTGACTAATACACTTGCGACTTTTTAAAGGTCAATGAGTGGTTCCACGTTTTTTACAGTGACGAAGTTCAGCCCTCTATAGTCAATGCATAGTCGGAGTTCACATTCCTTTTTTTGGGGGGCATGAATAAGACAGGGGCACCATAAGAAGATGAGCTAAGGTGAATCCATCCCTTGTCAATAAGTTCTTGCAATTGTTTCCGCAGTTTCTCAAGTTCCCTGAGAGGCATTCAGTAAGTGGTACCCTTGGGCATCTTGCTTCGGGGAATTATCTCAATCGTGTGCTTAATAGCACGCTCATTCCCGTCCGCTCAGTCTGCAAGTCCTTATATTTGTCGAGAAGTTTTTAAATAAAAGGAGCATAGGATGAGGAACATTCACTTACTCGTTTCACGAGTACCATCATCACACACTGGTCCAACTTCTTTTTATAGATCATCAATCGGAAGACTGGGTAACTCATACAACAAAAAGACAAGGTTGAGTCGGTGTCCGCCCTATGATATAACTTTATTGGTCGAATTTTGGACTTCTCGTTCTTTAACTTGATAATTTTATCTTTGAACCTGACTTCTGGATTGGCTTCCTCATGCCAATCCATTCCAAGAATTATATCAAATGACAGGTTCTTTGTTATTAGGAAGTCCTTCCTTTGTCGTGAAATAACACTTGACACAATCGACATATTGAGAGACAGTGATTGTGCTTTTGTCAACCAGCATAGACGTGATAGATCGAGTTAAATCCTTTACTTTCATTTGCAGATGCAATTTGCGAATTGTCTTCTCTGAGATGTAAGACCGCATCGATCCTGGATCTAATAGTGCATCAACTCGCGTATTCACAATCTCAATATCCGGGATCATTAACTCACCCTCAGACGTAGCTTTCGTGCGAGATCATTAACTCACCCTCAGACTTAGCTTTCTTTGCCCACGAACTCCGAAGTGCTATGAGTTCATTACCGGGTTCGCCAAGGGAATCGTCTAGTGAGACATACCAAAGAACAGTGTCAGGGTGCTCTAGACGATGGGTTGAAGAAGAGTCATCCCCTGCCTTGAATCATCGGTCCCCCTGACGTCACAAAACCTCGGGGGTACCGGTAGGGTTGTTTCACGACGGGTACTAGAAGCACAGCGTGGAAAATCGGGCAAGCGTCCGTACGAAATTTGCGATAAAAATTGGAAATAAACCAAATAGGCGCGGCGAATATTTCACGGTCAAAATATTTTTTTTTTTTCCCTGATATTTTTCCCTGAAAGATTACGACCTAATCTACGGACCCTCAAATTTTCAAACATTTTCATGATTTCTTTCAAGCACAAAAAATCGGCGAATTCGCTGCTTGCAAAATGGTGGGATTTTGACTCGTCGGCCTCCGTAATCAGAGATAAACCTAGGTTATTGGATCGGACGTCTGGGACCCCCCTGACCATCCGGGTTTGATCGGACAGGGGTTGTCCGACCTAGCGCAAAAAAAAAAAAAGTTTCTCAGAAAACTCTAAAAAAAATATATGTTATGTAACATAACAATACAAGCAACTTTTGCCTTGGAGTCATGTTCAAATTCGCAGTCAATCATGAGTTAAAAGAAAAAATATATTTTTTTATGGAAAAAAAAAACTTCTTTTCCCGGACGACGGGGGTACCGGACGTATGGGGGAGATGTCCGGGGGAGCCGACCGGCCCCTGGACCATTGGTAACCTAGAAATAAACCGAATCGGTGAATATTTCACCGTCAAATTTTATTTATTTATTTTTTTCTGATATTTTTCCTTGAAAGATCACGACCTAATCAACGGACCCCCAAATTTTCAGACATTTTCATTACTTCTGAGCTCAAAAAATCGGCAAAGTTGCCGCTTGCAAAATGGCGGGATTGGACCCGTCGGCCTCCGTACAACCCGGCGCCTCCATACGGTCGTCGCCCCTCCGTACAACCCGGCCCTAACTCACAGGGACTAAGGGTTTTCGGTGGCGGGGGGACCGGTGGTTTAAGAGTCGAGGGGTTAGAAGGGGTTATCGACACCTTACCTTTATCTTTATTTAAATTTTTCGACTTAGTAGGAGCAGATGCTACTCGTACTGGCTGCTTACTTTTGGGTTCCGAATCAACGGGCACCATGCTATTACATGACCCACGATGCCACACTTGAGGCATTGGCGGTTGTTCATCTTGGACTGCCATTCCTCAGAAGTCATACCTATCCTTCCTCAGGGCTTCCCGAACGCAATGTCGGGATGCTCGGAAAACGAGAGTGGCCTCTTTGTCCTCTTCCACTGACTTTGGCCTCCCTTGTTGGCCATTACGGCAACGACTTCACCCTTCCCAGACTCACTGCCGCCATTACCTCCTCCCTCAAACTCGTCGAGGGGTAACTTCTCTACGACGTCATCATCAAAAACAACAAGTATGTTGTCCTGGCGCTTTTGCTGCCACAAGGACCCGCTTACCATACCCTTCAACCGTCCTGACTTGACCATCGAAGCATAGGAACCCTTTACCTGTGCGGTCATCTGCTCTCGTTGGAGAGCGAGATCGCGAAATTGGCGATAAGTGCACTTACCAGGCTTGGCCTTTGCTACGAGTTGTCCACGAATGGGTTCAGGTAGAGTGCGTGAATAGATGTATAGAACCTAGTTGCCCTGTAAACTCAACTGAGGTACCTACAAGAGACGGTTCACTTCGTGCGACAAAGCATCAACGGAAGTCTTATGTTTCTGGCCGATCGTGGCGAGTTCATCAAAGGCCTTTTTATCCAAAAAACTCTCCTTTATCTTTTGGAGAAATTGCTTGAGGTTTAGGGTTTTATCCCACTCACCGATATCTTTGAAGCCATCGACATTAGCATCGAACAGTACCCACTCTTTGACTACTACTTCCAAACATGATGTGGAGAAGGTCACCTGATTCTCGGGCTCAACAGGTGCAGTCCCGCAATAAGTATAGATTTTGGCAATCCACAACAGTAATTTTTCGTTTTTCTTGTTATTGTACGTGAACGACAACTTCAATTTCACTTTTTTCGTCCCCTTCGGTTTTTCTACCTCCTTGGCTGGTTCTTCCTTCTTGGCGAGTTCTTTTTTCTTCTCTTACGGTTTTTCATATTTCATTTTGGACCCTTCGGGTTTCTCCGGCGTAACTCGCTTCATTGGGGTTCCTTCTTGATGACCCCCCTTCTTGTCTCCTCCTCAATTCCTACCTATCTTTCCCTTTCAAGAGTCTGGTCACTGTCTCCAATGAGACAGTGTTGTTATCAATCTTTTTCTTGAGATGAACAAGGTAAACCATGATAGACTATAGAAAAGATGCAAGCTCGGAACCTGCTTTTTCGTAGTGAAACCTCTACCTTAATTCATCTATTATTTTATTTTTTTCTTCTTGTGCTTCTTGCTGTTTTCGGAATTCCTCAATTTTTCTTCTTTCTTCTCTCAACATATTTTCGAGTTGCCTAACGTTTTCCTTAATTATCTTTACAGACGATTGTGGTTCCTTTCTTTCCTCTTTTTCTTCTTTCTTCTCTTCTTTTTTTTCCTTTCTTTTCCGGTCCATCTTTTCCAGATTCTCGGTGACATACCGGTCAAGGGTCATTCGCCCTTGCTTTATGAGGTCCTCTACTCTCTTACCGGTCTCCATTATCTGAATGGTTGTCTTTATGCATGCCATGTGTCACCCATGGAATGCCAACACCGCAACTCTATGGAGTCTGCCACGTCAACGTCAAGGACCTAAAAGGTCTACGAGGGGGGATGCCACATCAGCGCTTCATCAGCCGACAATCGCAACACAAGTACGTGCCACGTCAGACTGCCTTGCCAGAATGCCACATCACCATTCAACGCCATGCCACTTAGGCAGTGCGCCACGTCAACGGTCTCATTCACACACTTTTTCTCTCTTGACCAACGCCACGTCAGCCTATTGCCAACGCAACTCTCGTCGGTATCTCGAAATCTTCAATGTAGCCACGACATCACCTTCAAGGGAGGCTGCACGCACGTGCGGTACTCAATGTTTAGACCGACGGTATTAACTGCGTGTGTTAGTAAACATGTTTTGATCCTGCACGTGTGGCACCTCCCGCTTTCCTGGGTGCCACATCAGCACTTGATAGCAAATTACGATGAAGAAGGTATGCTCTGATACCAAAATGTAATGAACCCAGATTGGAAGATACTCATCAGATGTCGAAGTACAAGTATTCTCAGATCTGTACAATGTCTCCAGTTAACGTGAAAGTGATATATGATAAAATATCTTGTTACCAATAGATGAAGAGAGTGGAGGGGAATAGACAAAGGAGAGGGTGGAAGAGAAGCAACACAACCAATTCCCACTCCTTCTCCGGGCTTCCTCTCCTTCCACGTCATCAGTCAATAATCGGTAGCAAGTCTGATAAGTCCTGATCACTTATAGGTGCCACGTGACACTATTCTCCCATGGAGACTAGGAAGACCAGCAACGTGCAATACTGATGTCAGCCTCAGGTAAGTACCCCGTCCTTCAATCATCCACAGATCCCGATCTCCCTCCTTATCGCAACCAGTCACCTCATGTAGACAGCATGGTCAGTGCCACGTCAACAAAAGAGACAGGTGGCATGCGCCATATCAACAATGAAGGTCGGTGGCAGCACCACGTCAATAATGTAAACAAATGGAATGTGCCACATCAGCAGTATAGACAAGTAGCATGCGCCACATCAGCAGTGTAGGCAGGTGGCATGCGCCACATTAGCAAGGTAGACAGGTGGCAGCGCCTCATCAACAATGCCTGGTACACAAAACAGAAAGCACGAGCATGCTGCTACAGTCTCGAGTCGTCGTCCATAGTGACTGCGCGCAGCCAACGTCAAACCGCCACATCAGCAAGGTAGACAGGTGGCATCGCCTCATCAGCAATGCCTGGTGCACAGAACAGAAAGCACGAGCATGCTGCCACAGTCTCGAGTCGCCGTCTGCGAGCAGCCAACGTCAAGTCAGTGACAATGCCAGCGTCCAATCAGAGTCGAGCCAAAGTCAAAGCAGCATAGCAAGACTGAATGTCGACCTCGTGGAGACCAAGCCTTAAGTAGTGTTTGACGAGGTTATCGGGCCGCAGGTCTCCTTCTCACAGTCGTACAGATTGACGCACAGCCGAGGGTTTGGATTGTGTACAGTTGCAAACTTTTCTTGGTCCTGATGTTGTCTGGGTACCTGTATACAAACAAATGTGTGCGTCTGACCGGCGGCATGGGTTGGGTTTATTTCGACTTTGACTGTTGGGTGTTCGACAATTGACTTTAGTCAATTGTCACTCGTTCAGACCTTGGATCTTTATGTGGGGTTTTTTTCCCTCTTTGGCCTTGGTCTGAGTGCCGCCTGGCAAGGCCCTTAGATATTCAATGAGGCATACTGCATGGGTTATTGCACATATAGACATATCTGGACATGAATTCGGACATGTCATTCCGGGACATGTCCGGATCAACCGAAAAATGCCGAAAAACCGGTCTTTCGGATTAAACCGAGAATTCCGGTGTCCGGTGTCTGGGCTTGTCCGGTTTGGTTGTCCACCGCTGTCATGGAATTATCATTGGTCTTTGTGGGTGTACATCTTCTTCTTCTTCTTCTTCTTTCTTTCTCTCTCTCCTCTCAAATTCATTCATTTATTTTGCAATTCGACGGAATAGTGCTTTCGCGTGAATTTGTACTTCGAAATTGACCAGGATCATAACATATTAGAGAATTCGAGCACGTCCAACGAGAGGATGAGGAGAAGGGAAAGGAGAAAAATCAGGATCTTATCCAGATGTGCACCGTGACTGGAAAAAAAGTTTCATTGGGCTTCGAACCAAGATATATACCCCGCTTTTGTTTTTACGTTGCCCCACACATTGCAAAATCAACGCATACAAAAACAAATCATTGCAAAGTCTGTATGTCAAACCCGTCGCCCCAAATACTTTCCTTTTTGGGCAAATTTATTTTTATGCTCTCTTACACAAATTATCATGCGGCCGACATTCCCTCTTCACACCCTTTTGCATCTATGGCCTCTCATGATCCACGGAACGAGCATTGCCACCACCCGTTGTCAATAAAATAAAGCAGTTCAGATCAAACCTCAGCTGCCATCACACGAAGCAGAAAGGCCACGATGGTCAGGGGCTTAGCCCCACGACTAATCAAAATTATATATTGTAAGTTATATAACCTTTGCCTTATGAGGGAAAAGCATAAACCTCCTATATGTTTCCCAACCATTTTCTCAGACACGGTTGTGCTCGTGCCGCAAGTTTCGGGAGTCGGCCATGGCTGGTGGCACCGGAAGAAGGTTTGCGTATTCATTTTCAGCACGCAGGGGCATCGGAAGAAGGTTTGCGTATTCATTTTCAGCACGTAGGGCATTTCCACGCTCCACAATAGAAGGTCTACAATACTATAGACACCACTAATCGTCATAATGAATGGCCTAGCTTCCAGGCCGATCACTTTCGTGGACGGCGCCGATCTCTCGTCGATGAGAAAAAGTTTTCATCGGCGAGAGATATGCGCTGTCTGCGAGAGTGGTCGACCTGGAATCTGGGCCGTTCATGCAAGGAGTACCTTTTCGCCCAGTTTCGTGCAGCCGGTAATGGCCCACCGTCAAATGCCCGCCCAGTGTCGCACCTTAGGGCCTCTCTGCAGTACTCTCCAAATGTGCAAAAGAGATTGAGTCCTCTGCTAAAACATGGAAATTATATCTTTTAGTCGTTCGTTTTTCGCAGCCGGTGTTGGCCCACCGTCCAACGCCCGCTCAGTACATGCCCAGTATCGAGATTGAATCCTTAATTGGAACATGGAAAGATACATGTGGAAAATAGTGAGCGAGGCTCTTGCTGTCTACCGTCCGCGAGCTTTTCTGATGTTTCTTCGTTTAATTTTTTTCGGGGTTTTCTGTAGGCAGGCGTCACATCAGTTGGGCTACCTGCCTGCGACCTATCTGTTACACGATAAGCCTGCACACGGGTCCTGTTCTGGGGGCCCGACAGTTGTTGGGGCTCCGAGGCCGCACGCCATTCAAACATGCGCTCTGGAAGCCCACGACAAACCTTTGGGCCGCAGGGTTCGATTTGAGGTAGCATTTATTAACTTGTTTATTTATTTGTTGTTCTATTTTTGTTTGTTTCAGGTGTCGTTTCAGACTTGCAGTGCGTCCGAACAGACTTACGGTCTGTTCGGACCAAGGGCACGTTTTGGGCCTTGTCCATTCATTGTCAGGCCCTTTCGGGTCAGGTTCAGTTTCGTCGATGGGGGATACTCCCTGTTGCATCAGCAGGGAGGGCTTGGACGTAAGGTAAAGACAAGCAGCCCGTTTCAGGCCAGGACCAGGGGCACACCAGCCAGGCCCAACATTATAGATGGCTGGGTCAGACCAGTGCACATGACACAGGTCAAGTAGCTCATTTTTGGGTGACACGCTGTTGGAGCAGCGAGATACAACGCCGGGTTAGAGGTAGAGGCGTATGTAGGGAGAGAGGTAGTGGCCATACCTGCAGTGGCGGAGTACTTACCAGGGTGCCATAGCCCGACTTCTCAACAGCGACCTGCAGCACTGCGAGACACGCTAAGATATTAATACATGGCGGCATTTAACCTGCAGGTGAGACATCAAGGAGGAAAACATCGTTTTCTTCTTCCTGCTCTCGCCCTCCATCTCTTCTTCCTCCTTTCAGGGGAAGAGAGAGAGAGAGAGGTTATAGGCAGAGGTTGTATCGGGCTATGAGATCCAGGATCTGATTCAACATTTTTGTGGCAGACATTGATTGGACATTCGCTAGGGAAACTATTTTTGGACTTCGCTATCGCGGTATTTGTCTTCTCCCTCATCTCCATCTTCGTATCGCCTCTCTACCCTCACCTCATTCGTGGTATCTCCCCATGTGTATATCCAAGGAGGGACCTTTCCTTCTATGTATGTGGTCCCTTCTCTCTCACATGTGTGGTGTGTGGTGGGTCGAGTCGTGTCAATATCCTACAGGTCGTGTCATATCTTTGAGTATTCCACTGCGCTACATTGTGCTATTTTGTATGTATCTGGATGTGCATTGCTTGTTGATGCTTCACTGATGTTGCATTGTCCATCGAAGTCCTTTTCATCGCTTTGCAGATCCTTTGGCTTATATACATCACTTGATTGGGCATGTATCAGTTGGTATCGGAGTTGCGCTCGTGAAATGGAACGATCAGACCTGACCAATCGATCAATTGATTGATCGACAGATTGGTTGAATGATGGATTTGCAATAACCCGCTCGTATATGCCTATGTCACCGGCCAAGGGGGTCACCTGCAGACCTCAAAACGGTGTAGGGCCCCACCCTGTTAGACTTTCGAGCTTGAGTCGACTCTTCTGAGGGTCCCAGTTGGCTCGGCTCCGCCCACACTTATGCTCAGGGCGCGGAGTCGTTCGTCACAGGGTCACCCGCACCTCGTGCTTTGAGATGAATGAGAATGGGCCAGTGATCGAGAGAGTTTTTACATTGAGGATGTAACTCAACTTTTTCGCTAGGAGGATAGTTTTACTGATCACTTGCAAGGGTCCTTTCCTCGATACTTTGTTATGTTCGCAGACAATTGTTTTTTCCAATATGCAAGCAGTCCAGGGATCCCTTGAAAACTTTTCTCTTATGGGTAGGCCAAGCGTCTTCCTTGGGCCATGCATTCATTCATTAACACAATGGTATTATGGTTTCATCGAGGTAGGGGACACTCTTTATCTTCTTAGTTGGTCTACGCACTAACCTTCTCTATCTCACACATCATGCATCATGTTTTGTCACTCCCCTATGCACCCGTTAGTCTTTTCGGGGTTCCCACCTACATGCTCATATGACTCGGAGGTCGTCTCGACTGTTCGACACTCTTGCAAACCTCGACTATACAGACCATATTTTCATTCACAATCAGAGTCATATGCACAAACAGACTTATTCATGTGCGAGGGCTGCGTTCACAACCCGCTTAGCTTCTGTCCCCCTTTCTTTTTGTCGCCGGCCTGTCCGGACACAACCCAGCTCAAGGTATCTTTAAAGGCTACTCACCTCCACACTCAATACAATGTAGACATATACAACCCTCGTTTAGGGTGAGCACATAGTCCCTCTCACATGCCTAATGTCCCTTTGTCCTTCCATGCCTAAGCCATCCTCTTTTCTTAGTCATGCGGTGGGGGTTCTAATTGAGTCAACTGACCTTGCTTCCACTCAGCAACTCTTTCTAGTTCTCTTTGAACTTGTCAACCTTCAAACACTCAAGCACTTTGCGCTTACCGTCTTTCCAACCCTCAAGCACTTTCTTCCTTTTCTTCTTGGTGGCACAAGGTAATGACAACTCTCCCCTTGCCCTTTCTTTCCCCCAAGTAAGATCAGAATTCTTTTACCATTCATGCTCTGACAATATACAATGATGTAGGGAGACAAAAAGCAACGGTTTACACCCACGTGAAGAATTGGCCAAAAGAGGGAGGAAGAGAATGGAACTCACTCTCATGCTTAAAAATACAAAGAACAAAAGAACAAAATATATATCTATATATATATATGAAATATAAAGTGGCAATTTCCAGTGGAGTGGTGAAATGGACAAAACATGAGTAGATAAAGACTACAACACTAGAATATGTAAAAACAAAAGTAGCGATTTATACCCAAGCGAAGAATTGAGTTACTATCTTTCAATAAAAAATAAATAAAAATTAATATTGGCAAGGAAATTAAAAAAACAGAATGATTTTTATTTTAAAAGTAGATGATTCAATTATATTTTCTTTTATAAATATTAATTAATTTTTTAATAAAATACAGGTTTTTCAACAAGCAAATAAATCAATTGTATTATAACAAAAAGAGAGATAAAAGATGGAGGAAGAGTGAGTGAAACTTGCTCTCATGCTTGAATACGCAAAGTACGATGCGGCGATTTACAGTGGAGTGAGACCATGGACAAAGCAAGACTAGATGAACTCTAGAATAAACAAAGACAAAAGAAGTCAAGTGAAAATTGGTCAAAAGAGGAAGGGAGAGTGGGTGAAATTAACTCTCATGCTTCAATAAACAAAGTACAAAGTAGCGATTTACAATGGAATGAGAAAATGAACAAAGCATGAGTAGATGATAGCTACAACACTAAAATAAGCACGGATAAAAATAGCAATTTACATTTAAGTGAAAAATTTACCAAAAGATGGAGGGAGAGTGAGTGAAATTCACTCCCATGCTTGAATACACATAGTACAAAGTAGCGATTTACAATGGAGTGAGGAAATGGACAATGCATGAGCAAATGATGACTACAACATTATAATAAGCAAAGACAAAAGCAGCGATTGACACCCAAGTGATGAATTGGCTAAAAGATGGAGGGAGAGGGTGACGTTCACTCCTAAGCTTGAAAACACAAGCTATAACGTGACGATTTACAATGGAGTGGGAAAATGGGCAAAGCATGAGTATATGATAAGAATAAAGAAAAAAAGGCGGCTTACATCCAAGTGAATAATTAGCCAAAAGAGGGAGTGAAATTTTCCCATGCTTAAAATACACAGTACAAAGTGACTGTTTACAATACTGAGAAAATGAATCAAGCATGAGTAGAACAAGTAAAGACAAAAGTAAAGTTTCATACCCAAATGAATAATTGGTAAAAAAATGGAGGAAGTGAGTGAAACTTACTCCCATGCTTGATACACAAAGTACAAAATCGCGATTTACAATGTAGTGAGGTCATGGACACACCAAAAGTAGATGACGACCAAAACACTAGAATAAGCAAAAACAAAAGTAGTTATTTACACCGAAGTCAAGAATTGGTCAAAATAGGGAGGGAGAGTGAGTGAAGTTTTACTCTCATGCTTGAATGCACAAAGTACAAAGTGACGGATTTACAATAGAATGTGGAAACGAACAAAGCATTGGTAGATGATAACTACAACACTAGAGTAAACAAGGACAGAAGCAGCGATGTACATCCAAGTGAAGAATTCGTGAAAAAATGGAGGGAAAGTGAGTGAAACTCACTTCCATATTTGAAAACACAAAGCAAAAAGCGGAGATTCATAATGGAGTGAGGAAGTGGATAAAGCATGAGAACATGATGACCACAACAATAGAATAAGCAAGAACAAAAGTAGTGATTTACATGCAAGTGAGGAGTGGCCAAAAGAGTGAGGAAGAGTTAGTGAAATTCACTGTTATGCTTAAATTCATAAAATATAAAGTGATGATTCACAATCGAGTAGGGAAATTGACAAAGCATAAGTAGATGGTGAGTACAACAGTAGAATAAGAAAAGACAAAGTAACTATTTACACCCAAGTGAAAAATTGGTCAAAAGATGGAGGAAGAGTGAGAAAAAATCACTCATAAGCTTGAAAAACATAAAGTATAAAGTGACGATTTACAATGGAGTGAGACAATGAACAAAGCATGGGCAGATCATAACTACGATACTAAAATAAGCAAATGGAAAAGTAGCGATTTTTTACCCCCAAGTGAATAATTGGACAAAAGATAAAGAAAGATAGTGAAATTCACTTCTACGCTTGCCCAGGGCCCAGTGGGTGCATGCAAGAGATGACAGGTCCGTCCAATTGCCAGGTGGGATGTTTTGCCAAAGGGGCATTTCGCCATACACGTGACTTTAGGGGTATCTGACGAAATTCCCAAAGTTTCAGGGTGCATTTCAACATTTTTCCCAAAAAACAATATTCTTGGGTAAAACAAATGATGGGGGCTTAATGCATCTTGGCTCAATGGGCCAGCCTCAGAAGTCGCAGCCCAAAAGGCTGCAGTATAGTGGGCTCCCGTGTATGTGTTCGCGGACCTAAGGCTGCCGTATACTGGGTTGCTCCCTGTGCATCAAGGTGGCCCACAAAGGGCACACACACACACACACACACACACACACACACACACACACACACAAACACACACACACACACACACACACACACAGAGAGAGAGAGAGAGAGAGAGAGAGAGAGAGAGAGAGAGAGAGAAGCTCTTGGGCTGCGTTCCATGTGCCCCCGCGGCAGGCCATCTAGAAATCCACCCCCATTTTCCCCAAAAATACTTCACACACCCCTTCACACACTTTCTGGGCCTACACCTACTCCAATCAGAAAGTCGCACTGGCCTCCGCAGCCCCGGGGTTACCCAATCTCAACTGGATAGGTTAGGCCTTCCCTCCCAGACTGGGCCCTATAATAAAATGTTTTTCTCTCTTTCTAGACCAGAGAGTAGTGCCCAACCTTCTCCCATCGACAATGGGCAAGGCCCCACTTTTCCTTCGATAGTCCTCTAGGGCCCACGGACATCGATCGTCTTCATGTAAGTGGTACAGCAGGCAGCTGCCTTTGTTGAAAAAGGACAAACCAAAGGAAAGGAGGCTACGGTAGGTCCACCCAGTTTGCCTGGGACGGCCAGTTTATTGCCAGGATTCAGACGAGACAGTCCTTGAGTGAGTACTATGCCCTTAGATTCTAGGTCAAGGGCGCCCATCTTCCGACTACAGGGTCGAAAACCAGAGGACAGCGCCGACAAAAATCCGCGTAATGGCATGCAGCTCTGGCTATTATGAATGAACCATGTTAGAGAGGACGATCTCCAAGTCACGATCGCAGCAGCTCTGATCCGTGCATCCGAACAGAGCCAGGTCACGGGTGAAGTAAAGGTCCACGGTGACCTTCCCGGTCATGAGGAGCCATGCTTACACTTGGCAGCATAATGCCTATCGAAGCAGATCTACGGCCAGAAATGGATACCGCTGCTCAAATGAAGAAATGGAACCGGCCACGTGCAGAGGGTGTTTAGTGGGGGAAGTGATTACCGCCGCAAGTTGCAGAGACTGGACACCCGACAATGGCCCAAGACTGCAGAAAGAGCACAACCGCGGCACGAAACATGGCACCACGAGAGAGAGAGAGAGAGAGAGAGAGAGAGAGAGAGAGAGAGAGAGAGAGGCACGGAGAAACCAATTCAATTACCTGTCAAATCCAGTATCACACCTGCTGCTGGGTGCAGCTCCCGCATATTCCCTCGTTCGAGGCTTGAGCACGGATGTGGCTGCTACAGGGTTCCCTGTAATACTATGATGACAATAAAAAAAGGCCTGGAAGGCCATCCTGTGACTCCTGTCCTCGTAGGATTTCGAGTGCCCAAGGGAAGGTCGACGTGGACGTTCAAAAAAAACAAAAAGGGAGTTTCGAGCAGCCCCGTGAGCAACGACGGGCACCTGCTCACTTCTGCACCAGCCATAGATCACAGAGATCGAAGGCCAGTGGCTTCGGTAGAGCCAGCGCACCACACATCCGGATGACACGGCACGTCAGGTTCACCTCACATCATTCTTGCAGCCCTCACCCGACCGAGGGCCCAGGAGCGGGTCCTGGGTCCTTTCTGGAACCACAGCGCAAACTTCTTTTTCTTCTATTTGCATTGACATAAAAAAAAATACCTCTTTGAATTTAGACTATTGAAACTTTATATATTGATTTATAATCACCAATAAACATATATCGAGTGGATGGAAATGCCACGCGCTAGTTGCGGGCACACAGGAATGCATAAGGTCATAAGTTGTGGGATGGATATACCTCACCGTAATTACATCCAAATTCCGTTGCAACGGTACGATTAGGCGTGGCCAGAGCGCAAGATCATGCTGACCAATACTATCTTTAGAATAGGAACAAATTTTATTCTTTCCAGTATCCAAATGCGTGCAAAAAAAACGATGACGGCGGTGGCCTTCTTCAATACTGCCACCCTTCTTCAATACTGCCACAAAACAAGAAGAAGACACTGAGTCCGGTCCCTTCCTCATGTTTCGCATACATGCAGTTGTACCGCCCCGCTTCAGAGACACTCACGTGGTTGTTCGTGGAGAGAGCAGCTGAAGGAGACACTACAGCGGACGTGGGCGCCGGCCAAGCTTATGCAACTGTGTGGTACCCTTCTATTCGAGGATGGATTGACCAAATTGACGTGCCCATTAGTCTTTCCCCTTTTTTTGTGAATGTGTCGGTCAAGCTTACTTGTAGTAGGTATATGCATATGCGATTTCGTCACTAGACGGGGATTATAACAAGAAGAAGAGTAGTTGAGTGACGGTGGCAACCAGGAATCATGCAGTAAACGCATTCAATCACCGAGCAAGGGAGTACGAAGGACTCGCTTTCCAGAATACGAGCTCCAACACATTGATGAGACTGGTAACGAACTAGACTGCCCAATTTTGATGCGCCCCTTGCTCAGACTTTTCAATGAAGGCCGATGTTGTTCAATGGCTGAAGTCGGAAACGAAGACAGACGTGCATTTGCAAAACAAAACTATGAGGGTTTTGAACTGACAAATATGAGTGGGGCTTAGGTAAGATCTGAACATTTGCTCCAAATGCCCAACAGAAAGACGGCAGAAGTATGTCGGGTATGTGTAGTGGGAGGAAGCGTTTAACTTAATCTTCTATGGTCCCATATTAGGGTTCAATCTCCATAGTAAGCCGAAGGAGAATATGCAGAAGCGCTACAAAATTATTATGAGGCTATGAGATTATAAATTGATCCTATTGACGAAAGTTATATAATCTACAATATAGGATTGATACATACTAGTAATAGAGAACATGCGAAAGCATTGGAATATTATTTTCAAAGTCTAAATAATTCGATACTATATTATTTTATACATTCCTTCATTTGAATTCCTATTTATGTTGATTGATTTGTAATTGAATTATTTGAATTTCATGTAATATCATACTAATATGTTAATTATGAATTACATAGTTATTTTAAGTTAGGGGGCGTGAATTTTTCATGGTCCCAAATTAGGGTCCAATCTCCATGGTAGGCGTTCCACGCCCCACTTTTGGAAGGCGTACAGGTAAGAGGTGGGGCGGTTGTAACATATGCGGCTTCATCTCTCTACCTGTACTTAGGATTTTGGTAGTTAATAGTGAGTCATTTAGTTCGGAATGTGGTAGTGGTAGTTGTCACAAAAAGTAACAACAGTCAGAGAGTTGTTCGGAGTCTGTAGCGAAAGACTCGCATGCTTGCATATTATAAGCTACACTGGATGATGCTTCCAAAGGCCTCAGTCCGGAGTAATGAAGAGGACCCCGACCTCTAATTTGCAAATATTGAATGAAAGTTGAATTTTGAGGGGAATAAAAAAAATAATTGACAAATAGATGGTCGGGGCATTGCCACTATTTCATCCCGTGCAGACGAGCCGCCAGACATGTCCACGATGATCTGCAAGAGGACATGCAAGCGTCACGCAAATTGTCAAGTTAAAGTTTTCCAAGGGCCCATGCTAGACGTCCTTCACGAACACAGCCCTTACTAGTTGTATCACTTCCTAAGAAACAAAAACAAAAAGAAAGTTCGTGCTTGTTACGAATCACGACTGACTGAGGTCCAACTCCTCTGTTCTCTTCCATATCAAAAACATAATCGTGTAGCCTCGCATAGTTAGCATAGTTATGTATGTGGGATGAAACTTTCCCAGTAAACCATGGATTCTATTACGGGAAAGGTGGTGAGTGAGACGCTCCACGTTTAATCAAGTTTTTTTCATTTCCTTGTTTTGTAATGAAACTTCAATTTTTGCGGACGCGTGGCAGGGTTTTAACTATAGATCGGATCAACTATGAAGATGAAACAAAAAGGTGTCGCAAGAGTTTTCAGGAAGCCTTAGTTGCCGCGGAATCTGAAACTTTTTTTGTTTGGGTACGGTTATGCCTATCTGAATCTGGAAGCCTTATCTGCTTAGGTTTTTTTTTTTTTTTTTTTTTTTTTTTCCTCTCTTAAAACTATCGAGGCACTCTGGGACGTAACCTGGTCTCAGTGTCTAACGTTTTTTTATATCTAAGTTCTTCCTTTTCTGGATCTCGTCCCTGTTAAGGGTTTTTGTTTCTGCTCTTGTAAGTATCACGTTTTCAATGCTCGACTGTAGGGAATTTATTTCTTAAACTGCTTTGTCCTTTTCATTGTCCCCCTCTCAAGAGTACTAAAACCCCCGATGATTCGGGTTGGTGGCCGAATGAAACGAAGTGTAGGGTCGTTGCGCCATTCTTAGATTGGTTATTACGTTATTTTTGTGGCTGAGCTCTTTACGACTTTAATGACTATCTTTCGGTCGTTTGGTCGTGTTCGGGAATCTGGTGTAATATCTAATCTTCTTCTCTCCCACTTGTCCATCATCCTTGTTGCTCCTCTCTGGTGTGTGCTTATGTCAATGAACGATCATTATTATTGTTATTTTAGGTGACTTTGTCGAAATTCTCATATCACACGTAGTAACCGCCATAACATTTATATTACGGTCAAGTGGCTCCATAGGCCTACACAGTATAACGCGGTTTTCTGTTGACTACCTTTACTTTTCTTTTATACTTGTTTTTTTCTCTTACCTTGCCATTCCTCTTTGAATTTCATTTATCTATATTGTCTTCAATCGTAAACTGTAGCATGGCTTCGAATAATAATTGTTATAGGTGTGGTCTTCGTGGTCACTTCTCCAATGAGTGTAATCACCATTTCATTGTTCCATATGAACGTGCAACGATAGCCACGAGCACCAATGCTCAACCTCTTCAAGCACTGCCCTTCCCCGCCGCATGTGCCGCGATGCCGCGCATGGCATGCGCCACAAGTATGATTTGAAAGGTTGAATCTTTCCAGCAAATTGTGTATCTTCCTGCTACCATCTATCTTCTACTTAATGAGTGACCTCGTGATGATGCTAAATTCTTCCGATGAAATTTTGCGAAAATTTTTGAATGTTTAAATGTTTAAACTTGCTTAAATTTATTTATTTCTTTTTTAGTGGTGCAAATTTAAATATTCTTGATTAAAACATTTAATTTTGCAAAATTCATTATCGCAACTTTAAATATTCTTTAATGAAGTTTAATCAAATATTTAATCTTTTGCCGAAATTAAATGTTATTAATTCTATTTTTCCATTTTTTTTTTTTTTTTTTTTTTTTTTTTTGGAAATGTTTTTCTCTTTGATTAGTGTCAGACTTCGAGGTCAGGGGAGAACGGGACTGTCTGTGCATTGCTTGCCTCCCTGCCCCTCCTTCCCACCCCACCTCTCTCCACTCGGTATACGGTTGCCAGCATCCGGACACGTCAGCAGAGTGCCACCGCAGCAGTGACACATCAGCAGAGTTCCACCTCAGCAGTGACACGTCAGCAGAGTGCCACTGCAGCAGTGACACGTCAGCAGAGTGTCACCTCAGCAGTGACACATCAGCAGAGTGCCACC
>BFEA01000053.1:2048701-2066367 GCA_003427395.1 Chara braunii
GTCACCTCAGCAGTGACACATCAGCAGAGTGCCACCTCAGCAGTGACACATCAGCAGAGTGCCACCTCAGCAGTGACACGTCAGCAGAGTGCCACCTCAGCAGTGACACATGAGCAGAGTGCCACCTCGGCAGTGACATGTCAGCAGAGTGCCACCTCAGCAGGTTCCACATCAGCAGTGACACATCTTGATGCGCCGCAGCCAACGACTGGCCGAGCGCGGATCCGCAGGAGCCAAGCCTCAACAGGGACTTAGGAACCCTCGGATTCCGCGCAGGCCACGCACGACCATGGCTGCTACCGCCGACGACAGTGCACACGCCAGCCCCAAGAGGCCGGTTACCCCTCCTTTCCCAGTTCAGCAGGCCGATGAACCACTTCTAGTGTTCCTCGAACGCCTCCAGCAGTATTCGGAGACGACGGCAGCTGAACTACGCAAGTGGGAAGAGGAGGAAGCCGCCCGCCAGCAGGAAATTCAACGCCAGCAGGCAGAGTCAGAGGCAGAGGCAGCACGCCAGCAGGCAGAGGCAGAGGCAGCACGTCAGCAGGCCGCGGCAGAAGCTGCACGGTTGCAACAGTAGCAGGTCGAGGCAAGTCAAAACCAAGCTTGTTGCCAAACCACGATGGATCTTGCTCGCGACGAAGCCACGTGCGCCAGGCTACTTCGAAGACAGCATTTCCAAGAAACCGAAGAACAAGAAGAGTCAACCGAGGAAGAAAGAGACAAGGAAGGGACAGCAGTTCTGACAGAGAATCTGCTGTACACATGCAATTGGCAGCAACGTGAACTGCTCGCCATGCGGCAGGTCTTCATCCGCCATGAAACTGCGTTCAAGGCATTAGACAAGAAGATCCTGACCCTGCAGGCCGAGAACAGCACACTACACGCCGCCATCAGCCAGCAGCAGACACTCAACAACCAATTGCTGACCGATGTCAGCATGGGGTTGGCACAACTGTCGGCAACTGCGTCAACGGGCAGTGCAGCGGTAGACTGCAGCCCAGCTTTAGCCGCGAAGGCCAAGCAATCAACCACTTGGTCGCATCCCTCGGCCACATCAGCAAGTTTGTTGGAGCATCGACAGTCAGTAATCAGCTGCAGACGCTCAGCGACCGCGTTGACCGACGACCGGCCGCTGCCGCCAAGGAATGGAAGATGCCGAACTTCAAGATCGAGAAGTTCGACGACTATCACAAGACTGATCCGCTGCAATGGTGGATGGCTTTCAACGCAGAGGCGGATGTACATCACACACCCGCCCATCGGCGGCTTGACGCACTATACCTCCAACTCATCGGAGGGGCGCAGGCTTTCATGACACACATGGCCGTCACGATGGAATGCACCATCGCCGACCTCCACACGAAGATCATGTGGGAGGAATTCGAGAAGGAATGGAAGACTCGTTTCATGGTCAACAACTGTGTGTCTGTTTAACGGAGAACGAGGGAATTAAACTCTCGTTGAATCTCGTTAAATTCAAAAAAATCCCGTTGAATTCGCGTTAAACGCGAAAATGGGGCGCTCCCGCGCTTTTCAGAAAAACGGAATTGTGCGCGGGGTGCGGAACACGTGGCCCTAGGCAGAAAAAAATAAATAAAATAATAATAATAAATAAAATTAAAAAAATCCCCCAACCCCTGAAGCACCTCTTAAACCACCGAATTAGACGAACAGTGTGCAAGGAAGATGAGAAATAGCGAACTTCAGCAATCAAACAGCATCATCTATACAAGACCAGATAGTCGTGACCTCGAACCAACAGCATATTTTTTTTTTGCATCACGAGTTTCACCAAATAAGAAAACACTAAGAGCTCATAATCGACAATGCTGGTAAAGTCTCATCATCATCATCAATGAAGAACCAATGTTGATATCCTATCTGGCGCTCGGCGCCCTGACTACAGATGGCAGATCCTATCTAGCCTAGACTACAATGCCGAAGATGACATCAACAGCTTTCCCGAAGTACTGGCATACAGCGACCAATGTCGCACGCTTCCAGCACCAGGTATATCTCTCGCCTCACTCACAACCTCGTTCCCCAACACATAGATGCCACATGCGCCCACCTTGCGCCACACCCAGCTTACAGCAGCGCAGCTCGGCTATGGCCGCCTGCTACTTCCTGCTCGCCCGTGAGCGTGTGAGCGCTGGCCAGCTATTAGCGCAGCAGCGCTTACGCAGCATGCAGCCAGCACCCGAATGCCAAATGCGGAGGCAGGCCCTTTGCTATATGGAAGTGGCCTGCCTGCTTGCTTTCTCAAGCTGTGCTGGGTCTTTCCCAAGAAGTTTCTGGTAGGCCCCGGTAGGCTGAGGCCCAGTCCACACAACTCAGGCCCTGGGCCTGTAGTAGTTGCTCGCGCCTAACTGTCAACGACTTGTGTCAGGCCCACATCCCGTATCCAGCCCAGGGCCTGCCTACAATACATTCAAACAGGCTGCCCAGGGCGTGGGTTCTTCCAACCAGCTCGCACTGCGCAACTACCTGAATTTCGTTGAGTTGCGTGGTGACCGAAATAGGGGCCCTCAGGCCCTCGTCGTGCCTGCCTTCACTTAGGGCGGCCGACGTGATACTTGGCAGGGCCTGAAAGGGGCTCATAGGGGCATAAGCCTCGCATGTGTGAAACCCAAAAAAAAAACACTCATTTTATTTTAGTTTTTGTTTTTCTATTGTGTGTTTATGTTTTTGATTTTTTAAAAATATATTTAAACATCAAAAAATAAAAATAGAAATATAAGGTTGTAGTCCTCGAAAAAACGTACAACCCTATTTTTTATTTTTTTTTCCTATAATTTTTAGTCCAGGAAAAAAATCATCGCGGACCCCGTTAATTCGCGTCCAACGCGCATTAGAACGGGAGTTTAACGTGAATTCAACGCGCGTTGAATTCTTCAACGTGGAACCCGCGTTGAATTCAAAATCGGACACACAGGTCAACAATAACAAACGGCACACCATGAACAAGATCTTCCGCATCTACCAAGCCCAGCAGATGTCACGGGAGTGGCTGACGGAGTGGCAAAGACTCGTTGCCACCCCGGAGTTGAACTTACCATTCGATGCAATCCGGGCCGAATTCTTCGCCCGGTCATGCGACGCCTTGATTGCTGCCCCTTCGGTACTGAGTTTCAGTATGAGGCCTTTGATGATCTGATCTCAAAGGCAAGAGAGTTAATTCAAGGTAATCGGCGTAAGGCAAACGAGACCCGCCAACAGCCCGGTTACGTGGAGAAAGGAAAGGGTCAACGAACGCCGCAAGTAGCAGCAGTCCAACAAGGAACAAGTGAGAGCCACGCAGCCACATCTATATCAAGTGACGGAGATGTGGCGGCCACGATACCACCGCAACGCTCACGTCCCCGAGGGGGAAAACAAAAGGCGAAACCAGCATCGGCGGATGGAGCACGACAGGCACCATGGACGAAATTCAGCATTACTGAAGACATGTTCAAGTTGCGACAGAAATGATCATGATGTTTGTTGTGCAACAACACCAAACACATCACCAGCGCATGCCTCGACAAGGACAAGGAAAATGTCAAGCGTCCAAGCTCGGGAAACTGAGCACCGCGGGAAGTGCAGCGACAACATTTCCCAGTCCACCAGAGTCCGCTGCCTTGCTAGCAGCCTCTCTCACATTCGGGGATACCGCGGTAGTCGCAAGTTCTCGCGGTGAGTGTGAGAACTATGTTGTCGAGCTGGTCCCACCGTTGAACCAGCCTCTCCACGTGCAAGATTCAAGCGCATGCGCGGTAGTTCCGCCATCGGACAACGAACCGGTTGCTTCGCCAGCCCTTCTATCGGACGTCAACTTAGGCGAGTCTTGAGGAACTCGACCCGTTGACGGTTGAGGACTTCCAATGGTTGCCTCTTCCCTCCACCGGTGCTTTGCCAACACCGCATTGCAATGCCTTAATGGCACATTTGCGCGAATACTTGCACGCTGCAGTACCACCTTCGTCGACGGACGGCGGAGTAGCGATTGTTGACCTTTGTAACTATCTTGCGAAGATCGACCGCGAGTACGCAACGCAACGGTACGTCGACAACGGCCCGCCGCTCCTCTACATCCGTATTCAGATCGGAAAGGCGACCTGCAGTGCCTTGATCGATTGTGGAGCGACTCGCAATTACATCAGCCAAGACTTCATGGCACGCGTCGGGCTTGGCCCGCACGTTCGAAGGAAAAGTCAGCCTACGCACGTCACGTTGGCCGATGGTCACACGCAAAAGTCAATCGACCGATGCGTTGACTCGGTGCCCGTGTACTTTGCCCTAGTTGCATGCGAGGCCGTGTCTTTCGACATATCGGTGCCCGTGTACTTTGCCCTAGTTGCATGCGATGTCTGAGGCCAGGGCATTCACACCCCTGATGAATGTTTGAGAGTGTTCGATTGCCGTCCGAGTCAGGTCCGAGTCATTCCAAAGGTATCTCATGTCTTCCGCTTGCATTTGCATCAACTCTGTATTATCTGGTCGGTTTTGGGAATTTGCGCCATACTCATGACTGTATTTCACGAGTATGCAACAGGGAGACTAAGAAAAGTGAAGGAAGCCATAGCCGAGGAGGTGAAGGGAGAGATGCTAAAAAAAAAAAAAAAAAAAAAAAAAAAAAAAAAAAAAAGAAGAGAGATGGGGTGAAGAAGGAAGAGGCGAGGTGGAGAGGAGGAAGGAGAAGGGTGGTGAGGAAGGAGAAGGCGGCAGCCATAGCTGACCGGGCGTTGACCGGGGGAGTTGATCGGGCGTTGATCGGGCGTTGATCGGGCGTTGACAGGCCTTGACCAGGAGTTGACCGGGGGTTGACTGCAGCGTTGACCAAGGCATTGACCAAGACCGTTGACCACGACTTTGACCAAGTTGGAGCTGCTATAATCTCGCCAAGCCTTCAGCCTATCCCCTCGCCCTATGGATGTGCACACACCCTGTGGTACTTGCTGAGTCAAGTCTGTCTGCCTCTTTTTTCTGCATTGAGTCTCTTTTGTCCAAGTGATAGGAACTCTGTGGATGAAGGATAGGGCCTTGTTGACCAAACCCACACGACCTGAGTAGGGCTAAAGATTGTGTCTGACGACTCGACTGTCTCGAAGGACACGAACCCTCCCAAGGACCGGTACTGACCGACGGGCTACTTGGTGTGGCACGGTAGGCCCAAAATCTGAGTTGTGGGCTGCACAACAGGCCGTCTAAGTCTTGAGAGGAAGAAGTTAGAAGAAGAGATGATAAGATTACAGAAGGAGAAGATGATGATGCTACAGCAGGAGGGGGAAGAGAAGAGGAAGGTTGTTGAAGAGAAAGCGGCAGAAAAGGAGGAATTGGAAGAAGAACCCCTTGAAAGAAGGCGTGGGGGAGATAGAGGCGAGACAAGTGGCACGAAGGGAGAGGACGCCTGGATGGAGTAAAAAATTAGCGAGTGGGTAGCTAATTTATCGTTGGGAGAAGACGGAGAGGCATTGTTGTATGTGCCGCAGGAGGAGAGGGAAGCATTCGCCAGGGTATTAGAAATGATGGAGGACCCCCTGGAACGCCAGTCAACAGAGGATGAAAAGAAGTTGGAGTCGAAGTTGCGGATGATGAGGGCGAAGAAGAGGAGGAGGGAGGAAGCCAACCGAGTGGCTAGAGAGGTGGAAAGAGTCCGGGCATGCAGGCAGGAGGTGCAGGCACAAGCAAAACCCCATGCAAAGTTAGATAAGATTATAGGGTACCTGGAAGTCCCGAGTGAGACCTGGCTTGAGGAGCATCAGGCCAATAAGGGTCAAAATGTGACCCTGCATGCCATTAGGTCTGGGTTCAAAGAGTTTGTGCGCGACGTGGTGACCCACGTCGGGACTAAGGTTAAGAGACTAAAGGAGGGAGTAGACAAGTTTTGCGCACGCGCCATTGAAATTGCCAAAGTCGTGGCCACAACAGAGGCCACAGCGCGTTCCCGCAAAGAGTCTGTAAAGCTCAAATTCCCTGATGCCTATAGCGGGAAAAAGGACGATAGTTTTGATAATTGGGAGGCTAGCGTTAATACTTACGTTTATTTGCAGCATATCACCCCTGAGGAGCAAGTCCTCGTCGCCTTCCATGCATTGAAGGACGAAGCGGCCAGCTTCGCCAGGTCCCTTGCGCGCGCCGCCGATTGCGAGCATAACATGATTGCTTATTCTAGGCTTACCCCTCTCTCCACGTTCCTCAAACTCCTGCGAGAGAGGTTTGTTGATGTCACAAGAGGCGTCAGGGCCTCTGATAAACTCCAAACCACCCACTCGCGATAGTGGAGGAGTGCGCGAGCACTCAAAGCTGTCATGGACGACTTCATAGCCGTCCCAGACCACGGGGTCACAGAGGCCCAATTGGTCCAGCTGTTTTATCGTGCCATGCCAGAGCCCTTACGAGGGCATTTCGTTGACAAGACCCAACAGGCCAATATCACCTATGATGCGTTGAGTCGAGAGGTGGTCCTGTTTGAGGCGAAGTCTATGCCAGTTTCCACTTTTTGGCATAAGGACTTGGATAAGGGTAAAAAGTGGAAGGGTCGTACCATCTCTGGCCAAGTTAGGGCCAAAGATCACTTGATCCTTACCTTAGACAAAGGTGGTACAGACGAGATCCCCTATAGTCAGATTGAGTGGGGACTTGAGGAGGAGGACAGTAGTGTAGGTCAAGGGAGGACCTATGCTGCTGTAGCGGCTGGAGGGAGGCCGCAAAGTAGAGGAGGAGGCCAGGGCCAAAGGGGCCTGGCCACGAGAGGCCAAGGATCGGGCGCACAGGGGGTTGGCGGTCAAGGGAACCGTCAAGTGGGAGGTAGGGGTCAAGGTCCCCCGCCAAATCATCAAGGTCCCAGTCGGTCCCCACAGCGACGAGGTGGTAGGTCACCTCAAAGGTCAGGAGGTTGGCACCCAGGTTGGCCACAAGGCCGACCTTGGGAAGATTTGGGCCTAGACCAGAAACTGTGGCAGCAGCGTATGGAGCAGGGGCAGTGCATTTACTGTGGTGACCCTGCCCATATTATTAAATATTGTCCTAAGTATAGACAGGCCCGATGGGTTGCCCAGGAGTCAAAAGGCAGTCGCCGGTAAGGGTTGCAACTACCCCTACTACTAGGCCATGTGGGGAAGCGAGCGCTCGCGTACAACAAACTCCCACACCACATGAGCCTTCGGCAGAAGTTGCGGGCCCGTGCCTAGTTAATTGTCCAGAGACTGCTTGTGTTAGCATCTCTCTAGGCACTTCCCTCACAGGCGTGGCATAAGAGTTGAAGGAGCGGATGCCAGCCTGGGCCAAAATGAAGAAAGATAGTAAAGGGCAGCTAGTGTAAGTTGATGTAGAAGTCTTTAGAAGCAGAGTGGGGACCCTTATAGATTCAGGGGCTACTCGTAGTTACATTAGTCGTAGAGCGCTGAAGAAGCTGAGGCTAGGGTTGAAAGTCCAAAAGTTAGAAGACCCCATAGTTAGTGTCCTCGCAGACAACCGCACTATGCGTGTTGAGACTACATAGAGGGGGTCCAGGCGTACTTCCGCCTAAAGAAAGATGAGAAGGTGGAGAAAGTTCTCCATTCCCTGACTCTCCTCGTTTAGGATGACCTTCCTTTTGATATAGCCATAGGTATGGACTGGGGAGAGGCAGCAGTGGCCACACTCCACTTGAGAGAGCATGACTGTAGGCTCCCTGGTCCGTCAGGCGAGGTCAAGACTGCCCGCCTGTTCCATGTGTCTGGAGTAGATAAGTCCTTGGCACATTGCTGTCTCAGTGCTCCCGCGTTTGCGCGACAAGTGAGAAAGGTGCAAATAGAGGATCAGGTCTTTGTAGCTTATATTAGACCTGTCACTGAGCCTAAGGAAGAGGATAGTCCTATGGATTCAGCCATTGCCAAGCTGCTGGAAGAGTTTAAGGATTTGACAGAGCCTCCAACAAGAGTAGTACCACGACCTATCCAACACAGAATAGAGATAGAGCCTGGCAGTAGGACTCCTAAGGGAGCAGTCTACAGGATGTCCCCTAGGGAGTTAGAGGAGCTGCACAGGCGGTTGGACGAGCTCCTTGAGAAAGGTTGGATTAGGCCCAATTCGTCTCCTTTTGAAGCAGCAGTTTTGTTTGTCCCCAAGAAGGAAGGAGAGTTGCGTACGTGTATAGACTATAGGGTTCTGAATGCGATCACAGTTAAGAATGCTTAACCACTGCCCAAGATAGACGATCTCTTAGATCAGGTGCAGGGTTGCAAGTATTTTTCAAAGATAGACTTGAAGTCCGGGTATCATCAGATAGAGGTCCATCCTGATGACCAGTACAAGACTGCGTTCCGGACTAGATACGGGCATTACGAGTTCATAGTGATACCCTTTGGACTGACCACTGCGCCTGCTACATTCCAGCACTGTATGAATGATCTGTTTAGGCCTTGGTTAGATAGATTTGTCGTATTGCATCTAGACGACATCTTAGTGTTCAGTAGGACCCTCCAAGAGCACCAGGGTCATTTGAGGCAGGTCTGGGAGAAACTAAGAGAGTCGAACTTCAAGATCAATGCGAAGAAGTGCGAGTGGGCCAAAACACAAGTTTTGTACTTGGGCCACGTTTTAGACGGAGATGGCATTAAGCCTAAGGACAACAAGACAATGGCGATTAGAGATTGGACGACGCCCCGCACATTGACTGAGTTGTGGTCGTTCCTAGGCCTAGCTAACTATTAAGGAAGTTTGTGAGGAACTTCTCGACTATCGCCACTCCCCTTCGCAGGTTGCTCAAGAAAGAGGCAATCTGGCAATGGGATAAAGATTGTACGTCTGCGCTAAAGAAGTTAAAGCGCGCTTTGATAGAGTACCCTGTCCTCAAAATAGCAGACCCGTCTTTGTCATTTGTCGTCACCAGGGACGCGAGTCGGTATGGGATAGGCGTCGTGTTACAGCAAGACAACGGCAATGGCTACAGACCCGTAGAGTTCATGTCAGCGGGGATGCCCTCAGAGAAGGTTGCTACCTCGACGTATGAGAGGGAACTCTACGCTCTCAGGCAGGCCTTAGAGCACTGGAAGCATTACCTGCTTGGGAGGCACTTCAAGGTGTATTCAGACCACAAGACCCTTAGATGGTTGAAGACACAGGCCAAGATGACACCTAAGTTGACTAGGTGGGCCGCTGAGATAGACCAGTACGACTTCGAGCTCAAGCCTGTTAAAGGCAAGTAGAATGTAGTTGCGGATGGAGATCAGACTACTTTGGAGCTAAACTTCACTATCTGGACATAAGGAGTGACCTGCAGGAGAAAGTTAGACAGGCGTATGCGCAGGACCCTATCTACAGCGACCTCCTCAAGAGAGTCAAGGAGGCCCCCGAGACCGAACCAGATTACCGCACTACAGAGGGGTTGCTATTTGAGAAGACCAATGTAGTAGACCGTCTATGCGTTCCTAACAGCGAGGAGATCCATAGTTTAATCCTAGGGGAATGCCACGACACAGAGGCACACTTCGGTTGGCAAAAGACTCTAGCCAACCTGATGCATGTGTGTACATGGCCAGGAATGAAGAACGACTGTATAGAGCATGTCCGCAGTCGTAAAGTTTGCCAGAGAAACAAGAGCACTACACGTGCCCCTCTTGGTCTTCTCATACCCTTGCCTATTCCTGACCAGCCCGGAGACTCAGTGTCCATCGACTTTACGGATATCCAGGTCAAGAGTAGGCACGGCAAGAGTCAAGTCAGGGTCATAGTTGACAGATTTAGCAAGTATGCAGTTTTTGTTCCTTTGCCTACATTGGTCCGTACTGAGTTAGTGATTCAAAAGTTTTTGATTTTTGGGTTAGTGAGCATGTTGTCCCGTTGTCTATAGTTAGCGATAGAGATAGTCGCTTTACAAGTCAGAACTGGCAAGAACTGATGAAAGTCTATGGATCCAAGTTACTGATGTTGTCTGGCCGCCATCCAAAGACTAACGGTCAGACTGAACAGATGAATAAGATCCTGCAGCAAGTTCTGCGTATGTACATTAGACCCGATCAAGTCAATTGGGACGAGATGTTGCCCAAGGTAGCCAGTGCGTACAATAATAGCATGCACTTGTCCACCTGTTGCACTCCCAATGAGCTGCACAAGTCCTTTAGACCGCGCAGACCGTTTGAGGGACTTGACCGGGATCAGATTCACAGGCTACCGCCCAGTACCAGGGAGTTTGTGATACAGCATGAGAGAGAAATAGCCACTGTTGTCGAGAACCTTAGGAAGGCCCAGCAACGAATGATAGAACAGGCTAATAAGCACTATCGCCCGTCACAGTTTCAGGTTGGCAACCTGGTTTGGGTCAAGTCTAAAGAGTTTGCTCCTGAGGACAACATCTCGCAGAAGTTACTGCCCGCGTATCGAGGACCGTGGCCAGTTCTAGAAGTTAAGGGCGGAGAGGATGGGCCGTCCTATACAGTAGCGATCCCAGCACACCTCCACACCTACCCTGTGTTTCATGCCTCAAAGTTGTTGTCGTGTGTCACAAGTCAACAGTTTCCATCTAGGAGATCTATGATTCCTCCGGACATGGACGGAAGGTACGACATTGACGACATTGTAGGTGAAGATGTGTTCAGAACAGGAGGTAGAGGCTGTCCACAGAAGCAGTATAAAGTCCGGTTTGCTTACCAGGAGTCGGAGGACGACCACTGGTTTACCAGAGCAGAACTTCTTGAAACAGCTCCCGACATAGTTAGAGCCTACGAAAGGGAAAAGAAAGGTAAAGGTCCTGCCTTGGACTGAGTTATTCTCGGAGGACCTCGAATTTAGGTCGGCGGGAGTGAAACGGTATTCACCTGTTCGCAGTAGCCGATGCAGATCGCAGGGCTCGATCCCTAGTCCTCACCTTACCTGTGTACATTATCTGTGTCGACCCCTAGAGTTGAACCCGTGACCTGTGTATTTGTAACAGTTGGTAGATTGTCGTAGGGTCCGTAGGTAGTAGGGGTTCGATCTGTAGACCTGTCGGGTAGGAGTCCTAGCAAGGTCTAGAAGTCGTAGTTGTAGCTCCTCCGAAAGGTCAAGGTCGTAGCCGCTACAATCCTGAAGGGTCAAGGCCGTAGCTGCTACAGTATCGAAAGGCCATGTCCACGGCCTTCCGGAAAGTCCCAGCAGTGGCCTCTCGAAGTTGCCCATGTTTAGGCTGAGGCAAGTGGGCAAGTGGTGGAGTTTACCTGTGCTGAGTCAGCAGTCCCAGTCCCAGTCAGTCCTAGTCCAGTCAAGCAAGTACCGCATGGGACTGTGTGCACTACGGGCATGGGAAAGGGCCATACCAACGAACTACAGAAGTATAAATCAAGAGGCAACGCCCAACCATTCATTCATTCCTGCGTGAGCCATGCGGAAGCACTGCCACAGCGACTTGTGCGAGGTGGTCTGCAGTGAGCCTAAAGACGAAGTGGGCGAGAGAGAGGAAGCTTAGCCATAGCGATAGGGTAGTAGCGGCCATAGCCGCCATAGGTGTAGGTAGCATTCAGTGTGTGAGTGTGTGAGTGTGCAGAGTATGGGTATGGGATATCCAGGGTGATCCTATGTGTGATAAGCAGCGACAAGTGAGTGTTGAACTGTTACATGCTGCGCCTGCACATGAGGGTCATTTTCCAGGCCCTGCGTCCCTCAGGCCGAAAGCCTGAAATTCAGGCTGAAACCCTGAAAACCAGGGCCTACAGGCCCCGTGTCTGTTCAGCCCGAAAGCCTGAAAAACAGGGGCCTACAGACCCTGTGTCGTTTCAGACTAAAAACGGCAGGAGCCTTTTTAGCCTGAAACGAAGGGCCATTTTCGGTCGTTCATCAGAACGACCGGCCCTAAATCTCAGGCACCGAACCAGGGTTTCGGGAACAAGGTATTCTTAGCCTGTTCCCACGACGGCCTCAGCAGATGCTGCAGCGCCAGCCCCTGGCGCACTTCGGCATTGGCAAGAGCAGCCTCCTCGGCCTGGCAGGCAGTCAGGAGGCAGGCCGAGGTAGTACGTAGGGACTTCCCATGCACTTCACGGGCAGGCCGGAGGCAGTCAGTAGTCTTCAGGATTCGGCAGCAGCACTCTGGAGGGAGCGCTGCAGGAGTAGTAGCAGCGTTAGCATTAGTCTTCAGCGCTGGGCGCAGTAGGTAGTTGTAGTCTTCAACGCTGGGCACCATAGCTAGGATAGCACTAGAGAGAGAGGGATTGGGCGGAGGCCAGGAGTACCTACCTGCAGCGCCGTTGCTCCAACTTCATCTTCGAGGTACCTGCAGCACAACGTCAACTTCACAGGTTAGTATCTGGCTCGTGACAGAGAGAGAGTTTTTCTTCTTCCTCTTCTCAGTCCACAATCTCCCTCTCACCCTCTCAATATCTGACTTCACTGCATCAGCAGACTATGAGAGAAACAAAGAGAGAGAGTTTGGTGACATTGGATCCAGACTCGACTTTTGGGCTTCAGACATTATGACGAGGGATTATTTGGAACTTGTGATAAAGACTTGGTGTTGACGACATTCCCTTCTCTCCCCCTCTCTTCGTCTGTGTATGTCTGGACCTGGCGCTTTCTTCCTGTGTACAGCGCCAGGCTCCTTCACACCTTGTGATGGATACGATGTATGTTTGGTCTGCGTTTAAACATTGATTGGGCTAGTCATTAGCATTCTAGCATTCTGCTTCGCTATCTAATACTACGTGAATGAGGTCAGACCCGGTCAGGTCAGGATCTGTATCTAAGTCTTGCCTGCGCTATTCAGCACCATTTTGTATGTATTATAATGCACATTGCTTGTTGAGATTCTACTTGCACTGAATTGTCCATTCAGTCCTTTTCATCACATTGCGGATCCTCGGTTTCTATGTACATCGCCCAACTGGGCATGTAACAGTTGGTATCGGAACGCCGCACGTGAATCAGGACAACCTGATCTGACACGTGTGCGGGGACTAGGTAGCTGATTAGTCTTTATTGATTGATAAGAGCACACTAGTTAGCCCCAAAATCACGATTTTGACCTTACTGGCAGTTACTGCCGAAAATCAATTTTTTTTTTTTTTTCTTGGATTTTGTTTTCTCGCTATTCTGTTGTGAAAAATCGCAATAGCGCAACATCTGAAATTTCCATTTTCGTTTTCCTTCTGAAAATTCAAAATTTCGTTGTTAAAAATCCGGAATATCCTTCTTTTCAAAAATTTTGATTTCCTGTTGCATTTTCCGTTACTTAGAAATTCGGAATATCTTCTTTTTTTCGAATTCGTTTTTCTGAAAACAGTACGGGAAATCCCTCCCGCGGGTATTATTTTCCAAACTGCGAATACTCTCACATGAGTAAATCCGAATACTTGTCATTTCTTTTCGGAAATTTTTTGTTCGCAGTTCTAGGATTCTGTTAGTCAGTTCTATAAATCATTTGCAGTCTGAAGTCAATTTGTTTTTTCTCATTGATCATTTCGCACTTCAATGAAGGTTGGGAGACCTACGGCACTTGCAAAACTCGGGATTTTTATTTTTCTCAATTTTTTTTTTGCAAAGTTCAAACTTTTCTTTTTTGATTAGTGGCTCCTTATCTGGGCGTTATCTGGGCGATTATCCCMCCCMCCCCTCCCCGCCTATGTTGTTGCCATCTCTCGCCTTACCTTCTCTACCTGTCTCCAGGTACCCCGTGCGGCAGCATTGGTGAGTTGCCATGTCAGCAGACCACGTCAGTAGGCCACGTCAACAGACTACGTCAGCTGGCCACATCAGCAGGCCATGTCAGCAGGCCATGTCAGTAGTGCCACGTTAGCAGCAGGGAATACCACGTCAGCAGCCCCCCGGCCTGGTCTATGCTGCGTTCACAAACAGCCGTCATGGACCAGAGGTCCGGAGAAGCAGACGAGGCCTATCACGCCCGGATGCTGGCCTGGAGTACCGAAACAAAGAAACGGGCAGATGACGCAGCAGCAGCAGCGAAGAAGAAGGAAGAGGATGTCGAGCAGGCACGTCTGCTGGCAATTAAACAACAGCGCCAGCGTGACGAGGGAGCAGCACAGGCTGCTGATGAAGAAAGAATCCAACGGCAGCGGAATGGCGGACCGAGGCCGAGAATGGCAAGATGGAGGATAGCGAAAACAAGATCTCTCTCCTCCTCTCCCATCTCACAGACCTCCTGGCAACCTGCATTACACAGCAGGAGGATATCCACAGCCTCAACGACTCGCTAGCTCAAGTCCAAGGACGCCTCCGGCAGCTATAGCAGCGACCTGTCGCCGCCTCGATGCAAGCTCTTCCAACACCTCCGATCGCCTCGAAGCATTAGAGATGGACGTCAGGTCCCTCAAGGACGGCGTACAGTTACAGCAGACCGCAACACAACAGTTGGAGCAGCGGATTTGTACTACCGCCAATACCTCGAGTTCGGAACCGCGCGAGACAGCTCCAAAGTTTGACGGGCAGGAGATTTTCTGCGACTCGACGAAGACAGATCCGATTCCATGGTTCCGCAAGTTCGAGCTCACGCTGCAGCTACACAACGTCAAAGAACACAAGCACCACGTGTACTGATACTCCCGCTCGGGGGGGGCGTGCCAGGCTTGGTTGGACAATCTCTTGTCCATGTACGGAGTGGTAGCTGTCGACTTGCACACCAAGATCAGCTGGGATGATCTGAAGGCGGCATGCCACAAGTGGTTCCAAGTAGAGCCGCCGGAGATCAAGGCTATGGACAAGGTCATGGTCTTCGAACAAGGCACGCTGCCGAGTACCGACTCGATTGTCGAGTACCAACGCTTGACACCAGTCCCAGTCATCCAGATCCACTTCAAAGTTATCTGCCACTATTTCATCTCAAGGTCCTGTCCGACATTAAGCAATGCCCTTACTCACGTCGAGGACACCTTGACAACAACGGCGGAACTCTTGACAATGCCGCGCAGATCATCATTATGAACAAGGAGGCTAAGAACCTGCGTTCCTCTGCGCCAGGCCCGAGCAGAGACCAGCATCGGCCAAGAGTGGCTGTGGTCGCGGCGGCAATGCCGTTTGACCAACCTAGCGAGGCCGTGTCTGCCAATGAAGGGGACAGACTCGCAGCCGCCCGGGAAGGTGGCCGCCCCGGCAAAGGCCGAGGACGCGGCAAGACGAAGACACACACCAGATCTAGCCCCGGGCCCGACGCAGCAGCTCCAGCCCCATAGTCCCAATACGGCATCTCCGAGCAAGCATTCAAAGCGCGCACGAGATTCCACTATTGCCTTTGGTGCAACAACGATCTCCATGAGACACTGGCCTGCCTATTGAAAGGCAAGGGCAAACAGGGAAACTGAGCACCGCCGAGAGTGACTCGACAACACTCTCGACACCTCCGGAACCGGTTTCTTCGCGAGTGACCGGACTTCATTCTGAGGCGCATGCAGAAGTCGATAATCCTCTTCTATATTCTTTTGAGGACTATGCTGCCCGGCTCGTTCCTACGCTGGGTACTCAAGCTCAAGGACAAAATGTGTGTGCGGCATCTTCTAAGTCCGGCAGCGGCGACTTATCGTCTTCAAGTGGTTCTTCACGAGATTCGGTGCGCGAGTTCAACATAGAGGTATTGGACCCGTTCACGTCCGAGGACTTTGCATGGCTTCCTCTCCCGACCACGGGCCGCTTGCCAGGACCGCAATGCGCAGCACTATGCGCTCATCTCCACACGTACTTATCCTTCTATGCGCCACCAACTTCGCCGACGGATGACGAAGTCGCGGTGGGGGACATCCTTGCGTATGTTACCAAGGTGGCCCGCGAGTTTCGCACGCAGCGGTACGATGACAACAACGCACCGCTCATGTATGTCCGCATCCAGGTTGGGCAAGCGTCCTGCAGCGCTTTGCTGGATAGAGGCGCGTCTCGCAATTTCATGAGTCAATCCTTTATGCAAAAGGCTGGCCTTGGCGCACAAGTTCGGAGGAAGGCACACCCGACGGCAATCAAGTTGGCGGATGGAAAGACGCAACAACTTCTCGACCGTTACATTGAGGCCATACCGGTTTATTTCGCACCTCATGCATGCGAACCGGTGATGTTCGACATCTTCAACACGGACTTCGACATCATTCTGGGAATGCCTTGGCTTGCAAGTGCAGATCATACGGTCAACTTCCACGGGCGGACTCTTAGCGTTCGCGACGCGCGACGCCTTCAACGCCGAAGTGGCGTGTGTTATTCCTCTACCGCACCCTTCGATTCGGTGCCAAGTGGTGACGGCCAAATCATTCCGGGCGACCTGCGCTTACTAGCATCCCGAGGAGATCGGCCTATGTTTCCTATGGACCGTCACGGTAGCCAACCCATGGACTTGTCTTCGGACCCCCGGGTGGTGCGGTTGCTGGACGAGTTCGCCGACATCTTCGAGTCACCTACCGAGGTGGTGTCGGATCGGCCGATCTCTCATGAGGTCATTCTTGAGGCCGGTGCCGTGCCGCCGAAAGGTTGCATCTATTGGATGAGCGAGGAGGAGCTTGAGGTCCTCTGCGCACAACTCGACGATTTGTTGGCCAAGGGCTGGATCCGCTCTAGTAGCTCTCCATATGGAACACCAGTTCTCTTCATCCGGAAGAAGAACAAGGATCTACGATTGTGTATCGACTACCGCAAGCTCAACACGCAAACCGTCAAGAATGAGGGGCCTCTTCCTCGCCTCGACGATCATCTTGAGCGATTGGGCGTCACAAAGTATTTTTCTAAGTTGGATTTGAAATCGGGATATCATCAAATCTCGATCCGGCCGAATGATCGCTACAAATCCGCGTTCAAGACGCGGTACGGACATTTTGAGTGGGTGGCCATGCCTTTTGGCCTCACCAACGCCCCGGCGACCTTTCAAGCAACAATGACCAACGAGTTTCGTGCAATGTTGGACCGGTTCGTGCTGGTCTACTTAGACGATATTCTTGTCTATAGCCGGACATTGGAGGATCATCTTGGGCATCTTCGACGAGTGTTGGAGACGCTCCGCCGTGCCAAGTAGAAGGCCAACCGCGACAAGTGCGAATTTTTCCGGCAAGAGCTGGAATACTTGGGCCATTTTGTCACACCGGAGGGCATTAGTCCGCTTTCGGACAAGATTCGAGCCATCCAAAAGTGGCTGGAGCCTCGGAACGTCACGGATGTCTGCTCGTTCCTTGGTCTCGCCGGCTACTATCAACGTTTCATCAAAGGCTACTCGAAGATCGCGTCCCACTTAACCAAGGTTCAATTCGAGGATCGGTCGTTTGACTTCGAAGAGGAGGCGCGGGAATCATTTTTGGCTCTCAAAGCCGCGCTATTATCTGCGGGGCAACGAAACACCAGCGGACGCGTCCGCAAGGTCGAGCTCGGATCGCGGACCCAAATGGGTCCGCATCCGCGGCCTACGTGGTCCGCACCGCGGATCCGATTTTACACGAATTTTCCTGAATTAAATAATAGGAAAAAAAAGATAAAAAAATATGAGGTTGTAGGGAATTTTAAGCCCTACAACTCCATATATATTTTTTTTTGAATCCGACTTTGTTTAGGATTTTAAAAAAATCAAAAACGAAATTGGATGTAAAAAAAATTAAAAAAATATATATAAAGAAAAGCAGGAATTTTTTTTGGTCATTTTTTATCATGAGATATATGGTTCGTGAGTTTACTTGTATTTTTTGAGAAATGAATTTATGTTTTTTGCAGAAGTATGAGGTGTTTTGAAAAAATGCAGATGCAAAAAAAAAAAAAAA
>BFEA01000053.1:2067307-2087307 GCA_003427395.1 Chara braunii
AAAAAAATAACGCATTTTTTTTTTTCCATTTTCGTTGCATTTCGCCCATACCCCCCCCACCAAAAGTTGATCTTTTTCGTTTTTTTTTTGTGGAAGGGGGGGGTGGGGCAGGGGATGCACCGCCACGTGGCACCGTCAGAATCTTCAAACCCCCTCCCCTGCGGCCGCTACGTGTCCGCGAATGTGCGCGTCCGTGCGGACACGTCCGCGGGCTTCACGGCCTGGCCGCGGCCGCGGACTTGGCCGCGCCTGTCCGCCGCCGGGGGGGATTCACTGCTGCGGGGGTCTTGCGGATATACGACCCGCTTTTGCCTACGCGCGTCACTACGGATGCGTCAGGCTATGGCATTGGTGCAGTCCTCGAGCAACATGATGGTGTGGACTGGCACCCGGTCCAGTATTTCAGCAAGAAAGTGCCTGTCGTGCATTCCATTGACGATGCACGCAAGAAGGAGCTCCTTGCCTTCGTCCACGCGCTCAAGCGGTGGCGGCACTTCCTCCTCGGTCGAAGCCAATTCCGATGGGTAACGGACAACAATCCGTTGGTCTTCTATAAGACCCAAGACACCGTCAACAGCACCATCGCTCGATGGATGGCTTTCATCGACCAGTTCGACTTCTTTCCCGATCACATTCCTGAGAAGTCGAACCGTTTTGCGGATGCTCTTTCACAGCGTCCGGATCATTGTACCGCTGTTTACTCAACCTTCGAGATCGACAATGACCTGCGGAACAGCTTCATCCGCGGCTACCAAGCCGACCCTGAGTTCCACAACAAGTACGCAAATTGCTCCTCTCCTAATCCGGCGCCTTCTCACTACCGGATCCAAGAAGGGTACTTGATTGTCCACACGTGGGGGAAGGACCTTCTTTGCGTACCGAGTGATCCTCACGGCTTCTTGGCAAGTTCCACGATGCTCCCACCACCGGACACTTCGGAGTCAATCGCACGATTGGCCGACTTCGCGAGCGATTTTGGTGGCCCGGCCTTCTCGGCGATGTCACACGCTATTGGGAGTCATGCGAGGTTTGTCGACGCTGCAAATCCCGCAACCATCGTCTGTACGGCGAGTTACGACCATTACCGGTCCCGTTGAGGCGAAGGGAAGCAATTGCCATGGACATTACCAGCCCGTTCCCAAGCACAAGACCGGAGTGGATGGGATTCTCACGGTGGTCGACCGACTCACCGAGTTCGCCATGTTTTTGCCTTGTCGCTATCATGCCAAGGCACCGGAGTTGGCCGAGGTTCTCAACGCCGGTTGGATTCGAACCAAGGGTTACCCCAAGGAAATCGTCTGCGACCGCGACACTCGGTTCATGTCCGATTTTTTGTTGGCGCTCATCAAACGATGGGGCTCATCTCTCAAGCCAAGTTCGGCTCGCCACCCCCAAACCAATGGCCAGACGGAGAGGGCGCATCAGACCGCATAGGTTCTCCTTCGCACTCTCATCCGCCCCGACCAGAAGGACTGGGTTGAGCGGCTGTCGGATGTCGAGTTGGCCTACAACTCCTCTATCCCCCGGCTATCGAGATATCGCCTTTCGAGTTCGAGCACGGCTCGCCGGTCATTTCGTCGTTGGACATTATCACTCCACGAACGGCCGAGAGCGACGACCATCTTCTTTTCTTGCGTCAGATGCAAGAGCTACTTGTCAAGGCACACGATCAGATGGCCAAGACGCAGCAACTCATGAGCCAGAAGGCCAATCACCAACGTCTTCCTTGCCCATTCCGCGCCGGCGATATCGTTTGGGTCTCCGCCGAGGAATTCAGCCTTGAACAAGATATCTCTCGCAAGCTCCTCCTGAAATGGATGGGGCCTTGGCCGATCATAGCACCCGCTGGGGACGCACCCGAGGGACCTTCCTTCACGATTCAGGTGCCCGCCCACTTGCCCGTCTACCCAGTCTTTCATTGCTCCAAGTTGGCTCTTTACACACCAGCAGAACATGACGATTTTCCCGGGAGACGTTCGCAAGACCCAACCTCTATGGACGGTTTTCAGGAGGTCGGGGACATCATCTCCCAGCGACGCTACAGCAACAGGCCAACCGATTATTTGGTGCATTTTGCATACTGCATACACCGAGCTTACCGTTGGTTGACCCGTGTGGAACTTCAAGCAACAGCTCCAGAAGTTCTCGCACGATATGAACGCAAGCCGGTATCTATTCGGCTCCACGCTGCGCCCGCGTCGAGGTTCCACCTTTAGATTGTCGACTTCGCCCTCGCCCCGGCTTGACTTCATAAGGAGAGGGGGGTGTTACATGCTGCGCCTGCACACAAGGGCCATTTTCCAGGCCCTACGTCCCTCAGGCCGGAAGCCTGAAATTCAGGCTGAAAGCCTGAAAACCAGGGCCTACAGGCCCCGTCTCTGTTCAGCCCAAAAGCCTGAAAAACAGGGGCCTACAGACCCTGTGTCGTCTCAGACTAAAAATGGCAGGAGCCTTTTTAGCCTGAAACGAAGGGCCATTTTCGGCAAAACGACCGGCCCTAAAACTCAGGCACCGAACCAGGGTTTCGGGAACAGGCTATTCTTAGCGTGTTCCCACGACAGCCTCAGCAGATGCTGCAGCACCAGCCCCTGACACACTTTTTTTTTTTTTTTTTTTTTTTTTAAGTTATATTCTTCTCCCATCTACCTCATTTTTCTTGTTGGTACTCATCTATCTCATCCTCTCACTAGTGTATGTGTAGTATGGGGGAACACCAACCAACTCGGATCTCTCCCCAGCCCACGGGGTAGGTTGGCACCACAGCAGCGGTGCGAGGGCAAGGCTGTACCAATCCCTCATCACGGTGACGAGGGGTGGGCAGGCATTGCCGATGGGGGAAATCGGCGGTGCTAGCGCCGACATTGGCAAGAGCAGCCTCCTCGGCCTGGCTCGCCCTGCATGCAGTCAGGAGGCAGGCCGAGGTAGTACATAGGGACTTCCCATGCACTTCACGGGCAGGCCGGAGGCAGTCAGTAATCTTCAGGATTCGGCAGCAGCACTCTGGAGGGAGCGCTGCAGGAGTAGTAGTAGCGTTAGCATTAGTCTTCAGCGCTGGGCGCAGTAGGTAGCTGTAGTCTTCAGCGTTGGGCGCCATAGCTAGGATAGCCCTAGAGAGAGAGAGATTGGGCGGAGGCCAGGAGTACCTACCTGCAGCGCCGTTGCGCCAGCTTCGTCTTCGAGGTACCTGCAGCACAGCGCCAACTTCACAGGTTAGTATCTGGCTCGTGACAGAGAGAGAGTTCTTCTTCTTCCTCTTCTCAGTCCATCTCCCTCTCACCCTCTCATTATCTGACTTCACTGCATCAGCAGACTGCGAGAGAAAGAGAGAGAAAAAACTTGGTGACATTGGATCCAGACTCGACTTTTGGGCTTCAGACATTAGGACGAGGGATTATTTGGGACGTGACAAAGACTTGGTGTTGACGACATTCCCATCGCTCCCCCTCTCTTCGTCTGATCCCCTCCTCTTCGTCTGTGTATGTCTGGACCTGGCGCTTTCTTCCTGTGTACAGCGCCAGGCTCCTTCACACCTTGTGATGGATACGATGTATGTTTGGTCTGTGGACCTTGCGAAAAGGCGTACGGCTGCTCGAAGGCACCGAGCGAAGGTGCCCTGAGAAGGCGCTCGTTGAAGGTGTTGTCGAAAGAAGAAGGCACCGTCACTACACACACATACAACAAACAGGAGTAGTTTGGAGGCACACGAGCAGCTCGCAATGGCGCACATCTGGCAGAATAGCGCTCCGTCGGGGCTCATATTTTGTGCGGATGCGAAATGAACATGCCGGCAGGGGTTAGGGTGTTTTTCCTTCCCCATCCAGCCCCACGTGGCAATGGGTGGTGCCTTCGTGCGGCACGATATAGTGAGAATAGAAAAAGGATAGGGCCTGCACGTGGACCCGAAAACAGTGGGCGGTGCAGACCATACTTTGGGTCTGCCCTTTTTTTCGTTTGGTACCGCTCTTGACCCTTTTTCGAGTTTGATATCGGGCCTGACCTTTTTTTCGTTTCGTACTCGGCCTGCTTTCTCCCATTTGGTACCGCCCTGCATTTTCGGTCGGCGATGTGAGTCCAACAGCGATTGAAGCTAACTACAACAATGCTAGGTATGGAGAATCGCGGCGACTCACAGTTGTGCATGACGCCAATTGGTGATGACGTTCACATTGCAGTTTGACCATTCTATGTCAGCGTCTGGCTTTCGCATCATTTGCCATCAGCGTCTGACTTTCGCATCATTTGCCATCATCGTCGTGGGGCTGCTTGTACTTCCTCTGATCCATCTCATGGCTGACAGAGGTACGACCTCCAAGTCAACCATCTCCTCCTCCATCCCTCCCTCCCCCAACCTTTTTTTTTTTCGAGAAAACCGGAAAAACACATTGAATGGCAGTGCGATCCTTGGTTGACACTTTGTTGATTAAGTCCCATTGACAGTGTGAAAGGTGGGGATTTTCCCCCCACCTTTTTTTTTTGAGAAAGTCGGCGAAACACATTGAATGACAGTTCGATCCTTGATTGACACTTCGTTGACTCGTTCCCTTCGGCATTGTGAAAGGTGGGGGGTGAATCGCGATTCTTCCCCCACTTTTTTTGTTTCGAGAAAACGGACAAATCACATTGAATGGCAGTTCGATCCTTAATTGGCACTACGATCCTGGATTGGCAGATCGATCCTTGATTAGCAGCTCGATCCTTGATTGGCACTTCGTTAATTGAGTCTCTTTGGCATTATGAAAGGTGGGGGAAAATCCCGATTCTTCCCCCACTTTTTATTTTTTCGACAGATGGTTAACCGACCTTAAAATATTCGAAGAATCCTAATGATGTTTATCCAAAGAAATCTGTCACAACACATATGTAAAAGTGAGATGTCCTTTGTATACCACTAGGCCCTTGGCCCTTCTTTGCATACTTAGTCGTTTTTAAGGTTTCTATTATTATCCCTAGGCCCTTCTTTGCGTTCGCCGAAAAATAGAGCCCAGAGCTTTCTTTTTTTTCTTTGCATACTTAGTCGTTATCTTCTACACAACGAATGAGACGTCTTCTTTGACCAAAAGACCCATTTTTCTTCACAAGCTTTGCTCCATTCGGCGGAGTTTTCAGTACCTGTTAACCACGAGTGCGCTTAGGGTGCTTGGAGTGGCTCGGTCGGTAGGTGCTTGCAGTGGCTCGGTTGATAGGTGTTTGGAGTGGCTCAATCGATATAGGTGTTTGGAGTGGCTCCATTAGTGTAGGTGCTTGGATGGCCCTGTCAGTATAGGTGCTTGGAGTGGCTCGGTCGTTATAGGTGCTTGGAGTAGCTCACTGGGTATTTTTCGGCGGATGCAACGAAGGGCCCAGGGGTAGAGGAAGTTTTTTGGCGAATGCAAAGAAGGGTCCAGGGGTAGAGGAGGGGTGGGGGACGGAAAACGACTAAGTAAACGACGGAAAAAAAAGAAACCTTCGGGCTCTATTTTTCGACGGCCCAGGGTAGAGGAGAAGTGGGGAACGGAAAATGACTAAGAAAACGACGAAAAAAAAAGAAACCTTCGGGCTCTATTTTTCGGCGAACGCAAAGAAGGGCGCAGGGGTAGAGGGGGGGTGGGGAACGGAAAACGACAAAGGGTCTATTTTTCGGCGACCTCAAAGAAGGGCCTATGGGTAGAGTAGGGATAGGTACTAAAAACGACTAAGTATACGAAGAAAAAGACCTCACAACTAATTTATAGACACTTCGAACATTTTTTTCCTTGAGGAACAAGTATGGATCTTTAACGGACGAGATCTTATACACAACGAATGAGACGTCTTTTTTGACGAAAAGACCCATTTTTCTTCGCAAGCTTCTTTGCTCCATTCGATGCAGTTTTCATTACCCGTTAACTACGAGTGCTATGCTCTACTCTACTCTTTTGTATGACACTCTACTTTACTCTTCTCTACCACACTCTAATCTGCGACACTCTACTCTACTCTACTCTACTCTACTCTACAATACTCTACTCTACAACACTCTTCTCTATGACACTTTACTCTACACTACTCTACGACACTCTAATCTACTCTAAGACACTCTAGGACACTGTACTTTACTCCACGATTTTGTACTCTATAACACTCTATGACACTCTCCTCTACTCTACGACACTCTACGACTGTCTACTTTACTCTACGACACTATACGACACTCTACTCTGCTCTGTGGCACTCTACTTTACTCTATGACACTCTACTCTACGACACTCTAATTTATTCTTTTGTACGACACTCTACTCTACGACACCCTACTCTACGTTACTCTACTCTGCGACCCTCTACTCTACTCTACTCTACGACAATCCACTCTACGATACTCTACTTTTCTCAACGACACTTTACTCTTCTTTACCACACTCTATGTAATCTACTTCACGATACTCTACTCTACTCTATGACACTCTGCGACACTCTACGACACTCGACTCGACTCTACTCTACTCTTCGACACTCTACGACACTCTACTCTACTCTACCACACTCTACGACACTCTACTTTACAACACTCTATGAGACTCTACTCTACGACACTCTCCTTTACTCTGTGACACTTCATTGTACTCTACGACGCTCTACGACACTCTATTATACTCTACTCTATGACACTCTACTCTACTTTACTCTATTCCATGATACTCCACTCTACTCTACTCTACGACATTCGACTCTACTCTATTTACTCTGCTCTACGACACCTTACTATCCTCTACGACACTCTATTGTAACGTACTTCACCACACTCTACTCAACTCTACTCTACTCTACTATACTCTACTCTACTCTACTCTACTCTACTCTACTCTACTCTACAACCATCTAACCTATGACATTCTACTCTACGATACTCTACTCCACGATGCTCTACTCTCCTCCACGAAACTTATTGTACTCTACCGTACTCTATTGTACTCTATTCTACGACACTCTATGACACTCTATGGCACTCTACTCTACTCTACTCTACTCTACCCTACTCTACTCTACGACACCGTACTCTATTCAAAGACAATGTATGACACTTTACTCTACTCTACTCTACAACATGCTACGACACACTACTCTACTCTACTCGACTCAACTCGACTCTAATCTACTCTACTCTAGTCTACTCTACTCTACGATACTTTACTCTACTCTACGTCAATCTACTCTACTATACTCTACGACAATTTATTACACTTCACTTTACTCTACTCTACTATACGACACTACTTTACGACACTCTACTCTCCTGTACTCTTCTCTACTGTACTCTACGACACTGTACTATACTCAACAATAATCTGCTCTACTATACTATACGACACTTTATGACATTCTATGCTACTCTATGATACTATACTTTGCTCTACGACAATCTACTCTACTATACTCTACGACAATTTATGACACTCCGCTATACTCTACTCTACTCTCCCCTATTTCACTCTACGACAGTGTACTCTACTCAACAACAATCTATTCTACCATACTATACGACACTTTATGACACTGTACTCTACTTTATTCTTCTCTACTCTCCTCTACTCTACTGTACTCTCCTTTCCTCTCCCCTCCTCTACTCTACTCCACTCTACTCTACTCTACTATACTCTACTCTACTCTATTATACTCTACTCTACTCTAATCTATGACTCTCTACTCTACGACACTCTACGACACTCTAAGACACTTTACTCTACTCCGCTCTACTTTATTTTACTGTACTCTACGACACTCCACGCTACTCTACCGTACTCTACAATACTCTATGATACTGTCCTTTACTCTACTCTACAACACTCTCCGACACTCTACTCTACTCTACTTTACAACACTCTATGACACTCTACTCTACTCCACGACACTCTACGACAATCTTTTGTACTCTATGACTCTCTACAACACTCTACAACACCGTACAAAACTCTACTCTACTCTTCTGTACTCTACTTTATTGTACTCTACTCTACTCTACGACACTCTACGACACTCTACTCTACGACACTTTACTCTACGATACTCTACTTTACGACACTTTACTCTACTATACTTTACTTTACTCTACTCTACGATACTCTCCTCTACTCGACGACTCTCTATTCTACTCTACTTTACTATAATTTATCCACTATACTGTAATGTACTCTACGCTATGACACTCTTCTCTACTCTACTCCACTCTACAACACTTTACTCTACTCTACGACACTCTACTCTACTCTACGACACTCTATTCTACTCTACGATATTCTACTGTACTCTATGACACTCTAGGATAATATACTTCACTTTACGACGTTGTAGTCTACTCTACTCAACGACACTTTACAACACTCTATTTTACTCTACGACACTCTGTGAAACTCTACTCTACTCTATTCTAATCTACTCTGCGACACTCTACTCTACTCTATGACACTCTACGACACTCTACGACACTCTATTCTACTCTACTCTGCAAAGCTGTACTCAACTCTACTCTACGACACTCTACTATATTGTACTCTCCTCTACGACACCCTACTTTACTCTACGATACCCCACGAAACTCTACTGTACTATAGTATACTCTACTCTACTCTACTCAACGACAATCTACTGTATTGTACTTTATGACACTCTACAACACTCTACGAGACTGTTCTGTAATCTATGAAAGTCTACAACACACTACTCTACTCTACACTACTCTCTACTCTACTCTACAACACTCTTCTCTACTTTACAATATTTTACTCTATTATACTCTTCTCTACGCCACTATACAACACTCTACTCTACTCAACTCTACTCTACGACACGCTACTCTACTTTGCCCACTCTATTCTACTCTACTCTACTACACTCTTCTCTACTACACTCGATTCTACTCAAAGAAAATATACAACACTCTTCTCTACTCTAAGAAACTCTACTAAACTCTACTCTACGCTATTCTTGTTTACGACACTGTACTCTACTCTACTCTACGACACTTTACTCTACTCTACAACACTCTACTCTACAACACTCTTTTCTACGATACTTTACTCTACACTACTCTATGACACTCTAATCTACTCGAAGACACTCAAGGAGACTGTACTTTACTCCACGATTTTGTACTCTACGACACTCTATGACACTCTACTCTGCTCTTCTCTACTCTACTATACTCTACGACAGTCTACTTTACTCTACGAAACTGTATTCTACGACACTTTACTTACTCTGCGGCACTCTACTCTACTTGACACTCCACTCTACGACACTCTACTATATTCTACTGTACGACTCTCTACACTATGACACCCTACTCTACTTTACTTTACTCTGCGACCCTCTACTTTACTCTACTCTACGACAATCTACTCTACGATACTCTACTTTTCTCAACGACACTCTCCTCTCCTGTACGACACTCTATGTAATCTACTCGACGACAGTCTACTCTACTCTATGACACTCTACGATAATCTACTATTCGATACTCTACGACATTCGACACTACTCTACTCTTCGACACTCTACGACACTCTACTCTACTCTACCACACTCTACGACACTCTATGAGACTCTGTTCTACGATATTCTACTCTACTCTGCGACACTCCATTGTACTCTATGACGCTCTACAACACTTTATTCTACTTTACTCTACGATACTCTACTCTACTTTACTCTACTTTGTGATACTCTACTTTACTCTACTTTGTGATACTCTACTTTACTCTACTCTACTCTACTTTACTTTACTCTACTCTACTTTACTCTACTTTACTCTACTGTACAACATTCTACTCTACTCTATCTTACTCTTCTCTGCGACACCTTACTCTCCTCTACGACACTCTATTGTAATTTACTTGACCACACTCTACTCTACTCTAATCTAATCTAATCTACTCTACTCTACTCTACTCTACTCTACTCTACTCTATTATTTTCTTCCTTACTCTACTCTACTCTACTCTACTCTACAACAATCTAATCTATGACATTCTACTCTACGATACTCTACTCTACGATGCTCTCCTCTCCTCTACGAGACTTACTGTACTGTACTGTAATCTACTCTACGACACTCTATGATACTCTATGACACTCTATGACAATCTACTTTACTCTATGAGACTCTACGGTACTCTACCCTACTTTATGACACTCTACGATACTCTACTCTACTATACTATATTCTCCGACACTTTACAACACTCTACTCTACTCTATGACACTCTACTCTACTCTATGATACTCTACTTTACGACACTTTGCTCTACGATACTCTACTATACTCTACTCTACGACACTTTACTCCACTCTACGACACTCTACGACACTTTACGACACTCTACTCTATGACACTCTACTCTACGACACTCTACTCTACTCGGCGACCCTCTACTACCTCCTACTATACCCACTCTACTCTACTCTACTGTACTCCACTCTACTCTACTCTATTCTACTCTACTCTATTGTACTCTACTCTACTCTACTCTATTGTACTCTACTCTACCACACTTTACTGTACTCTACGACACTCTACAACACTCTACTCTACTCTACTCGACAACACTCTACTGTACTCTACTCCACTCTACGACACTCCACTCTACTCTACGACACTTTACGACATTTTTCGACACTCTACTGTACTCTATGACACTTTACTCTACTCTACGCAAGTTTACTCTACTCTACGGCATACTACGACATTCTACGTTACTCTACTATACGAGACTTCACTTTACTCTATGATACTATACTCTATATTACGACAATCTTCTATACTATACTCTACGACAATTTATGACACTCCACTCTACTCTACGATACTATACTGTATATTACGACAATCTACTATACTATACTCTACGACAATTTATGACACTCCACTCTACTCTACGACACTTTACGACATTCTACTCTACTATACACTACTACACCATACTCTACTTAACGAGAATCTACTCCACTATACTCTACGACACTTTATGACAGTGCACTGTACTGTACTCTACTTCACTCTACGACTCTCTACTCTACAACACTCTATGACGCTCTACTCTACTCTACTTTACTGTAAGACACTTTACTCTAGTCTACAACATTGTACTCTACTTTACTATACTCGACGATACTCTTCACTACTCTATCCTACTTTACGATACTCTACAATACTTTACGACACTCTACTTCACTCTACAAGACTCTACGACATTCTACTCTACTTTACACCACGACACTCTTTTGTACTCTATGACACTCGACGACACATTACGACACCCTACAAAACTTTACTCTACTGTACTCTACTCTGCGACACTTTACTCTACTTTACTCTACTCTACCCTACGACTCTCTAATCTACTTTATTTTACTCTATTCCACCCACTCTACTCTACTCTACTTTACTCTACTACACTCTACTCTAGTCTTAGACACTTTACAACACTCTACTCTACTTGACGACTCTCTACTCTTAACACTCTACGACACTCTTCTCTACTCTGTACCACACTCTACTCCACTCCACTCTACAATACTCGACTCTACTCTACTCTACTCTACGATACCTTACCATGCTCTATGATACTCTATGATACTCAACGACACTCTACTCTTCACTACTCTATTATACTCTAATCTACTCTTCTCTACGACACTCTATCTTACTTTACGACACTTTATGACACTCTGCTCAACTCTAGTCTGCTGTACGACACCGTACTCTACTCAATGACAATCTACTCTGCTATACTCTAAGACACTTTACAACACTCTACTCTACTCTACTCTATTCTACTCTACTCTACTCTACGACTCTCTACTGTACGACACTCTACGACACTCTAAGACACTTTACTCTACTCTGCTGTACTCTACGATACTCTACTTTATTTTATTGTACTCTATGACACTCCACGCTACTCTACCGTACTCTACGATACTCTATGATATTGTCCTTTACTCTACTTTACAACACTCTATGACACTTTGCGCTACTCCACAACACTCTACGACAATCTTTTGTACTCTATGACACTCTACAACACTCTATAGCAGCCTACAAAACTCAACTCAACTCTTCTGTGTTCTACTCTGTACTCTACTCCAGTCTACTCTACTCTACGACACTCTACTTTACGATACTCTACTCTATTATGCTCTACTTTACTCTGCTCTACGACACTCTACTCTACTCGACGATTCTCTATTCTACTCAACTTTACTTCACTTCACCCACTCTACTCTACTGTACTCTATGTTACGATACTCTTTTGTACTCTACTCTAATCTACGACACTTTACTCTACTCTACGACACTGTACTCTACTCTACGACACTCTATTCTACTCTACGACACTTTAAGACACTCTTCTTTACTCGACGACACTGTACTCTACTCTACTATACTCTAAGATATTATACTCTACTCTATAACACTCTAGGATAATATACTCCACTCTACGACGTTGTAGTCTACTCTACTCAACGACACTCCATTTTATTCTACGACACTGTATGAAACTCTACTCTACTCTAGCCTAATCTACGACACTCTAATCTACTCTGCGACACTCTACTCTACTCTATGACACCCTACGACACTCTATTCTACTCTACTCTGCAATGCTCTACTCAACTCTACTCTATGACACTCTACTATATTGTACTCTCCTTTACGAGACCCTACTCTACTCTACTCTACGATACCTCACGACACTCTACTCTACTATACTCTACTCTACTGTAGTCTACTCTATTCTACTCTACTGTAGTCTACTCTACTCTACTCTACTCAACGACAATCTACTGTATTGTACTCTACACTCTACAACACTCTACGAGACTGTTCTGTAATCTATGAAGGTCTACAACACACTACGACACTCTACACTACTGTACTGTACACGACTCTACTCTACAACACTCTTCTTTACTTTACGACATTTTACTCTATCGTACTCTACTCTACGCCACTATACGACACTCTACTTTACTCAACTCTACTCTACGACACGCTACTCTATTCTGCCCACTCTACTCTACTCTAGTCTACTACACTCTTCTCTACTACACTCGACTCTACTCTAAGAAAATCTAAAACACTCCGCTCTACTCTAAGAAACTCTACTGCACTCTACTCTACTCTTCTCTACAACACTCTACTCTACTCTTCTTTACGACACTGTACTCTACTCTACTCTACTCTACTCTACTCTACAACACTCTACTCCACAACACTCTTCTCTACGACACTTTACTCTACACTACTCTACGACACTCTAATCCACTCTAAGACACTCTAGGACACTGTACTTTACTCCACGATTCTGTACTCTACGACACTCTATGACACTCTACTCTACTCTACTCTACTCTACGACAGTCCACTTTATTCTACGAAACTATACTCTACGACACTTTACTCTACTCTGCGGCACTCTACTCTAATCTATGACACTCTACTCTATTCTACTGTACGACATTCTACGCTATAACACCCTACTCTACTTTACTCTACTTTGTGACCCTCTACTTTACTCTACTCAACAACAATCTACTCTATGATACTCTACTTTTTTCAATGACAGTCTACTCTCCTTTACGACACTCTATGTAATCTACTCGACGACACTCTACTCTACTCTATGAGACTCTACGACAATTTTCTCTTCGATACTCTACGACACTCGACTCTAGTCTACTCTTCGACACTCTACGACACTCTACTCTACTCTACCACACTCTACGACACTGTACTTTACGACACTTTATGAGACTCTGTTCTACGATACTCTACTCTACTCTGCGACACTCCACTGTACTCTACGACGCTCTATAACACGTTATTCTACTCTACTCTACGACACTCTACTCTACTTTACTCTACTTTGTGATACTCTACTTTGTGATATTCTACTCTACTCTACTTTACTCTACTATACAACATTCTACTCTACTCTATTTTACTCTTCTGTACGACACCTTACTCTCCTCTACGACACTCTATTGTTATTTACTTGACCACACTCAACTCTACTCTACTGTACTCTAATCAACTTTACTCCATTATACTCTACTTTACTCTTCTCTTCTTTACTCTACTCTACTCTATTCTACAACAATCTAATCAATGACATTCTACTTTACGACACTCTACGACATTGTACAACAGTTTACACCACTATACTGTACTTTATAAAACTCTACTCTACGATGCTCTACGAAACTCTATGCTACTACTTTATTGTACTTTACTCTACGACACTCTACTCTTCTCTACTCCATGACATTCTACTATACTTCATTCTACTTCACTTTACTCCACCCTACAATACGACACTCTACTCTACTCTACTCTACTTTACTCTACTCTTCTCTACTCTACTGTACTGTAGGACACTCTACGACATTCTACTCTACTATACTATACTCTACTCTACTCTTCGACACTCTACAACACTCTTAACAATGGATTCGTGAAAACCAGAGAAACAAATAAAAACCAGAAAAATCCTATATACAGAAAAACATCAATGGAACATAGCATTTTTTTAGAAGTAAAGGTCGATTTTGTACCGTTTCGTGCGCAAATGCCATCGAACCCCCCCTTAAAAATTAGTAGATATTTGAGACAGACAACAACGTGGAAAAAAAAAACCATTTTCGAGGAAAACAGGCGACTCCTACTCATGGCCGACGAAAAGATCTCCAATTTATGGAGATTTCAGTGCATGACGAAACGCCTAGTCGGTACTGTACATTGGAAGTAGTATTTTGTTTTAAAACAGAAGAGTCTTTTCCGGAACCAAATCCAAGGACGTAAAAACTAACAGAAAACCTTGCAAGCCGAACAAACGGGTTGCTAATCCTCTTTCTTTGCACTCATAATACTAAGGAAATAGAAGGTTGAAAGCGAAGGTAGTAAAAAAACGGGATCCAGAGGAAAGCAAAAAACAGCCAACAACAACTGATTTCAAATCTCCAAAAGTTGTGGACAGCCGATTGATCAGATTCGACCGTCACGAAAATTCAAGAACTTCCAAATACGACCTTATAGGCCTATAACGCGAATTTGCGCAAATTCATAAAAGAGCCGAATTTCGCGAAATTTGGAAGCGGCCCTTGAAAATTCTCTCGAAGTTCAAAAACTTTACTTTTCGAATTATAGACATATAACGAGTGTTTGAAAATGGACATAAGAATTTTAGTCCACAATCGGTCAAGTGTTTATAGTCCTATAAACGCAATGTTAAACATCACGGAAATTCAGCGAAATTCAAAAACGACCTTACAGGCCTATAACGCGAATTTTAGGAAAGTAGAAAAAGAGCATAATTTTAGTCCATTATCGGTCAAGTGTTTAAAGCCCTAAAAACGCAGTGTTAAAAGTCACAAAAATTCAACGAAATTCAAACACGACCTTGTATGCCTTCAACGCGAATTTGAGGAAAGTCGAAAAATAACCTAGGTTACCAATGGTCCGGAGACCGGACGTCTCCACTGGACGTCTCCCCTGGACGTCCCCCCCCCCTGTCGTCCGGATTTCCGGACGACGCCTTTTTGGCAAAAAAAATAAAAATAAAAATAAAAAATTATGACAGTGTTACGCATGGCCTAGAGACCCCCCACAAAAAATTTCAGATTTTTATGAGCATTTACTGATAGGGTGGTATTTGGGGGGGAAGGGGGGGGTAGAAGGGGTTTTGGTGGGGATAGGAGGGGTATAGATGGGGAATGAATCTTTAAACATTTTTATTATTTATTCTACTGGCCCAAATAATCCAAAAATTTGGTGGCATACACCTAATGCAAGGTGGAAGCCACATGAATTTTTTTAATTTTTTTTTTATTTTTTTTTTCATACCCTGTCCGATCCGACGTCCAACCAGACGTCCGATCAACATCCCGGACGGTCAGGGGGGTCCCGGACGTCCGGCCCGGTAACCTTGAAAATAACATAATTTTGCGAGAATTTGAATTGACTCTTGACTGACATAAGATTTTTAGTCCGTAATCGGTGAAGTGTTTAAAGCCCTCTAAACGCAATGTTAAACGTCACAAAAATTCAATAAAATTCAAACACGACCTTAAAGGCCTATAACGTGAATTTGAGGAGAGTAGAAAAATAACATAATTTCGCGAGAATTTGACATGGAGTTTGGCGAGCATAAGAATTTTAATCCGTAATCAATGAGGTGTTTGAAGCGCTTTAAACGCAATGTTGAACGTCGTGAAAATTCAATGAAATTCAAACACGACCTTGTAGGCCTTTAACACGAATTTGCAGAAAGTAGAAAAAAAACATAATGTTGCGATAATTTGAATGACAAACCGCAAATCGACAATTGTTCATGTGACAAATGTTTTGGTCAAAAAATGAATGAAAAACCGCAAATCGAAAAGCTGGAACCCAAACGGCAAATCGTGAGTCAATTTTCAAAATCTCAAAATTGTAAAGTGAAAAACCGCAAAGTACATTGGAAAAAATCGTGAAAACAAAAAGGTTGGCCACACGTGCCTGGCTGCGAACTGCGACCTACTGTTGTACAAATTTACAAGAATTTACAAGCCGCTAACGACTAAACTCAGATAACAAAGAGGTTGGTCACATGTGCCTGGTTGTGAACTGTGACCTACTGTTGTACAAATTTACAAGAATTTACAAGTCGCTAACGACTAAACTTAGATAATTTGTTGAACAGCGACAAAAGGAAACCCGGCCTAATGGGGAAGCAGAAATGACCTCGATCTCGATGACTCTCTGCCGACCTCCGAAGCAATCGGTTCCTAGAAGGTCTTCCTAGTGGACATCCTCCGTTGCCATTAAATTCAACATCTAAGAGATCTTTTGTCTAGTCTGCGAGAAAAGGGTCCTGTCTGTTTTCAGTTGGAAGTTGTAACAAAGAACGCCTCAGCTGCAGTCATAGACGTCCTCGGAAGGCTCTCTCGTAATCTTTCCTTGAGGATTTGTCTTGAACTGAGGATAGTAACCCTCTCCTTTCTCACGTTGTGCAAACCAAGCAACTTTGAATCGTTTACCTGCTAGCAGCTCGACAACCTTGCCAATGTGGTAAGGTTTGCCTCTCTCTTCCTGCCCCGAACAAGCTCGTAATGTGATGAAAGTGTTGACCTCAAGATCGTCGTACTTTCCGTCTCTGTCCTCTCGAAACTGTCTTCTGTTGCGTGCGCCGATGTAGATGGGTCTCTCAGGAGGGAAAAGATCATCCCAGCTTTGATCAAAGCCATTAGCAATTGGTGGAACTTCTTCACCTCCTCTGCTGACATTAGCTGTTACAGAGGGCCACGTGAAAGGCTCTTTGAGGTTTGTTTCCTCAAGGTCGAGAGTTTCCTGCGTTGCTATGAACTTATTCCACCATTCAATGTTGTGATGTTGAGCGTAATGCGATAGAGCATGCACGTTGGCTTTCAAGGCGGCGATGGAAAGTACATCATCGTCAACCTTGAATTTCGAAGATCCTCCCGCTTTTCGATTACGGACACGACCTTCACTGCTGACGACCTTATCACCCCTTTCGTCCTCATCCCGACAAGTAAGTCGATATCTTGCTTCCAAAGATCGGATTGCATGCTTTGGCGAAGCTTGAACTTGTCCTGTTGGCTCTCACTTGAAGATGTCCAGACCTTCTCTGTCGTTTGGCTGCCACTGCGAATTATGATACTGCTTGCTCCAAATGCGCATCTCCCCGTCATCGTTGCGCTTGATTCGGAAATGTTGTTTGAAGCTAATATCATTGACATTATGTAGATGATCCTGAACGTACAACTTCCACTCCATTGTTTCCATCATCTCCTCAACGTGCACGTCATGATCTTGTGCTACCTTGTACGACTCCCTAATCACGTGTTGCAACTCAGGAAGATCGAACGCACCATGTGCAGATAGCTTTCTCGAGAAACAGCTGAACATCTGGTCGATGTCCTCGTGCGTGTGACCTACAAGAAGAAAGTTTATCTTAACTTTACTAAACAATCTCATTTTCACCAAGAACACGATATATGACAACACAAATTTGTTCTTGTTCTCTTTCGAAGTGTTATCAAGTGTAAAATACACGACTCTCAGAAATGGTACAGGAAGTTGATAAATTTGACGATGAAAAACAATTAGCATGCAATTAGAATCTGATTTGAAGTTGTCAAAGAAAACAGTTGCAGAGGCGTTCGATGAGAGTCTTAACACCTTAGCCCCAACCATGTGAACTTTCACAAAGTTCTCTTTTTTTAGTTTCGAATCCTTTGGAACTCTAATGAAGTGTGGCAGTATAGTCTTGCTCTGATTCATCGCATCAATAATCATTGCGACATACTCTGACGGATGACTTGAAACCTTGTGGCGATGCTTATTCAGTTTTTGTCTAGCTTCTGCTTGCATTAACCGGTGCTTCTCTAGTGCCTTGCCAAACATTTCTGCGCAAAAAATAAAACAAGCGGTTACTTTGTCAAAACACGTTCAAAAAAAGAGACAAAGCGCGATGAAGGGCCTTAAAATCGAAAACAATGATTAGACAAAGTGTTATAGGGCTACAACTCAGGAAAGCCAGTCCACAAGTGTCGGGGCATCATAAAATTCAAAGTTTGGGCAAGGCAACGCGGACGTCACTAATAATAAGAGCTTTAAAATCGAAGACGGCTAATAGATAAAGTGTTAAAGGACTTTTATTCTGAGAAGTCGAAAACGATTATTAGACAAAGTGTTATAGGGCTATAACTCAAAAAAGTCAGTCCACAAGTGTCGTAGAATCTTCAATTCATTCTTCCCCAAAATTTTTGTTTTGATTGACTGAACGAGTTGGGGGAAGGCAATCCAGACGTCACGAAGACGATTATTAGATAAAGCCGTAAAGGCTTCAACTCTGCAAAGTCGAAGACGAATAAGAGACAAAGTGTTATAGGACTGTAACTGAGACAAAGAGAAGACGTTTAACTATTTTTTTACCAAACTTTCTACTTTCATAAGAATCTTTCCCAGTTTGCGTTGACACTAGATTTATTTTTCTTTCTACACGAAGAACGTTTAGAGAGAGAGAGAGAGAGAGAGAGAGGAAGAAGAAGAAGAAATAGGAGAGACGAAGAAGAGTTCCATGAGAATCCTTCCATAAATGTGCAAGTCACAGCCTCTACTTTCTGCAAAAACAACTTAAAGGGATATAATTCAAAACAATCAGTCGCGTTGTGGCAAACATCGAAGAATGAACACTTAGAGAGAGAGAGAGAGAGAGAGAGAGAGAGAGAGAGAGAGAGAGAGAGAGAGAGAGAGAGAGAGAGAGAGAGAGAGAAGAAGGGTCAGGAAGATAGGGGGAGAGAAAATAAGCACTGAGGTTATGTCATTACCTCGTTTGAAGGCACTTGTTGCCTGTGAACGGCCTGTCTTGAATTTCAGACATGTGGAACAGAACGAGAACCTCTTCAATGCAAGAATAAAAACTTTCGGGCAGTGAACCCTCCAAATGTTCATAAATATGGAAGGGGAAGGAAGAGTCTTATTCGTGTAGAGCTCTTTGCAGTCTCGCTTGAAGAAGTCGTACACGTCTCTGCGCCGGAGAGTATTTGAAAGATGAAACTGGTCGCTATTTGACAAACTCTCAGTATTGTATCGGAAATATTCATGCAACCAGGCGAAAATTTGTTGTGATGAAGCAGATAATCCGACTGATCCTTTGTTTGTATGCTCGTACACCACCATTCGTTCTCTGAATTATTTACGTATCTTTGCAACACGTCACACGTGTAGTCGAGCATCCGTACAACTTTCCCCACGCTTTTGTGCAAACCTTTACGCCGTTGAATGTCACCCTTAACACCTCTAAATCTCCCTCATCCGAAAAGTACGACGCAACCCTCATCTCTGCGAGAAAGAAGTTGAGTTGCCTAGGTTGTTTCATCGCCGAAAATTCTTCGCGCTTGTAAAAAACATCTACCGCAGTGAACTTTTTGTAACAGTTGGCCTTGCAGCAATCTTCCTTCAAAACTAGTTCGACATTCTTCAT
>BFEA01000053.1:2095994-2108246 GCA_003427395.1 Chara braunii
CCTGCCTCCTCCCGCCTCCGCTCCGCCATCGCCCGCCTCCGCTCCGCCTCCGCCCCTCGGCCGCCTTCCGCCTTCTCCCGCCTCCGCCCGCTTTCACTCCGCCCCCTTCCACTCCGCTCCTGCCCTCCCGCCCCCTCTCCGCATTCCCGCCTCCATCCGCCATCGCCATCGCCTCCGCTCGGCCTGTGGCTCCGCCTGCGGCTCCGCGTCCACCTCCGGCTCCGCCATCGCCTCCGCAACTGTCTTCACCCAATCAGAACGCCCGGCCAATAAAGTCGTTTCCGGTGCAATTTTCCGTCTAATGATCGGGCGCTCTAATTGGGTGAGGAAGAGATGCATAAGGTCGCCATCGCCGCCGCTCCCCCTCCTCCTGTTCTCTTTCCTTCTTCGTCTTCGTCTTCGTCTTCGTCTTCGTCTTCGTCTTCTTCTCTCTTATTTCTTTTTCTTTTTCTTCTTCTTCATCTTCTTCCTCTTTCTAGAAATATGGTCAATTAACCCGACTAAGTCGCTAAGAAACGCTGAGTAATTTTTTGACAAAAGTTAGGCAGTTGACTATCGATTTGTTCAGTGATTGTTTTTGTTGTGCATCAGCATTTCTTCTTTCTTCTTTCTTCTTGTTCTTCTTCTTCTTCTTCCTTTTCTTCTTCTTTCTACTTTCTTCCTTCTTCTTCTCCCTCTTCTTCTTCTTCTTGTTCAATCTTCCTTTGCAGCAAGTGTGTACTCCCAAAACTGTTATAGGCCTTTAACAAGTGTGTGCTCCCAAAACTGTTATAGGCCTATAACAAGTGTGTGCTCCCAAAATTGTCGCAGGCCTAAAAGCACCTTTGCACGGGCACACACTCAAAGGTCTCTCACGAAATCTGTCCGCACCTGCAACTCAAAGTTGACGCATACGGACGCACGCAGACACACACAGACGCACACAAACACGTGCAGACACTCACACTCGGTAGAGGCCTCTGAGAGCCTCTGTCCGTACTAAGCACTCTCGCACATTTCTCTTTGTGTGCAGTCCGTTCGCGACGATGAAGTCAACCCAAGGCGCGAGGGGAATGACTAAGGCGAGAAGCTCCGGGCAAGCCCGAACAGTATCTTCTCGGGGGCAGCCAGCGTGCTCAGGAGGGGTTGTACAACAGAGGCAACCACTGCAGTCTGACGTCTTTCCAATCGCAGTGGGAGAGGATGATGCTCCCCACTGCGGAGAAGGAGACGAAGTGGAAGTTTTCGAAGACGAAGGGGAGTACGACGAAGAAGGTGAAGGAGAGGAAGAGGCAGGAGATGAAGAGGAAGAAGAAGAGGAAGACGGAGAGGCAGGAGAAAAAGGAGCAGAAGACGAAGAAGAAGCCGACAAAGAAGAAGAAGGAGAGGACGAGGAAGGAGGAAAAGAAGACCAATGGAGGAGGAGGGTTGTTGGCAGAGAGAGTTCCTTGAGTCGCGGCCTGTTCGCGTTGACTTCAAGTTGGAGGAGGAGGAGGAGGAGGAGGAGGACGACCAAGAAGAGGAGGAGGAGAAGGAGAAGGAAAGGGAGGACGACGCCGAAGAGGCGGAGGACGAGGAGAGGTGGAGGGCGAAGGCGGACAGGGAGGACGAGGAAAAAGTGATGGGGGGGGGAGGAGAGGGTCACCGAGTCAGGGGAGTGGGAGACCAACTATGTCGCGCCGACCCCCCACTCCCGCTGTCGTGTGGAGGCCGGCCCTACCACGGATTACAAGGTCGCCTGACTTCCCCAGTTGCTAGATCGTTGCCTGGCCCGCGCTATACGCTCCCCCCTTGCATCTCCTAGCTCTCTTGGCGGCGCCCCCTCCCTTCTTGTCTCTCTCTGTACGTCAGGCCTGAACCCTCAGGATCCCCGTGCTCCCGCGGGCTGCCCAACTCCCTCGCCGACGCCTTACGACCTGAGACCCAGAGAAACCCTCAACTAGTCCGGGTTCGAGTCTGCGCAGACCGAGGAGGTGCACAAGCGGTCTGGAGCCGATGGCTCCCGCGCGATGTGACTGAGGGCTGAGTTCGGGAATACCAGTTTGTGGCTCGAGCCTCTAAAAGGTTCGCACAAGTGGACGGATCCAGACCGTGCTTTCAAAATTCGTGAGCCCGACCGAAACATAACTCGGAGACCTCACAGGGAACCGAAACCGAAATTCCATTAACTGTACCACAGAATCCACGCGAACGACCCGAACTCACACCACAACCCAAAGTTCGCAAGCACAACTAAACTGCAAATTGAAGTTCACCCGGAAAAACCAAACTCGAACTGCAACAGAGAGTTCGTGAGCACAGCCTGGCCGTGATTCAGAACTCACACAAATCAACCCGAGCCACACTGCGACCCAAAGTTCGCAAATACTGCCAGACTGCACATCGAAGTTCACCCGGGAAACCAAACTCGAACAGTAACCGAAAGTCTGTAAGCACAGCCCGACCATGATTCGAGGTTCACACGAATCAACCTTGGCCACAATGCAATCCAAAGTTCGTTAGTACAACCCAACTGCGAATCGAAAACCCGATCTCGTACTGCGACCGAAAACTCCCAAGCACAGCTCGACAGTAACTCGGGATTCACACGAATCAACCCTTAGCGACACCGCGATTCAAAGTTCGTTAGTACAGCCCGACTGCGAGTCGAAAAACCGAGCTTGTATTGCAACCGAAAGCTCACAAGCACAGCTAGACAGCAATTCGGGATTCACTCGAATCAACCCTAAGCCACACCGCGATCCAAAGTTCGTTAGTACGGCCCGACTGCGAATCGAAAAAAAACGAACTCGTACTGCAACTGAAGGCTCACAAGCACTGCCCGACCGTAATCCAGAGCGCCTGCCCGGGGATGGACAGCGATAGTGCTGATCCGAAAAATAGCTCCCCCATAGCTCAAAGAATGCGCGGAAAGGAAAAAAAATCGGTAGACCTGCTCAGACCAACCCTGGTTCGGGGTTCCGATCCGAGACCATTGGCAGCTTGAGACCTTCCGATGTCCTAGCTCCTTCAACCCTTCTCTTTCTTTCTTCCGCCTCTCGCCCTAGCCCCCTCTCTCTCTTCGTCTCTCTCTCTCTCTTTTTGTCCTTGTCTCTCTCTCTGTCTTCGCCCGACTCCGACCGTTCCGAGAAGCCGTTCTCTCACATGGCACCGAGAAGCCGGCGAGGGGCCATATCTACTGGCGAACTCGTTTTCGTGCCACCTAGCTCTCTCCGAGAGGCAAAGAGCAAAGTTACGGACTGGACCACGTGCGCCTTCCTCCCTTCCTCGCCCTCTCTCATGCGTGGCCGTGAGATCCCACCCCTTTGATTCTCGCTCTCACTTTCCTCCCCCTTCCATCTATCCCAGGTTCATGGAGGGGCCCAAGCACCTCCCCCTTGTTCCCGTCTTTCACTCTCTCGAGCTGCGCGACCCCTGCACAACCGCCCTTGCTTGCTCTCGCCAGTCGCCGGCCGCTGATGGTGTTCGACAAGGCCACACGCACTCCTCTTTGTCTTGAAAGCTCGGATCTCCTCCGATAGTGCGGCAAGACCCCACCTCCCCGTTCCTCCTGCACACTTCTGCGAACGCCGACGCGCTTTCGTGAAGCCGGCCCTCGGCGCCGTCATGCTTCTCAGTCAGCAGCTCTCCGGGGCGCGGAGTCACGACGACGACTCCTGCACAGCGTGGAAGCCGCTGTCCTCCCCCCCGCCTCTCTTTGTCTCATTCCGACTCCCTTTCTCTCACTCCTCTCTCTCTCTCTCTCTCTCTCTCTCTCTCTCTCTCTCTCTCTCTCCCCTCACGCGCCGTGGCTCCCTCTCTCTGACTCTCGAGGGCGCTTCCAAGGCATTGTCTCCAGGCAGTAGCCCCATCTCTCCTTCCCGTGTGCGGAGAGCCCCGAGCTTCCCCTTCGTCGTGCGCACTGTCTTCCTTGCTACCCCGAGCGCCTGTGCGAGGTCTTTCTCCTCTCGTTCTCAAGTCCTCCCGATCTTCCGCCCGTTGTCCTCGTTCTTCTCTCGCTCCCTCTCTGTCTCTTTCTCTCTCACTCAAGAGCTCGCTCGAACTCGAGCTTCCCCAACGTGTGGACGGACGTTTAGAATAAGTGTGCGGATGTGCGTGAGGAGCACGCTTCCTCGTTCACCCCCCCTTTCTCTTCCTCCCTCTTTCCGTTTATAGTCCCTGCTCCTCATCAACTGTCGCAAGCCTATCCTCTCTCCCCTTTTGTTGGCCAATCAAGCTACCGCCCCGACCAACTCGACTTTCCTCGCGAAATTTTCGTCAAAAGTTCAATCTTCCCGCCATACTAGTTCTGCAAGGCCCCTACCCTCGCGCCTTTCCCGCTCGGTGTGTATCAGCCATTCGAATCAAAGTATTTTTCCCGCTATTGGGCCAAGGCACGCTCTCTTACATGTGGATCCTGTCGCTCGGGCAGTCATTGTGTCTGCATTCCCCACCTCTTCTCCCACTGTCACTCCCTTCTTCGAGGTCGATCGTCTTCGCCCTCCATCCGTGTGAATGAGCTCGTGTGACAGTTATCAAGAAGACGAGCGCGCGCGCCCCTCTTCGTTGACGGTTACGTTCATCCTTTCTCGCTTTGGAGTTATCCAGCCCCCCCCCTCTCTCATTCGCGCCTCAGATCCTTCCCCCCCCCCCCCCCCCCCTTTTTCCTTCTCGCCCGAATCCCTGGCTTCAGTTCTCGAGGCGACTCTGGCCAGCGTCTGTCAAAGGCTTCCCCGCCAGCCGCACAACATTCGTCTTTGTAGTTTCATCATTCCTGACGTCCTTCTTCCTAACGGTTGGTCTCCCATCGCCTCTCGGCTGGCCGTTCCACTTCGACGATTTCCCCCTTCTCTTATCGAGTTGGCTCTCGAAAAATCTTATTTTTTGTGGCCCGCTCCCCTCTGTTTGAGGCCGTTGACTTGTTCATCCCCGCGCCAACCGGGCCGAAGGTTAGTGTCGGATCCAAGATCCCCGGAAGTTTTTCTCAAGTTCGTACGCATTTCCCCTAACCTCGGGGCCCTGCTCTTACTCCTCTCGAACAACCCCCCTTTCCCGCAACTCCTCCCCAGTTACTGTTTTTTCTCTCCCTCTCTTCATTCGACCCACCCAGACGTGGCCCCATCTTGTCTTGATCGTAGTCGAGATGATTCCAATTTCCCGGCATTTCCATCTTCCGTAAAGCGGACCCCTTTTCTGGCGTCCCTACGATCACTCCAGACAGACCATCGTCCTCGTTGAATATCTGTTTTCTCCTGGTCATCTTAGCTTTTTTTTTTCTCTAAGGCCTTCTCTCCTTAATTCGGCTCGCGTCAAGCGTCGCTCGCGCCCGTCTATTGTGAACTTTCGAAGGAAGTCGATGCGGCATCCCCCATATCCCAGGGTCCCATCAAGCTGCAGCCCCCGTTACGAAACCTATCCCGACGCGATCTTGTTTTCGTTATGCGCCTCTTCCAGCCCCCGAGAGTCAGCTCCGTTCCTCGTTGCACGAGACCAAAGCTAGTTCGGCTGCCCCCACGCGGTCAACCCTGGCTTCACGAGCTTTGCCAATCCGAGTTTTTCCTGGACCACCCCAAAGTCAGCCACCAATCCTTGATTCCTTGCCTCAGGTACTGAAACTCGGATCCTTCGGGATCCGCCCGAGCCCGCTAGCAACCATAGTTTGAACCGTTATTCTGGTCCATTGAAGGGTAAGCAAGAAGGCCCAACACCCACAAGCCCCAAAATCACACACATGCAAACATCTAACCCATGCGAAAACATCAAAGAAAGGTAGAAATACTTTCTGCCTTTTAAAAGAAAGGCCCCCCGGCTGGTAGGCAGCCGCCCGACAACCACCCCACACCCCAATTCTCGCCGTCCCCGACGAGCTTTCCCCATAAACCCCCCCCTTTCCTTAATCTTTTCCCCATACCTAGCGGTCATCCCTTTAACGTATTTTTCTCGTTTCCATGGTTCGCATTACCCCCCTTCTTGTTGAATTACGTTCATCCCTAGCTTCCCATTCCCACAAGACTTAACTTTTTGGTTTCTAAACTGCATTGCCTCAGTTTGGCACAGTTCCCCTTAGTCTCCCACTTTTGGAACTAAGATAGATACTTCTCCTAACCACGGTGTCGGGACTGGTGGGTCCCGAATAACATCCCATCACTCGAGAGACTGTATATGACGGAATTGTACACAGCAGAGAAAACCGGAGGCAAGAAGGACGGAAAGTGTTCAAGCACTGGTATAAGGGGGCATGGAGGTTGCCCGGGTTGTCGGGGCCACGAGACCATGAGAGGAGCAGTCGAAGGGCAAGCTGCAAGGGATTGCGAGAAAAATAATCAAGGCGGCCGCTCTCCCGGAAAAGGAGAGGGACCGCGGAGAGAAATAATGACATGGGGCGCGCGCCGCAAGGAAAAAAGGAAGGGAGAAGATGACAAGTAAGGTGCCGACGCATGAGGACGTAGCCTGGACCAAGGGGGCCACCGGGATGCGATGTCGAGAAAACCAAGGGGGCCACAGGCCAAGTTAGAACCCGCGTCCGGAGAGGACGGTGTACGGGAAACGAGAAGGACGAGGGAAGGAGGCCACCATAAGGCAGAAGAATGACAAAGGTGTCGGGGACCACCGGCGGGACAAAGTGTCGGGGACCACATGGGACTAAGCAAAAAATGCGGTATCGGGACAAGTACTGGCGGAACCACCGGCGGGACAAGTACCGGCGAGACCATCGGCGGGACAAGTACCGGCGGGACCGCTAGCGGAACTAGTGCCGGGGAATAATGCGGAACAAGTGACGGGGACTTGTGACGTCCCAAGGAGAAATGGTGGTGCGGCATGTGGTGCAAATAATTAAAGCAAGTTCCACCGTCAAGATCGGAGAACTTGACGGCCAGAAATATTAGCACCACTAGTGGAAGCAAGTGGGAAGGCCAAAAGCAAAATAAAAAGCGAAGAAACAAGTGACGGGAGGCATGGGAGCAATCCGAAAAATCTCAGATTGACATCCCCCAAGAAAACGGAGTCCGTAAGGACTCCGTGAGAAAAATAGGCCTCCTGGAGAAAATCAGAGTATGGGGGCTGACCGTTTGGGAGAGAGGGAGGCAAACGGAGGCTCTTATGGGCATAAGAGGGCCACAAGTGCAGTGCGAGAAAAAATTGACTGGCCCTTGGGCATAGGAAGGGCCGAAACTAAGAGGAAGGGCCTAGAAAACGGCCTTAGCGGCCACTTGACACTTGACATGCAAATAAAAAAGAAAGAAAAGAAAAAGAAAATGTGGGAGAATAAGACAAAAAAAGTGAGAGGGAGTGAGTGAGTTCGCCGTCAGTAGGGACTGCCACAAGTAGGGAGTAGTAGGTCCCTACTGTCCAAGAAAGGAGGAAAAAGAAAAGAAAAGAAAAGAAAAATGAGAAAAGCGCCTTAACGGCTAGTTGACACCTGACATGCAAAAAGAAAAAGAAAAGAAAAAGAAAATGTGGGAGAATAAGACAAAAAAAGTGAGAGGGAGTGAGTGAGTTCGCCGTCAGTAGGGACTGCCACAAGTAGGGAGTAGTAGGTCCCTACTGTCCAAGAAAGGAGGAAAAAGAAAAGAAAAGAAAAGAAAAATGAGAAAAGCGCCTTAACGGCTAGTTGACACCTGACATGCAAAAAGAAAAAGAAAAGAAAAAGAAAATGGGAGGTGAGGGAGGATAAGTGAGTTGGCCGTCAGTAGGGACTACAGCAAATAGGGACTGGCAAGTCCCTACTGTCCACAAGTGGAAGGGAAAAGAAAAGAAAAACAAAAATAAAAAGAAAGGAGAAAAGAAAAGAAAAGTCAAAAGGGCACTAATGGTCAAAAACGGTCATTTGAGGAGGTGCATCCGTGACCAGATTCATTCTGGAATATGGCGGTTACAAAGGACCTTGATTTTCCTTTAATTTTGCAAAGAAAATCAAAGAAAACCAAGGACCCTTGCAACCGAAAAATAACGGATTGCCTAGGGGAGGCCAAACACATGTTTTGGGTACACCAGGAGCCAAAATGGAGACCGGATGCACTTGGGAGTTGGCCGCTCTTTTTTCTTTCAGTTAGGGGCTAGTTGTGGGGTATTGGGACAAGGAAAATAGCCCCTACTGCAGTCCGAGTTGCAACAGACATCATGGGGAGGGGCAAACACATGCTTTGAGTGCTTCGGGGGCTAAAATTGAGCCCGGAAGCACTTAGAAATTTAACGATGCATTTTCCTTTAGCATGGGCATGTTGTGGGGTTGTGGGACTAAAGAATTGGTTGTGGCTGCAGTCTGAGAAATAACGGACTGTATGGGGATGCCGAGGCCAAAGAAAAATAAGTCACGGCACGCCAAAAAGGCTAGAAAATGGCACCATAGGCATAAGGGAGTATAACGACAAATCGTGACGGCAAGGCGGGGGTCCCTCGGCCGGAAAAATAATCAGCATGCTTGAGGGACATGGGAATGATGAAATGAGACTGCCGGGGACGTGGGAAGCCCCAAATAAAAATTGGGCATCGACCGGGATGACGCCGGGGACCAAATGGACCCAAATAAAATTGTTGAAAATTGGGCTTTGTTGACGGCACCACCGACGGGACGGAAAAAATGGAACTAGCGTGGGGGAAGGGCGGGGGCTCGGAGGGCCCAAGGAAAACCACTAGCCAATGTAGGGAGTGGACGTGCAAGGCAAATGGCACCGCCAAGATCGAAGATGTCGACGGTGAAAAATATGAGTACCATAGCACTAATGGAGCTCGAACGGGCGAAACGGAAACGGAAAAAAAAAAAATTGGTGAAGGGAGGGCTACCTAGTAGTCCGAGATATCTCGGACTAGCTAGGCATAAGAAAATAAAAGCCCAAGGGGCTCCGTGCAAGAAAAAAGGCTGGTCATGGAAAATCGGAGCCAAGGGGACCCAAAATCGGACAAAAGGGGGCAAAATGTAGCCCCCCAGGAGCTTGGGGGTGGCATCATTGTAATCCGAAGTGTAACAGCCAACAGCTGGCCATGAACCTGGCCATAAATGAGGCTCCAAGGCCTAGAAAAAGAGTGCATAGCTATTTGACACATGTCACAACAAAATTAAAAGAAAAAGAAAAGAAAAAGGGAAGAAAATTGAGGTAAAATGAGACAAAACGGGAGAAGTGGGTGGAGGAAAATATGTCGGCCCATTGGGACTGCTTCAGTAGGGACTGGCATGTCCCAAACATGACCACACCCCTCCTAGATCAAGGAGGCCAATCCGGATTGCTGAGATATATGGCCCTTGGGGCCATATCTGAACAATATCTGCATAAAAAATTGCAAAAGGGGAGAAAATGCAAAAATAAAAAAACCGGTTTTTTTTTGGGCAAAGGATCTGAGATCAGATCTCATGGTGGAGAGAAAACAGCCGGTTTTTTGTGGGCCAGCTCAAAACGGCTAGCTCCGTAATTAGGTGGCTGCCCAAAATGGAAAGAAAACAAAAGAGGGAAAAAAACGAAACTGTGCATTTGGCCCAAAAGGAGAGCCAGATGCACCAAAAATTGATAGATTGAGCTTAGGGGCTCAAATTTGAAGCAAAAACCACCATGGGGTAGCTCGGAATAATGGTGGCCTTGGATCTCAGCCTGATCCAAGGCTGAAAATGTGCTGCCACATGGAAAAATGCTCCGGCCTACCCAAGGGAGGCGGAAACTTGAAAAAGTTGAGAGAAAGGTCCATTAGGCATTTTTTTCTCAAGTAGGCTATCCCTTGGACCTTGGACTCAAGGGGGCAGCATTTTCCAAGTGGTGTGAGGCTGGAAAAAGGCCCAAGGGGCAGTCCAAGTTGGTACCAAGCACTCAGACTGCATGAACGTGGCCAAAATACGACGCAGGTGCCCCCGGAGAGGCCTCGTTGTGAAAATTGGCCATAGGGGTACCTCGGTTCACTATGGGGCGCATGGCGAGGCCCATGGGCTGGCCGGACTACTGTTCCTACATAAGCTGGGAATTCAGTCCGCCACACTCCCATTTGCATGAGGAGTACCCATGCTGCCCAATTGTGCCTATGCGAGCACTACACTCACTTGGAGTGAAGTGAGGAGAACCCCTGCCAGTGTGAGAGCTTAGAAGTGACTGTAAGCTAGTGGTAAGGACTCTACAGGTTAGTGGTAGTGGAGGGAGGTGATCCGCCATAGCTACCAGACTAGTGTGGAAAAAGGCAAGGCTAGAAGGGGTCTCATTAGCCCTCCTAGAGGGGAGGACTTCATAGCCATAGCGGTAGGGGCTTGTGGCAACTCGGGGGGAGGAGAGAGGAGGAAGGAGAAGGGCTTAAGAAGCAGGAAGCCATAGCGAAGCAAGAAGAAGCTTCATCAAAGTTTGGGATATCAATTCCAAGACCAAGAAGAGGTGAGTGAAGAGAACCACCTTCTTCTCGTTCATCTTCTTCTTCTTCTTCCTCCTCTTCTTCTTCTTCTTCTTCTTCTTCTTCTTCTTCTTCTTCCTCTCCCTCTTCTTCTTCATCTTCATCCTCCTCCTCCTCTCCTTCCTCTCCCTCCTCTTCCTCTCCCCCTTCCTCTTCCTCCTCTTCTTTTTTATTTTCTTCTCCTTCATTATTTTGATGTTTTTGTGTTGATTAGTGTTTGGTTAGTCTCAATCTTCACTCTAGAGTAAATCGCAATTTTCCCCCTTGTGTGTGTGAGCTCAAATGTGTGTTTTTCTCTTCCTCTCTCTATGCTTCACTTGTTTCTTCACTTGGGTGTGAATCGCAACTTCAATCTTGGTGTAGTCTAGTGTTTGCGTAGTGTAGAGTGCTTGTTTTGTCAATTTTTTCACTCTCATGTGAATCGCAACTTTCCCCCTTGTGTGTGTGAGCACAAATGTGTGTTTTTCTCTCCCTCTCTCTATGTTTCCAGTCGCGGTTAACGACCACCTGAAATTTTAGAATGAAAGATTTTGAAGTGGTCTGAAACCGCTGAAATGGACTAAAGACACTTCAGGTCATTTCAAAAGTTTCGGGGGTCGTTTGCAAGACAAGTTTTATGTTTTTTTTTTTTTTTTTTTTTCTGTTTTTTTAGCCACTTCAGGTCATTTTAGGAATTTCAGGTGGGGACCTGAAACCGCTGAAGTGGCTGAAGCTTCTGAATGGGGTTTCAGGTACCCCCATCCAAATGATGCTTGGATGGGGGTATCTGAAACCCCTTTCAGAAACTTTAGCCACTTTGGGACATTTCAGGAATTTCAGGTAAGGACCTGAAACCGTTGAAGTGGCTGAAACTTCTGAAAGGGGTTTCAGGTACCCCCATTCAAATGGTTGGATGGGGGTACCTGAAACCCTTTTCAGAAGCTTCAACCACTTCAGGTCATTTCAGGAATTTCAGGTGGGGAGCTGAAACCGTTGAAGTGGCTAAAGCTTCTAAAAGGGGTTTCAGGTCTCCCCATCCCACCATTTGCATTGGATCAACCTGAAGTGGTTAAACTGCCTGAAGGCGGTTTCAAACAACCCCATGTATAGATCCACACACAATCCGAAAATGTAGTAACCTAAAGCGGTTGAAATGCCTGAAAGAATAACTGAAAATATATGCACCCGTTAACCATCTCTCTATGTTTTACTTGTTTCTTCACTTGGGTGTGAATCGCAACTTCAATCTCGGTGTAGTCCAGTGTTTGAGTAGTGTAGAGTGCTTGTTTTGTCCATTCTTCCACTCTCATGTGAATCGCAATTTTCCCCCTTGTGTGTGTGAGCTCAAATGTGTTTTTTTTTTTTTTTCTCTCTCTTTGTTTCACTTGCTTCTTCACTTGGGTGTGAATCGCAACTTCAATCTTGGTGTAGTCTAGTGTTTGAGTAATGTAGAGTGTTTGTTTTGTCCATTTTTCCACTCCCATGTGAATCGCAATTTCCCCCTTGTGTGTGTGAGCTCAAATATGTGTTTTTCTCTCCCTCTCTCTATGTTTCACTTGTTTCTTCACTTGGGTGTGAATCACAACTTCAATCTTGGTATACTCTAGTGTTTGAGTAGTATAGAGTGCTTGTTTTGTCCATTCTTCCACTCCCATGTGAATTGCAATTTTCCCCCTTGTGTGTGTGAGCTCTAATGTGTGTTTTTCTCTCCCTCTTTATATATTTCACTTGTTTCTTCACTTGGGTGTGAATCACAACTTCAATCTCGGTGTAATCTAGTCTTTGAGTAGTGTAGAGTGCTTGTTTTGTCCATTCTTCCACTCCAATATGAATCGCAACTTTGCCCCTTGTCTTTGTTAGCTCAAATGTGTGTTTTTCTCTCCCTCTCTCTATGTTTCACTTGTTTCTTCACTTGGGTGTGAATCGCAACTTCAATCTAGGTATAATCTAGTG
>BFEA01000053.1:2133055-2150096 GCA_003427395.1 Chara braunii
TTTTTTTTTTTTTTTTTTTTTTTTTTTTTTTCCTGGCATGTGTCAATTTGCTGTGCACTTTCTTTCTAGGCCTTCGAGCCTTGATTGTGGCCAGGTTCATGCCCGACTATTGGCCGTTACACCCCGGTCCACCAAGTTGGCATGCCCATGCCCCTAGGGGGCTCATTTCACTCCCGTTAGCCTCAATTCTGAGCCCCTTTGGCTCCGATTTTTTTTGGCTAGCCTGTTTCTTGCTTGAAGCCCCTTGGGCTCTTGTTTTCTCATGCCTAACTAGTCCGAAATACTCCGGAGTGCTGGGCAACCTTTCCCTTATTATTATTATTTTTTTTTTTTTTGCTCCTCACTCCCGTTTTTCATTCGTTTGAGCCCCACTAGTGTTTGCACAAGTGGTGCTAATATTTTCCACCGTCGAGGCCCTTGATCTCGACGGTGCCGTTTGCTTCTCACGGCCACTTCTCACCTTGGCTAGTGGTCTCCCCCTCGGGACACCTCAAGTCCCCGCCGCTTCCCGTACTAGTCTCATTTTTCCGTTCTGCCGGAGGTGCCGTCGACAAAGCCAGATTTTCGACAATTTTGATTCGGGCCCGTTTGGCCCCCGGCGTCATCCCGGTTGATGCCCAATTTTCATTTGGGACTTCCCATGTCCCCGTCAATCCCGTTTTATTCTTCTCATGTGTCTCAAGCGCCGTTGATAATTTCTCGGCCGCGGGACCCCGTCGTGCCGTCGCCGTTTTACCGTCACACTCCCCTAGGCCCGCGACGCCGTTTTCTAGTATTTTTGGGTATGTCGCGGCCCATTTTCCCTTGGTGGGCAGCCCGTTATTTCTCAGACTACATCCACAACCATATTGCTAGCCCCACAGCCTTACGTCATGCCCCATGCCTACGGAAAATAGTGCGTTAATTTTCCTAAGGCATCCAGACTCAATTTTGGCTCCCGGAGCCCCAAAACCTTACGTTTGCTCCTCCTTATGCAGTCCGTTGTAACTCGGACTGCAGTAGGGGCTGTTTTCTTTAGCCTAGTGCCCCACAACTAGCCCCCAATTGAAAGAAAGTAAGACGGCCAACTCCCAAGTGCACCCGGTCTTCATTTTGGCTCCCGGTGCACCTAAGACATGTGTTTGGCCTCTCTCATGCAATCCGTTATTTTTCGGTTGCAAGGCGCTTTGATTTTCTTTGATTTTCCCTGCATAAATCAAAGAAAATCAAGGTCCTTTGTAACCGCCATATGCCCAAAGTGAACCTAGTCCAAAATGCCCTCCCTAGGTGACCGTTTTCGTTCGTTAGTGCTCTTTTGACTTTCCCCCTTTTACTTTTTCTTTTATTTTTTTTTTCTCTTCTTTTTCCTTCACTTGTGGACACTTGGGACTTGACAGTCCCTACTTACTACAGTCCCAACTGACGACCAACTCACTCATCCTCCCTCACCTCCCTTTTTTTTTTTTTTTTTTTTTTTTTTTTTTGCATGTCAAGTGTCAACTAGCCGTTAAGGCCCTTTTCTCAATTTTCTTTTCTTTTCTTTTTTTTTCCCTCCTTTCTTGGACAATTGGGACTTGGCAATCCCAACTTGCTGCAGTCCCAACTGACGGCCAACTCACTCACTCTCTCTCACCTCCCTTGTCTCATTCTCCCACATTTTCTTTTTCTTTTTCTTTTTCTTTTTTGCATGTCAAGTGTCAACTAGCCGTTAAGGCCCTTTTCTTGCCTCTTCCTCTTAGTTTTGGCCCTTCCTATGCCCAAGGGCCAGTCCGTTATTTTTCAGACTGCAGTTGTGGCCCTTCCATGCCCTCGGAAGGCACCGTTAGCCCCTCTTTCTCCAAACGGTAGGCCCCCATGCACCGACTTTTTTCCGGGGAGCCTATTTTTCTCATGTTGGCCCTTTTGGCCCCATTTTCCTGTAGGAGGCTAATCCGAAATTTTTCGGATTGCTCCCATTCCTCGAGCACTTGTTTTTTTTACTTTTTATTTCTCTTTTGGCCCCCCCTCTTGCTCTTACTAGTGCTTGCACTAGTGGTGTTAATATTTTTGGCCGTCAAGATCTCCGATCTTGACGGTGCAACTTGTTTTATTTTTATTTTTTTTGCACCACACACCGCGTCCCAGTTTTCCCTTGGGATGTCCCAAGTCCCCGACGCTTGTCCCGCATTAGTCCCCGACACTAGTCCCGCCGGTACTTGTCCTACCGGTACCGCATTTTTCCGCCTTGCCTTACGTGGTCCACGGCACCGGTCCCATAGGTGCCTCATCTTTGTTTGGCCCCATGCGGTCCCCGATACTCGTCCCATGGGCACCAAATTTTCTCTCTGTCTCGCGAGATCCCCGACACTTTGTCCCGCTAGTACCGCATTTTCTCTTGATCTCACGCGGTCCCCGACACTTTGTCCCGCCGGTACCACATCTTTTCTTGGTCTCACGCGGTCCTCAGCATTTTGCCCCGCCGGTACCGCTCCTTCTCCTGGTCTCACGCGGTCCTCGACACTTTGTCCCGCCGGTCTCACATTTTCTCTTGATCTCACGCGGTTCCCGGACACTTTGTCCCGCCGGTACCGCTTCTTCTCTTGGTCTCACGCAGTCCCCGACACTTTGTCCCGCCGGTACCACATCTTTTCTACTACTTTTCTTGGCGGTCCTTCTCCATTTCGGGGGAAGGTTTGCCTTTGCCACTTTCTTGCGTGCCTCCGCCGCTCCCCGTTCCGTCAATTTTTTTCTTAGTCCATTGGTCCCGACGACTTTGGGCAGCTTCTAGGTTCCCAGCGCCTATGCCTAAGCCTCAATCCTTCCATCTTTCTTGCCTCCGATTTTCTCTGTCATGCACAAATTAGCCATATACAGTCTCTCGAGTGACGGAAAGTCATTCGGGACTCACCAGTCCCGATAACGGACCGCTGCCACGGAAAAATGATAGAGTAACCACCCGCCGGTGCAAGGACCGCACGAGAACATCAAACGGGCCAATGTGGCCAAAAGCGCGACGGCAACGGCACTGCCAAAACTTGGGTATGGGGTCTGAGATTTCTTAGACCTCATGTTCCGAGCATAAACAAATGACCTGCAGACCTAGCAGGCCATCGGAGTCCGTTTTCTGAAAAAATCAGAAAATGAACTTCCTCCGAACTGTTCACTTTGAGACCGGACGACGCCCGAAACAGTCAACTGCACCCAAACGGCGTCGGAATCCCACAAAATTTTGCAAAGGCCTTCCACGTGACATACCAAGAGGGTCCACCAAATTTGGAAAGATTCTGATGTCGTTTGGGGCAGGAAACACAGGCCTGTGTATCCCGATTTTTCACCTTCGGCAAAAAAAAAAAACCAGCAAAAACGGTAAGTTACCGTAATCTGCAAATCTGCAGATGCTGCGATTTCTCAGCCAGCTGTATCTGCTGCAAATCTTTGTTTTCTGCATATTAGTTGTAGATTGTGCATTGTGGAAACGTGTTTTGCCTCCGGGGCTAGGGAATACAGCGGACGACGAACCCGGACACTTGGGTTAGGAGACGGTACGGGGCCAAGACCGCCTTACACCGTCTCCCTCCACTGCCTTCTTCACCATCTCTCTCTCCCCATCCACCATAGCCATCCTCCTTGCCGGGATGTCCAAAGGACAACCCAAAACACCTCCCACCTTCACCCTCCTCCATCTCCCTTCACCCATTCGCCATAGTCATCCGCCTTGCCCGGGTGTCCAAAGGACAACCCAAAACTTCTCCCACCTCCTACCCCCACCTTCACCCACACCCTTCCACCATAGCCAACCACCTTGCACCTTCCTCCTCCATCTTCACCTACACCCGTCCACCATCGCCAACCACTCTGCACCTTCCTCCTCCACCATCGCCTTCACCCATCCACCATAGCCGGTCACCTTCCACCTTCGTCCTCCTCCATCACCTACACCCGTCCACCATAGCCAACCACCTTGCACCTTCCTCCTCCACCTTCATCTACACCCGTCCACCATAGCCAACCACCTTGCACCTTCCTCCTCCACCACCTCCTTCACCCATCCACCATAGTCGGTCACCTTCCACCTCCGTCCTCCTCCATCACCTACACCAGTCCACCATAGCCAACCACCTTGCACCTTCCGCCTCCACCTTCACCTACACCCATCCACCATAGCCGACCACCTTGCACCTTCCTCCTCCATCATCTCCTTCACCCATCCACCATAGCCGGTCACCTTCCACCTTCGTCCTCCTCCATCACCTACACCCATCCAACATAGCCAACCACCTTGCACCTTCCTCCTCCACCATCTCCTTCACCCATCCACCATAACCGGTCACCTTCCACCTCCGTCCTCCTCCTTCACCCACACCCGTCCACCATAGCCAAACACCTTGCACCTTCTTCCTCCACCTTCACCCACACCCGTCCACCATAGCCAACAACCTTGCACCTTCTTCCTCCACCTTCACCTACACCCACCCACCATAGCTGACCATCTTGCACCTTCTTCCTCCACCTTCACCTACGCCCGTCCACCATAGCCGACCACCTTGCGTCTTCTACCTCTACCTTCACCTACACCGTCCACTATAGCCAACCACCTGACACCTTCTTCATCCACCTTCACCTACACCCATCCACCATAGCCAGTCACCTTCCACCTCCGTCCTCCTTCACCCACACCCGTCCACCATAGCCAAACACCTTGCACCTTCTTCCTCCACCTTCACCCACACCCGTCCACCATAGCCAACCACCTTGCACCTTCCTCCTCCACCCTCACCAACACCCGTCCACCATAGCCAACCACCTTGCACCTTCCTCCTCCACCATCTCCTTCACCCATCCACCATCGCCGGTCACCTTCCACCTCCATCCGCCTCCATCACCTACACCTGTCCAACATAGCCAACCACCTTGCACCTTCATCCTCCACCCTCACCTACACCCGTCCACCATAGCCAACCACCTTGCACCTTCCTCTTCCTCCATCTCCTTCACCCATCCACCATAGCCGGTCACCTTCTACCTCCGTCCTCCTCCATCCCCTACACCCGTCCACGATGGCCAACCACCTTGTACCTTCCTCCTCCACCTTCACCTACACCAGTCCACCATAGCCGACCACCTTGCACCTTCCTCCTCCACCATCTTTTTCACCCATCCACCATACCAGGTTACCTTCCACCTCCGTCCTCCTCCATCACGTACGCCCGTTGTCGGAGGGCACGGTGTCCCAACCCTGCATTGTGTACCAGTCCCTCGCTCAGTGTCAGTCCCTTGCCACGACAGACTGATCCCTAGGCTCATCTCGTGCTGTTTAGGTCTGGTGCCTGGATTATCCTCGGCGCGAACCGGCCCCGGTGGTGTAGCCCTCAGCAAAAGGGTGCGCCACAGGGCTTTCCATTGGTCCATGCAGGCTCGGCGCCCTGCTGTACAGCAGAGCACAACCGGCCTGTGGCCGTGGTAGCCGTCGGGTTCGCCCTGGGACGCTGAGGTGGGAAGACTGGCGCAGTCTTTTCTACTGCGCGCCGAGTGACCTTCTGTCAAGTTATGGGTTAGGTGCAATCACCGTCGGAAAAGGAAGAATAAGATGTCAAGTCAAACTCATTTTCTTTTGTATGGGGAAATCTGGTGGCCTCAGGCCGCTGTGATGTTGCGGTTCCCTTTCCGAGTTTGAACTGCTGTCATCATTATTATTATTATTGTTATTACCACATAAATTCTCTATTTTCGGTTTTCCGCCTGTCGGCATGTCACTTCGTAGGGAAAGACGAAAAGCGTCGATTCGGGTTTCGGACTGTAACAGCAGTCTTATGGCTTGGGTTTACTGATCCCTTGTATATCATCTGTACAGGCTGTACCAGACCTGCTTGTCTGAACCGTGCGGACCCCGATGTCAAGGTTAAGAGGCAGATGCAGTAAGGACTGAAAGGAAAAAGAAGAAGAGAAAAATAGTAGAAGAGAGAAAAGGAATTGAAAAAGGTTCAAAGTTGGGTGTTTGATTTGTGCGTGAATGTGGACGGCTGTTCAAGCAAGGGTGCTGCGCGAAGAAGCTCTAGGACTCCACTCTTTTCTTTTTAGCCATTAATGTTATTATTATTATTATTGGTATTATTATTATTTCTTCATTACTATTTAGTTTTTCTAAAATTGGTTTTCAACCTGTTGGCTTATCCTTTCGCGGGAAGCCAACGGTTCGAATTTCGAAGCCAACAGTTCGTAGCCTAAGTAGGCCAATCTTGCATATACTGTCTGAGGGTAAGCCCCGATCTGGTGCTATGMGGTAAGACCCCAAAAGGRGGGCRACCCGYGGCCGCATCGGTAGGAGGCTTATCACCCCCCCCTTATGGGAGGTCATAAGCCCCCTCCTTGCCATCGGGCACGGGCACCCAACTGGAGTAGGGTCGTGCTGCGTTTTAAAGGGGGAAATATGGTTATCGAAGTCCTGTTATGGGATCGTCGGATTTTCTATGCAACCGATTCGGCAGGACTGGTGGTTGGTAGTGAGTTGAGTGTCGTCCAGCAGGCAACTATTGGGTTTTAGACCAGGGCGATTTCTTTTAAAGAAAAGAAAAGAAAAAAAAGAATATAATATATAATTTAATTTTTAACTTATTTGTACCATTCAAGAAGTTCTTTTTCTTGCCAAAACTCTCCGTTTAGTATACAAGGAAACGCTGCCTCTGAGAGTTTTATAAGAGGAGACCGTTGTGAGTCTCTCAACAGACCTGATGAGGCTATCATGCTGGAAGGAGGGAATGGCAGGGCGCTAAGGCTATTGACTCTTGATAGCCTGCACTCTAATAGTCTGTCTCCCTCTAGTGCAGCGCTGGAGCAGAGGTGCTAGTACTTGCGTCGGCTATTGCAAAGAGGGTGGCTATGGCACTGCACGGGTACAGGCCCGGGTACTGGTATCATCAGGCACGATGGAAACCCACGTCCGGGGAAGGACCCTGGATTACCGTCATACTCAATTATGAAGGTGGAGATGAGCTAGTAATGAAGGTCAACGTGGAGGAAGGAAGAGAGGGGGAGATGCGGACTAACTCGAAGTTACAGGACGCGATTTCGGAGGCGAGAGACCGGGCTGAGAGATGTTGCAGACGGGACGGAGTGACGGCAAGGCTACGGATAACAGTGGCCTATCACGAAACTAAGACCTCGATTGACACAGCAGACCTGGAACAAATCCACTAGGACAGGGACTCAAAAGAGGAAAGCGAGATGAGTGCTGCGGACCGGGAGACAGATCTCAGATCCTGGAATAGACGAGGCGAGATTGAGAAGCATCACCGGGCGGTGAAGCGAGTGGAGCGCGGACCCTAGGTCAGCTCTCGGCAGCTGACGCCCAGAGGCCTCGGGACGGGAGAGGAACGAGGCAGGGGGAAACGACGAGTGTGAAGGTCCAGGACTAGAGGTCAACTGTTGGGCGGTTCAAAAAAAAAAAACGAGAGAGAGAGGGTGAGAGCTAAACAAAAGCGCAAAAGAGGCAGACGTCAACCTGACTGGTGTGCGCGAAGAGTCACTGAGACGGGGGCGTGCATACTCGAGCGACAGACGGATGTTTTCCGGAGCTGAAGCGAGGGAGAGAGAGAGAGGGCACGAACTTGTGGGGCGGTTTATTGGAAAGAGGATACTATGACCGTCGTGCTCGAATGGGCAGGTAGAGAGAGGAATACGCGCGCGTTTCGACAGAATAGCAAATCTCGTGTCGCGTCAGTTTCTATGTTAGTGAGGGGACATCGCGCGCTGAGAAGAAGAGTGAGAAGATAGACGGGGTCACTCCGAACAGGCTGTGCAAGAAGCATGTTGCTGTGCTAACTGGTTCTTGATTCGTAGTTTCTCCTGGCTGATCTCCCCCCTGCTCGCCTTTGTTGATGTCTCAGGTTGACGCTCTGGGTGTTGGACATTACTTCATGCCTCGCCCTCGTCATGACTGGCTTATATTTTTATGCACGAGCCGCTATGACCGTCGAGGGCTATTTCTGGCACAACTGTTAAGTGACTAATAGACCACTGTGTTGGCTGCTCGGTTGTGCCGGATGTGGACGCGGAGCGGAAGGATGGTGCGTGCAAATGTGTGCAGCGAGAAGAGTGAAGGCGTGAGGGCTTAGGCAAAAGTTGCTCTCTTAGAAGAGGTGGTGATGAGAGGCCGTAGAGTGACCGCATAGAGGTGGCATCCCTAAACCTTTTCATGTGCCTTGCGACAGCTTCTGGTTGAAGACCGATCAACCCTCACTCTTTTTTGCGAAACTGTTGGGCATCTAAGATTGATACTCAAGCTTTTGCCTATAGCTGAGCTTACTGCTGTCTGATGACTGTTTACTAAAGCTAATCAAGAACTGGTCGTTACTGAGCTTGCTCCTGAAGTTAATGTCCTTCTATTGACGTGTCATTCCCTGACGCTATCGGTTGAGCGGGGCTCTAATCTCTGAGGCGTTGGCTCCTGGAAACATAGTTGCGCGTGGTCTGACTATAGATGTGCAGGGCACATTGGATTGAGTGAGTTGTCACTTGTTTCTCTGGCGAATACGGGTGAACTCGGCAAAAAGTGTGGATCGTGGGAGTAGCGAACCGAGACCTGAGAAACCCTTGGGAGGACGGAATGGAGATGATAAAAACGGAGATGAGGGGACGGAGACTCAGTTTAATTGGGGGAGAAAACGAGGACAGTGCTCTTGCTTAATTACAGATAAGTCTTATGATTAGTCTGTATAGAAGCTCCTTCGCCTCTTCCATTCTCCTTCTATCACCCCTCTTGAGTCACCTGGACAGGACGGAGACCCGATTCGAGAATGGTCAGCCAGTAATCATTTCAGCAAGATGCCTCATGTGGGTATGACTTAATACGCTGGCTGGTAGGAATTGATATGACACTAGGGTGACATTGATGAATTATTTGGGTTAAAATTGAAGACAAAACAGGAGTGTTTCGATCGAGATAGTGATTGCAGATAAGATCTTGGTTTTTCGACTTCTTTGGGGTGACCTCAATCCTAAAACCCTGTATCTATGCTTAATGCTGCATGTGAAATGAGAAGGAGGGGCGCCTCAATCTGGGCATGACCCGGTTGAGAGTGAGACCTGGGTGCATTTGTCCTTGTGCTTTGAGTGGTCTATCGGGACATGGGCAACGTCAAAGGGACGTTTAGTCTCCTTCTGTTGCGTGTCTTGTGCCATGCTATCGCGCTCGTGTGACTGTACCTATGTGGTTGCACCGACTGTTCTAAGTGACTGCATACCACAAACACATTGTTTGATTGTATCGTGTGATAGCACAGAGTGACTGTTTCGCATCACTGTACCTTGTGATTGCACTAATTGACTGCAAGGATACACGAGAGAGTAGGCTCACATGTGCTCTGGTAACTCTTAAAGGTGTGAGTTCGTTTTTGCCTTAAGATAAGTTGGATGTGAGACTGCAACTCTACAGATACATTTGTGTGTGGGCAAGGGCTTGGTTGGATGCGCTTGCCGGTCTGGCGATTACAGGCAAGTACCTGGACGGCAGATGTTCTATGCCTTGACTTTTGATTAGATGGGGAAAAAAAGGGCAGTTTTGAGAAAAATCTCCTATGTTCTCACTAAATTTCTACTTGATGGTGACTAAGAGTTTACTTAGCGAAGTTGGTACAAGGATTAATGCGAAAAAAGGCTGTTTGTTTTCCTCGTTACTATCAGCAAGGCCTTGACTATACCATGAAAACGCGCTATGTACGCCCCCGCTTGCTTTCAATTAACCCTTAAAGCAATCTGCAGAACCATGAGCACTAGGTCTATTCTCTCAGAGATTCGGCTCCTGCCTGTTTAACCGAACTGGAGTACAGGCTGGTCTGGCACCAAGAATCTGAGGGTTTAAGTAAAAGACCCAGTTTCCCTCTTTGTTTAGAGTAATGTAATGTTTACAATCTGCCCATGAAAGGGGGCCCTGGCGAAATATATTGAGGCTTGAGAATTGTGCTCCGACTCCCTGACTGAACATCACGCGACGCGAGTAGCTGAGCGGGAAGTACCCAATCTCGTTTGGACTCTCCGTGCCGAATGCTTGAACCCACTCGAGAAGCTTGGCATTTCCGTCACATGGGAAAATTTCTGATTAGACGGGTCCTGCCTGAGAATCGAAACCTCTAGGCTTTGTATGCTTACGGCAGTCATAACACATAACTAGCAAGGGATTCTTCTATTCTGTTGTCCCTTTTGTCGAAAGTGCACAGAATCTGATTTCCCTCTGAAGTTTTCGTGGGAGTTTCGAGAAACAGCAAGCTTTGCTACTGGCCATATATGTTAAGCGCTCTAGTCAGAAAAGGAAAGCATCTCGCAAGCCCGGTTGGTTGTCGACACTGCGAAAGCGAACTTCTTGTTCTTGCTTCTTAGGGCAAATGCGATGAGTCCCAGCAGAGAGACTGAGAGTAACACGGTGAGAGTTACTTGTTTGTTACACCGAAGCAAAGCAGAAGTATGGGAAGAGGGTTTTACGGGAGTCCCGCAATCCCAGATTGAAGTGATGAGAAAATTTGTGTTGGATTTGGAAAGAGGACCGAGTGTTGTTGAGTATACTGCCTAATTTTGTGAATCGAGGGGGAAGCTACACGGTACAAATTCACACACTGAGAGTGTGGACCAAACAAAGGGGAAGTAGGGATCACCTAGGAACTTGTCGTAAGACTACAGCCTCCCGAAGCCGACTTGTCTGTCTGGAAAGGTGGTCAATCTGTATACGACTGGCACCTGATCGCGGTTCAGTTAGTATCCAATCTCTACTCAAGCAAGGATTAATCAGTGAGTAGTCAAAGTCTGATCGGTATCTCAGACTTCATGTGACAGCCTGTAAATGGTAGCGGCTTACCACTTTGGCAGACCCTAAGCAACGGTCGAAGCGCATCAAGTCTGCTTATTTCATTCGGGCTGCGGCCTAAACCTCGAAGAGGCTGGGGAATCATGAAAAGAGATGAGATCCTAGTGATTAAGGGCAGGTCTAGCAGAGCCAAGGGAAAAGGATGGGAGGAAGAGGCGTGAAAAGATGCAGAAAAGCACAGACTAGCTCAGGGAGAGTTTGCGATTGGAATAGCAGGAGAGAGAAAATACATTGAGTACGTGGTCTACTTCTACGGATTTGACAACAAACTGCACAGTACCAGTTCCACGCTAGAGTCAGTAGAGCAGGCGAAAACTTAACTTGGACTGGCATAGGGTGTTGGAGGCTTCACCCCAAAAACGTTACTCACGTCTCAGCGGTTCAGAGTTTATTAATAATTTGTTCCTACTTATTAATGCTCCCCCGCTGCGTGATCAGACCTCAGTGGCCTTTCGGCTCAGATGAAACTCAGATGAAACTCAAGTGAAGTACATGTGAAACTCAGATGAAACTTGGACAGTACTTAGGGCAGTACCGGAAACTTCTCAGAACGGAATTCAGTATTCAGAGCAGAAGACAGTACTCAGAGCAGCTCTCGAAACTGCTCAGAACGAAATTCAGTACTCAGGCAGTATTCGGAACTTATAACGAATACAAGACAGTGTTCATGCGCTTGTCAATCACGCCCAGTTCCCTTGGCTAGTCAGTTCTTTATCAGCACTCATTTAATTTTGTGATTAACAGTTAATCAGTTTCTTTTGAACAGCATTCGGAATCAGTATCGGAATCAGAATTCAGAACCAGCATTCGGAATCAGTATCCGGAATCAGTATTCAGAACCAGCATTCGGAGTCAACATTTGGAAAACAGCAATTAGTCAGCAAAACAATCATAATTTTAGTCGGCATTTAACTAGCGAAACAGTCAATCGAGACGGCTTTTAATGGTGGTTCAGCAGCTATTTAACTCAAAATCCAATCAACGAGACAATTAATTCGAAGAGCAGCAAACCGAAGAGCAACAATCAGAAACAGCTGCTCTAAACAGCAATCAACCCAGCAACCTTTACATACCTGGATTATCTATGAGTCATTCGTTTTGAGTTGTAGCGAGAGATCAGCGAGGCTATGGATAGTCGCAACGCAGTTAGAGTTTCCTGCTCACTGTATCAGAGCACTGCGGAGACTTGGAGGGAAAGTGCAGTCGAGGAGTACAACCAGCAGACTACTGCGATGATGGAACATGCACTGGCTCTCGTGAGGAATCATATAAAAATCGAATACACATACTACTTGCATGATAAGAGCAGCAGACTGTGTGCCACCATAACGTCAGTAGGTACTATCGAAGAAGCAAGGAGGACTGTAGGTCGCCATCGATGAGTGTTTTGTCTGAACGAGAACGTATCCGGACATTCGGTAATCATCTGATCAGCAATCAGTTTTCTGCAATCGGTTTGGTAACCTGTTCTCAGGGATTGTCTGGTCAGGTTGTACGGGCAAGAGTACTCATGAGCACAGTTCAGTCTGCTCCGGTCAGTGAGTCAGTACTGGCCAGCCTCAATCGGATCTCATGCAAAAAGGCATTCTATTATCGGTATATTAGTTCATTGGTTTCAGACAGGGAGATCTGTCAATTTTCATTGTCCAGACCAGTTGTGCTGATGACACTATCCACAATCTGAGGCCTTATCTGAAGAAAGGCAAGGAGACTCATGAGCTTTTTGATCCAGTCCAGATCTCAGCCACTGAATACCTTGAGCAGAGAGAGAGGGAGCTCGATGATAGTGGCACTACGTTGATTCGCGGCTTCGGGCCGATGCTTTACACTAACTATCCTAGGCCTTCAGTCCCTTCTCTTTGCACAGATGGCACGAGCTGACTGGATGTGCTTGGATAGGCAAAGAGGTACATCTCTCCAGCGGTGATCGACATGCAGGCATTAACTGAGCCTACCGAGTATCCCTACCTCAGACGAGGAGTCTTTTCAGTGGACGGACTGCCAGCTTTGTGGGAGGAGTTTTGCTCCATGGTTAACTACCGTGTCATGTGCCTCGGATGGTCATGCTCAGAGCTCGCTGACTACAGGTGGCATTTCGTCACGGAGCCTCAGTCTCAGAATGTACGTGGGCATGGACCTCGGCACCAGAGAAGATCAGTGAAAATAGATTGAGAAAGGCTGACTAGAGGGATGAGTGATGACTCTTGAGAGGTGTTGACCATGCTCATTTATGTGTATTTTCTGAGATTACTATGAGTTCTCATTCTTCCCCCACTCAATTGTCCCTGTCTTTGTTGGAGTCAGTCAGTTTTATTTTCTGCATTATTCTTGCTTGATGATTGCCTTTTGTGGATATTTTGTCACAGTTCTCAAAATCAGATTGACATAATTGATGCATGCATAGCACCCCATAATTTTATGATTATTATTTGTATAATTCTTTGCTGTTCCGAATCAAAATAAAAGATTCCTAAGACCGGGGACCAGCGAAGACCGCAATTGAAGGGTCTCGCTCGAAGCGGGACGCACACAACAGGAAGGGAATTGCATTATTTAATCAATTTATTTATTGCAATCACATACAAAATCCTGCTGACAGCCTGTTGGCTTTCTGGTCGCCCGAAGTGGCCCGACTGGAAAAAGTGCGACACCGTCCACCATAGCCAACCACCTTGCACCTTCTTCCTCCTCCATCACCTACGCCCGTCCACCATAGCCAACCACCTTGCGTCTTCTATCTCCGCCTTCACCTACACCCGTCCACCATAGCCAACCACCTTGCACCTTCTTCATCCACCTTCACCTACACCCATCCACCATAGCCGGTCACCTTCCACCTCCGTCCTCCTCCTTCACCCACACCCGTCCACCATAGCCAAACACCTTGCACCTTCTTCCTCCGCCTTCACCCACATCCGTCCACCATAGCCAACCACCTTGCACCTTCCTTCTCCACCTTCACCTACACCCTTCCACCATAGCCAACCACCTTGCACCTTCTTCCTCCACCTTCACCTACACCCACCCACCATAGCCAACCACCTTGCACCTTCTTCCTGCACCTTCACCTACACCCGTCCACCATAGCCAACCACCTTGCACCTTCTTCCTCCACCTCCGCCTACACCCATCCACCATAGCCAACCACCTTGCACCTTCTTCTTCTACCTTCGCCTATGCCCATCCACCATAGCCAAACACCTTGCACCTTCTTCCTCCACCATCTCCTTCCACCGCCCAAGGGTCGTGGCAAATGAGGGCTCCGAGGGGCACGAGGGAACTTAGGTAGGCCGGTAGGATGGGGGAAGGGGTAAGGTTGATTAGGATGGAAAACTTTACTCTCTCTCTCTCTCTCTCAYTCTCTCTCTCTCTCTCTCTCTCTCTCTCTCTCTCTCTCTCTCTCTCCCCCTCCCTTTCTCTCTCTCTCCCTCTTTCTTTCTAGACCCCTGGCCTTCACCCATTTTTTCCCTCTTCCTCTCTCTTCTTGGCACGTGACTAACTTTTCCCCTCACTTGTTACATTGCCAGGGAACGAACGGTAAACAAACTCGGTCCTCACTTGGTGGACAGAGAGGGCAAGGGGAGGGATGACAGTCCCTTGTGCCACCAAGAAGGAAAGGAACGGGGTCTTTGCAGAAACTTGGAAAGGAGGGATCTTTTGAAAGAATTGAAAGAGTAAAGGTTGGAGACCAGGTCAGTTTGACTCAACCATTCTCCCGACTGCATGACTAAGGAGAAGGCATGGCTTGCTTGAAGGGAGGGAAAGAGAACCAAAAGGGTCATTGGAAGAGAAAGGAACTTGGCTTGCGGGAGGGGCGATGTGTTGACCCCAAGGGGGATTGTACTTGGTCTTTGCTTGTGTGGTCTTGCGCAGGTGAGTAGCTTAGGATGGATTGAGCGGGACTGGACCCGCGGAACGCAGACAGGCATGGGAAAACGGACAAGGGGAGGACATGGGCGTAGCATAAACTACGGATGCGGGTGAGACTTGGTGATCGTATGCTTGGGAAAAGAAACATGGCTTGTGTGATGGATGCGTATCTTGACTCTCCGTGTGGAATATGAAAGCCTGAAAAGACTAAGGGTGACAATGGATATGCGAGTAGGATAATTGTCAAGCAAAAAATTATAGGGGCTAGGGGCATGGATGGTGCGGCCGCACCCCGATGATGCCATAGAGATTTTCATGCTTAGTGAAAAGGTGTGTGGCCCAATGGATGACGTTTGGCCTACACACGAAAGAAGACGAATTCTCAACGAATTCCCTGGACTGCTTGTGTATTGAAAGGAGCAATTGCGTGGCCAGACTTAAGTGAATCGAAAAAACGCCACGAGTGACCAAAGAGCTACCATCTAACGCGAGAGCGGAGTTACATCCCCCAATGTAAAGCCCTCTCGCAAAAGGCACATCCCCATCCATCTCACAGCACTAGGTGGGGGTGCCCCTGGGACGAACGACCCGCGCCATAAGCGTGATCGTGGGCGGGTCGAGCCAAATGGGACCCGCAGTGGGGTCGACTCAGGCTCGAAAGTCCTTCAGGGTACGGCTGCTACAACGGTACAACCTTCCTTCTAGGAATTATGGTACATGTTTCATCTAACTATGGTACAACTTTCCCCTACCTCCCAGAAATTCTATACTCGTGTCCTCCTCCTCATCCTTTTCTTTTGCCTTTCTCTTTTTCATTTCCTCTCTTCTCTCTCGCGTTTGGTTCTCAACGTTTTCCTCGAAGCGCTCCTCTCGCTTATCCTGCACTTTCCTAATCGGTCGGTATCGTCGTCATCTTCCCTTGGTCGTTTCTTTCTTCTAGGGGTCTTTGGCAGGGGAGGTTTCCGAACCCTATACCCCCTCTTAGGCGGCCGAAAAAAAAACCCTTGCTTCGAAGTCTCTCCCCTCTCGTGGGTGACGGTCAGCTCCGCGTGGACCGCTTCTTTGCCTTTTCTTCTTGGGTCCTTCCTAAGGGTCCCTCTCCATCGAAAAAGTTTGAGGCGAGCCCCCGTGATTGGATCCCGTAGCCTAGTCCCATCTATTTCGGCGAGCAGGTAAACTCCCCCGTCCAACCTCTTTAGGACTCGGTACGGCCCCATCCATCGGTTAGCCAGTTTCTTGCTCCAAGTCTTTTCTAGCGACGAGTCGTACATTAAGACGAGATCACTAGTTCCTATCGGCTTTTGTCGGACCCTCAAATTCTTGTCTCACCTTTCTTTTCCTTTCACCCTCCCCTTCTCGATGTTCTTTCCTGCCTCGGTAATCCCGGCGTCAAGATTTTCAGTTATTTGTTGAATCCTCGCTTCCAACAATTCGCTCATTGTCATGTTGATTTTCCACGAGACACTTGTCCAAGTGTCGACGTGGAAATCGATGGGCAGGGGGTAATGCCTACCGAACCAAAGGGTGTAAGGGGGATACCCCGTACTTGATTTGACCGTGATGTTGTCAGCCCAGACTGCATAGCGCAAGTACTTTGGCCATTGCTCTGCACGTCCTTTGCACTACTTGGCTAAGACATCTACAAGCGTCTGGTGACCTCTTTCGACCGGAGCGTTGTTTTGGGGGTGATAGGCGGTGGTATAGGCTGCCCTAATTCCTGCCTTTTCTAATATCACCTTGACCTTTTGGTTGGAGAACTCGGACCCCCTATCCATGACCATCTTCCCGACACACCCGTACCTGGCGATTTATTCAAGGAGAAAGTCACTCACCTCCTCGGCCGTTTTTTTTTTAATGGCCTTAGCTTCCACGAATCCAGTGAGGTCATCGTGGGCGTTAATGATGTACCGAAGCCCGCCGACTCCCTTGGGCATGGTTACCAAGTCTATATGGACCTTTTCGCCCGGCACGGTGGGGAGCGAAGGAACCAGGGCCTCCTTATAGCGAACCGTCGCCCGCTTTTGGCAAACCTCGCACGTCGAACAATATTTTTCAACCTCTCCATATTGTCCGTCCCACCAATAGAGCCTACGGACCTTATCAAAGGTCCCTTTTACCCCTCGGTGACCGCCGACGACCCCATCGTGTAACTCTTCTGTGACCGCTTTCCTCTCTTCCGGGTCGCAAAGGACCCTCATGGGAATTGCGAACTTGGTGGGCCTTTTAAAGAGGTGACCTCCTCGTAAGCAATACCCAAGTGCTCCCCGGCCCGGGGAAGAGAGAGAGAGAGAGAGAGAGAGAGAGAGAGAGAGAGAGAGAGAGAGAGAGAGCCAGCCTTGCGCGTGGGAGGTGGTGCGCTGT
>BFEA01000053.1:2188170-2219622 GCA_003427395.1 Chara braunii
CGTCACTCTCAATGCCTCTTCCATTTGGGTCCTTCGGGCCGTGCAATCCATGTTTTCCGTCATTTTCAATGCCTCTTCTATTCGGGTCTTTCGGCTCGTGCAATCCATGTTTTCCGTCACTCTTTCCTCAAACAAAATTCACATGCATTCCTCCCCGGCTATTTCGCCCGGCCTTTCTCTAGTCCTGCCAATTTCGCATGCATCCCCCTTTTCCACCATTTCTTGCGTCCATCTTAATTATCTTCACATGCGCATTACTTGGTCCATTTCATATGCATCTCTCTTCTGTGCATCTTGTCGGACTCTTTTCTCAAGCCCATGCAAGCCAATTACACAAGTCTTTTCTCTTCCGGACATCTCGCCAGACCTCTTTCTCAAGCCCATACAAAGCCAATTACGCAAATCCTTTCTCTTTTGGGCATCTTGCCAGGCCCCTTTTTCAAGCCCATGCAAAGCCAATTACACAAGTCATTTCCCTTCTGGGCATCTTGCCAGGCCCTTTTTTCAGGCTCATGCAAAACCAATTACTCAAGTCCTTTCTCTTTTGGGCATCTTGTCAGGCTCCTTTCTCAAGCCCATGCAAAGCCAATTACACAAGCCCTTTCTCTTCTGGGCATCTTGCCAGACCCCTTTTTCAGACCCATGCAAAGCCAATTGCACAAGTCATTTCTCTTCTGGGCATCTTGTCAGGCCCCCGTTTGGCCCAGCTCAACCATTTCAAGGCATTTTCTTACCCACGCATCCTTGGTTTTCGTTTCATTTATACGCTTTGTCTTTAGGTAGGTGACACACCTTCCCAGCACTCAATCGCTATGTCCCCATCGCGTCTTTGGTTCTCACTTGGAGACACACAGACCTTGCATGCCAACTGAGTAAGCGGGTGCCGACCCATCAGCCCCTAAAAGGAAGGGTGATCAGTCCTTCCCTTGCTGATAACTCACCTCACCCCTTACCCTAGTCCGGCGGCCACTAGCTTGGAGATGGGCATCAGCATTGAGGCGATTCCTCGCATCCGTAAGGCAGGTCTACTGGTCCCTACCTCCCAGGATCCCATCGTGCCCAACAGTGGCCCCCTCGCGACTGGTCCCCCCTAAGTGGTAATTTTTTGCGGATCCGGCCTCTCCCATTTCAAGAGATTTGAGGCTCTCTTTTAGTCTGCAAGTGCAGTTACGAAGACCTCGCGGTTAGTCCCGGAACGGTTGTAATGCTCCGACGGGGCGGTGTCAATGCCCCGTGGTGGTTGCGGCTCCACCCGGTACCTCGTCGGACCTTTCCCGTGGACGTGCCCCTCAACTTAGCGCGAGCGGCCTAGGTCCTTTCCCAAACGGCTAGGCTGCCCCTCAACAGCGTGGTGTGTGGTTGGAGAGGGTCATAAAGACTTAGAAGAGCAACTGTTCGGCCCATCTTGGCGCCCTGGACTTTTAGGAACTCGACATGAGGCGCAATTTAAACCCTCCGGCTATAGTTCATTGCAGGAGCTGGTTCCGGATATGCAGTATCGCATTGATACCTTGATCCTTTAACCTGTTATCCTGCTAATGAGGAATAGGTCGCGCTTGGACATTTCCTTAAAGGAAAGCGGTCCTGGGGTCGTGGTGCGAGCACCGCTTTCCCCCTCATATCGGGCCCTGGGACTAGAAAAAGGTTGCTAGACTCAATCTCTTGTTATTTTCATGGTCGTTCCGACGACCTTTCATCTTTTGCCTAGGGTCCCTTATGTATGCAATGCAATTTCCAATTCTCAAGTAAGCATTCAATTCCAAGCTCTTTCCAAGTCTTTCACAAGGCTGATTCTCAAGGTTGATTCTCATGGCTGATCCGGCAGCCTCTTTTCAATCAAAGGCGGTCTTCTCTTCTCATGGCTGATCCATCTGCCGCTTTCTTTTTCTCATGGCTGGCCCAACAGCCTTCCTTCTCAACTCATCTTGTTTCAATGACCGTCCCGACGGTCTCTTTCCCAACTTCCTTTTCTCAATCTCTTTATTTCGATGGCCAAGCCGGCGGCCTCTTTCTCAAGTCCTCCGCTTCAATGACCGTCCCGACGGTCTTTTTTCCAACTTCCCTTTTCAATGGTCGACCCAATGACCTTCTTCTCAATATGTTCATTTCAATGGCCGGCCCGACGGCCCTTTCTCAATATGTCCATTTCAATGACCGACCCGACGACCCTTTCTCAATATGTCAAATTCAATGGCCGACCCGACGGCCATTTTCTTACTCATTCATAAGGCAGCCAATCCACAGACAGTCATGCAAAGGGACCCCAGTGCCCATTTCCAAAGAGGCAACCCTTGTAAGGGGTCATCTCCGAACAACCTGGTTAGGGTCATTCTTCTTTTCCAATCTCATCCTTGAACAGCCTAGTTAGGGTCATTCATTTTTCAAATCTCATCCTTAAATAGCCTGGTTAGGGTCATTCCTTTTCCAAGTCTGATCTTTGAACAACCTGGTTAGGGTCATTCATTTTCCAAATCTGTTCTTTGAACAGCCTGGTTAGGGTCATTCATTTTCCAATTCCAGTACCGACGCCCGAGGGGATGGGCTTTGGGAGGCTCAGATCCGAATATCCCTTGGGGGTTAGGTGGTGGCCATCAGTTTTCCGCATACTATCTCTTCAAATTTTCCTTATCAAAGTTTTTTGCTTGTCCCTTTTCGTTCGAATGCATCCGACTTAACGTCTAGTGTGCAGGCGGAAACATCCAACCTTCGGCAACGCTAGCCCGCCCGACCGTTCAACCATAAACCCAGTGTCTCACATACTTTGTTCGTTTCACTTTCATGACTTGCAACATGGTGTTGGCTCGGTTGGTTTAGGCTCTTAGGGGAAAGCATTGTCATGCCGTTCTACCCATAGGTTCCCTAACCTCTCTGACAATGTACAACCTGATCCTCACATATGTGAACATACATTTTTTTTTTAACCTATAATCTTTGCAACCGATCCTACGTCAAGTCCCATGTCCATCCATTACAACCAGTCTCATGGCTCCCAAGAACAAAAATACCTTCACTTAGAGAAACAACACTTAGTGCTCATGTCTTAATCCATTTCTCGTCCAACCTTACAAAATTGAAATAAAAAAGTAGCTTCATACAAAAAGTTGTTATTTCCCTCTTATCTTATCCCACCCCGTGTCTGTTGACAAGTTTCAATCTAGCAGATGTCTCTACATACCACGGCTTGGCATACTTGTCCCAACCGGTCCCTTTCAAAAGTTCCTTTAGCAGAATCTCAAAAAAAAAAAAGAAAGTCCAGTTCATCTAGTCTGCAAATCTCATGCCTTCCACGACCCAACCGACAATCTCAATTCTGGCCGCCCTTTGCTCTTGCCATCATGTTCTCTTGCCAACCCATCCTTAATTCATAGCACTTGAATTTGTCATTTGGCGTTTAGCCCCTTTCTCGCTGCTATCCCTCGAGGGTGGCTCCATGCCCAACCCATAAGTCCGAATCTCATCCCTCTTTTCCTTTGCCAACTCCATATCCTTTTCAGTGAAAAAGTCCAACGACGTAGGTGTTCTCCCGGCCACCATCAACTTTTGTGCTTTAATTATCCACTCGTGCTTAACCACACTTGTCCATTGCTCAAACCAGTGACTGGACGTTGACCCAAATTCTTCTTCCCAATTGGTGGCTCCTTTATCCGGGTTTTTTGTCGAAGACTCTCTTTCCTCTCGTGGCCTTGATATCTCATCCGTCTCGTCCTCACTGCTTATTGCAATGACTTCCTGAACGTCATCTTCCGGATCACTATTCTCTCCTTCCTGCCTTTCCTCGTTATGATTGGTTTGCTTAGTTTCTTCCCCCTTCCCATTCATTCCCTGTTCATCCTCCTCTTCTGACCAGGCGGGTAGTACCTCGTCTTCCTTGGTAGGCGAGGGTTTACAAACAGACAACTTCCTCTTTCTTTTCCCTAGTGATGCTCTTGGTTGTGGCCCAATAACCAGCACCGGTCTTTGTCTATCTCGCGGTCTACCTGACTGCCTCCACGGATCCTCACAAGCGGTGCTTGTCTGGTTAATGAAATTCTTGTTATTGAACTTCATCTTGCTTGGGCTGTCTTCTGTGCCTGTAATCAATATCAACAGAGGAAAAGGAAAGGCCCCAATGCACCCCCATTATGGAGCCCTCCCCAAGTCCAGTCATGTCTCGTCCTTATGGCCACCCGGTTCCCCAAACACGTGGTCGCATCCCAAGTCTTGGTCACATGCGCCACCAAGCCTCATTTTATCCCATTGGGTAGTCACGGCATCTTGCCCTCAGAGATTTCCTCATCCCCACCCTTATGATACAATGCCCAGCCCTTGGCATCCATCCCCAGTGTCCCCACAAAAACTATGGTACAGTGTCCCAACTGGATCCCATGTCCTTCCCATGCACACATACACGAAAGAAAGAAAAACAACAAAGGCAAAGAGAAATGCATGTGATAAGTAGAATCCTTCTCGCCGTACTGAGCGACCTATTCTTCTGCTTCCTTGTCCTGAGCTTCTTGTAGTCATTGCTCCACCGGATCCCTGCTGAGGAATCTGACCAGCCGCTGCGCAGGGAATGACCCTTTTATGCTGGTCCCATCCAAGTCCTCAAGCTCAAAGGTGTTCATTCCCATCCTCTTAGTGACACGATAGGCCCCCTTGAATCTTCGTCCTAGCTGTCCTGACCATGTGCTTTCTAGTGCCGAATTCCTTATCAGAACCATTTTTTCCACTTGCAATAGCTTCTTCCTGATATTCTTCAGTTGGTCTCACCTGGTCTTATCCTTCATCCGACTATCGAAGACCCGGTTCACAATTTCTTCCAAGGGTTCCTCATTTTTAGCCGCCTGCTCGCATCTAGCCTCGATCAATTGTTCCGTAGTGAGGTGAGGGTCCTCCTCCAGTTTGTTCCATGTGGGTACTAAGGTTTCTATCGGGAAGTCGATTTTCCTTCCATACCATAATTCTGTCGGGACACATCCCGTGGTCCTCGTAGGAGTCACGTTCTCAGCGCACACAACTTGCCTGAGGTACTTGGGCCAATTCCCGAGGTCGTCTGCTGCCAGCTTCGCAATCGTGTTCTTGAGCGTCTGGTGCTCTCTTTCTACCGGCGCGTTAGCCTCCGGGTGGTATGGTTCAATCAGCTTGAGGGACACGACTAGCCTCTTGCAGGTGTTAAGGACGTCTTGATTTATGAACTCAGTCTCATTGTCGGCTATAAACCTCCTGATGAGCGGGTGCCTCAGGTAGAAATCTTCAACCCAATCGGCCACTGCCAGCCCTGTTTTCTTCTTTAATGCCACGGCCTCCACAAACCAGCTAAGGTTGTCCCTAGCATCGAGTATGTACCTATACCCCTTTGTCGATATTGGCATAACTGCCAGATCGAGGTGCACCATATGCCCTGGCCCCGGCACACGCGTGGGCCTGAGTGGCTCAAACACCCGCGTCGTACTCCGCACCTGGCAGATTTTGCACGTCTGACAGTATATGGCAACCATGGAGCCCATTCCTGACCAGTAATAGAGTGGTGTTATTTTGGCTTGGGTACCCTTTGAGGACCGATGTCCGCCGGCCAACCCATCATGCATTGCCTGTATTATGTCTACCTGTCTCGTCCTCCCACATACTACTCTCCTGGGTGTCAAGCCCTCCTCTTTCCGGAACAGGTGCCCTTTCCTTAGCACATACTTGTCTGCCTTTTCCCTTGCTTTAGGACTGACTTCGTGGCCATCCTTGTTTCCTACCAACAACAGTACAATCTCCATAAAAATACCATTGTATGACTTGATGAAAAAAGTTTCTCCTCCTGTCGGGAGCCCGACTGAGCGTCGCACATTTGGCTAACTACGTACTGTTACTTTTCCTGTTCCCATGACTCCACCACTGGCACGCTCATCACCCTTCTCCACCCACCTTCTATGGCTAGTGTCATCCGTTCTTCCCGAGGCCCCACAATACTACCCCAAGCGTCCTTCTCCTCCTTTCGTCCAACCCTGGTGACCACCCCTTTTCTGAGTTCGGCTACCACCGTGGAAGACCCCTTCTCTAACGCTTTGATCAACAATTCTCCGGTCATGCAGGCGGTCCCAGCCATCTCATTATCCACCACCAGAGTCCCTCCCTTGTGATCGAGGAATGCATCGATCGACTCTGCTTCTTTTAGTCCCTCCGGCGTAAGGCTCACCCTGCTCATGTCGTCTGATCGATTCCTAAGACCAGCTATACGCTCAATCTCGTAGTCAAATTGCCAAATGAACCCTACCCATCTCCCCACGGTGGGATCGATAGGCCTATAGTTCTTTAAGGCTCCCACGACATTGGTCGGATCTATCATCAAGATGAACCTTCTCCCAAAGAGATACGCCTGGAAGGTCTTGAGGCAGTGGAGTATCGCAAGCACCTCCTTCTTCAACTGAGAATAGCGACGCTCGGCTGAGTTGAGCGTTCTACTATCGAATCTAATGGGACGCTCTCTCCCATCTTCGCCTTTTTGGATCAATACCCCACCTACGGCTAACGGTCCCCCATCGGTTTCAAGCACGAAGGGGCGTCCTACTTCGTCATTGAAGCACGGGGCGACAAGGGTAACTTCTTCGGATATCAGTATCTTCTTCAAGGTTTGGACGATCGTCTCCCGGTCCTCGGTCCAGTCAAGCGTGCCTTCCTCACGGATCATGGCCCAAATAGGTTCTGCTATCTTTGTGAACCCCTTTATAAAGATTTTCCAGAAGCCTACGACGCCCAGGAAGGCCCTCACTTCTGTTGTGGTTCGGAGGGGTGTAGGCCATTGAACAATTTTGTCAGTCTTAGCCGGGTCCGGCTTCCTTCCGTATGCTCCATAATGGAACCCCATAATGGTGACTTCCGGAACTGCCAGGATACTCTTTGGGCCGCTAGCAGTTATATTATACTCTAGGAACCTTCGCAGCAGCTCTTTGATATCCTGTAGGTGGTCCCACACGAATTTTCTCACTCCCGGCTGAACCTCCGTCTCATCCTTTTCACGTGCCCCTTTTATGGGATTGTCATCGATATAGGGCTCACACCTCGCAGGAAACATGTCCCTTGCGATCGCAAGCATCCTCCTTTGCGTTTCTGTTACTGCGTTGGTAAAACTCATGGACGTGACTTGCATTTGCAACTGGCCTACCGGCATATGCATAGGCGTGTAGGATCTGTCTCTGACATCCAGCGGAAGCTGATCGTACCCCGAGTACAGATCTATCAACGAGTAAATGATGCGTCCGGCATGGGATTCAGCCAGGAGGTCCGCCTGGGGTAGCGACCCCTCGTCTCAAATGGTGACGGTGTTTAACTTCTGCAAATCCTGGATCCACCTTAGGGACTTGTTGGGCTTTCAAAATATGAACCATTTGTTGGCGTATGGCGATGCGGTAGGCTCCGCCACAAAAGAGTCCATCTTTGCCTTGAGAAGCTTTGTTACCTCCCCCGCGATTCCGAAGTCATAGGCGGGCCCTTTGTCATTCCAACACTCATGCTGAACCGTGTGGATTCTGACTGGCGGAATCAACCTTGCATCTAGCCGCCCCTTCTGGTGGTCATTAAAGGCGAAGGTTAAGTGGAACTCCTGGCATGCCTCCTTGATTACCCGTGTCTCTTGTTCCTTCAGGAACCCTTCCATACCTATCTTCATGGTCTGTGCTTCGTCCAGTATCCTATGCCCCTCGGCTGCCCTCCTTTCCTTGATTACTTGAAGGACTTCTTCCTCCTTCTCCATGACCTCTTCCTTAGTCATTTCCAATAAGATCGAGACAGGCTTCGCCTTTTTTCCTACTGGTTTATATTTGCGAACACTTCCTTCCAGGATCGTTTTTCTAAAAAATGAACCGCCGAGGTTGCTTGTGCTACTTCCGCAATTCGAGGTTGAATGCTAACTAACTCACCATTCAGGCAGTAGCCCTTCCGAACTTCCCCCTCAAACCTTGCGAGATAGGCGGTGTCAACTCCTACCTTGTGATACCTGATCGCCTTGATCAGGTGGAGTAGATCCGGAATTTCTAGCATTATCCTGGTGTCTTTGCCCCGGGGCTCTTCGTGCTTTGACAGACTCGCTCCCAGTTCCACTTCTGTTTCCTTTTCCACTACCATAACTCCTAGGGCATCTTCATCCGGCCTCCGCTTTTTCTGTAAAACCCCCATCTTGACCCACTCCTTCTTGCTGAACGCCTCTGCTATCATTATTTCCACCCTCTCTCTCATTCCTTCCATTCGTGCGAAAGCCCCCTTTCTAGCGCTCTCCTCGAAGGAAGGCGACCAGGTTGCCAATTTCCCTTTCGGCTTGTCTCCCCTAGTTCTGATGAGGCGGAGCAACTCGCCGCGTCTCGTTACTGGGTCCTCTATGTCCACCATATATGCCCCAACATGGAGATGCATGCCTATCATTTCCACATTTGCACACCACGGTCTTTCGAGGATTATGTCATGGTCCATTTCGTCGATGACGGTCAACCGTTGGAACGACCTTATAGACTCCCTGACCCCGACTTTGAATGCGCATTTGGTAATATACCCGGAGAAAGGGATTTCCCCGCCAGCTCCCCGGACACTCCCGGTAATTTCCCTGTTTATCGGGCACCCGGCGATCGTCGCGAAGTCTTATCATATGAACGTGATCTCAGCCCTGCCATCTACTAGCGCATCCGTATGGTGGCAACCGATCTGAACCCGTAGCTTGCCTACCGGTAATGCGTGAAAGCTTAACTTCGTACCGGGAGGGGCCCTCATGACTTCACCTCCCTCCCGATCTGGCAGGCTTAGTCGAATATCCGCAAAGGCTTTTTCCAAATCCTCTAGGTCGCTAAGGACACTCTGGAAGTTTGCGACTTCTTGTGGTGCTTCTTCTTGCTTCTCTTCTTCCCGGTGCCCCAGTTCCTCCTCTACTTCGATCCTTTGGCTTGTTAATAGGTGTCTGAGTCCCTTCAGAAGTCTAGGGCTATCCTGTAACATCGTCTGGAATGATACCGACACCATGGTCCCTAGCAGTTTACTAAGGGTGTCATCGATCTCTGGCGTGGCAAGGATGGGTATCTGGTACCGGAACTTCTTTTTTGTCGTTGTTGCCTTATCGACGGGGGTCCCATCCCTAGGTTTCCCATAGGCTCTGTCCTTGTCCGACTCTGTTACTCCTGGTGACATATTTGGTCCTTCATGCGCATCCTCCATGATCGCATCCTGCACGACCTTTTTTGCGGCGATCCGTTGCCTAGTGGTTACGTTAACCCTATCCCGTCCATCGCTTTCCATGATGAAATTGGCATGGGGCCCTCGTCCCTGTGCCTGCCCCCAAGTGAGTTCCGCCACAGGCTCAGCTTCTACTACAGCGGCGTCTAGGTTGTTGAATGCAATCACGGCCCGATGCATTCCTCCTGGCGAATTCCAATTTATTCTCTCCCCCAGAGGTCCTAAAATTTTTCCGTGCATGGTCCTGGAGTGCCGTTTAAGCACGATATCATGGTTGAGCCTCGGGCACATCCGTACGAAGTGTCCGATCAGCGTGCAATATTTGCACTGCTCGTTGGCCGGGTCCCTTCGACTGTTCCCACGGTTGGCTATACCTGCGGGGGCGATCGCTTCCTGAGGCGGGAGAGGAGGCCGTACTGCCTTGCTCTGCGAAACCTGGGCTTGCATTACCATCAGGGCGTTCTCTACTCTCTCGCTTTTCCCGTCTACCCCATGAACACGCTCATGCAGACTCTCAATCCCTCTCTTTACCTTATCACCCATCTTGCCCGTTAGGTCTATGACTTCCCTTTCTTTTAACAGGGCCAGCGAGTCGGTTACGACAATTTTCTCCGCAATGTCGGTTATCGTGCTGAAGTCAACATCCCTTGTGTTCAGGAATTTTGTGGTTTGCTGGTAGTCTGACAGGGTTTCGTTCTTATCGAACTCTGTGAATTGTCTTAGGAAATACTTGTTCATTATTCGATCGGTCACCCCGGCGATGCGCAGCGCTACGAGAGTAAACTCTCTCAGGAAGTCATTGTACGTTGCGAAATCCTTTCTTTGCACAGCGGCCAATTCTGCTTCTGTGGCCATCTTCTCGGCCGCCAAGTACTTTCTCATCATCATGTCCCAAGCCTCCTTCCACAACCCACTCGTGGCGACGATCGCCATTATGTCCCTCCCTAGGTTCAATGACACGTGTTACCCTAAGTGCTCCATCTTCTCTTCCTCACTCCACCTCAGGAGTGCCGCCAGGTTCTCATAATCTATCAGGAACTTAGTGATATTTGCTCCGTCAAAAGTCTGTTTCTTCTTAGCGTCGGCCAAGTATCCCTGATTTTTGCTTAACGCGCGGTGAGAGATGGCACAACTTTCCTAAGCCCTCCATCGACCATTCCTGACCCTGCCGCCGATCTGACTCTCAAATCTTCCTTGCTTGTGTCTAGTCTTCCTCTCGTCCTTGCAGTCCCCTCCGGATCAAACCATCCCAGCACTCTCTCCCTCAGACTCCAGAGTCCCTCGCACCCTCTAGCGATTGTTGGGGACGTTGAAGGTCGGCTCGCGCCACTATCCAAGAGAGGCTGGTAGGTCTCTCTACGTCCCTTCCAGGAGAGTCCGCTTTTTCCTTTTCTTTCCTCGTTGGGGTCCCCCTGAGATCCTTGGCCCCATCCTTCCTCTGTTGTGCGTCTGCGTCCTGACCCCCTTTCCCTTGACTTGCCTCCTCTTCCTCTCGTATCCTTCTGTCCGCCGAGTTCCTCTCGCTCTCGTTCATTATTTCTTCCATTAATTTTGTCCTAAATTCTACTGTCCTTCTTTCTATTTCTGCCAGCCTCTTCCGCGTATTTGCCAGTCTTACCTTCTTATGTTTCGCGCCTTCCAGGTTTTGGCGTGTTGGGCTGCCTTTGTCTTTAACCCCCTTAGTTTCTTGGGTTCCTTGCTTGCTTCCTCCGCCCTTCCCCGAGCTTCCACCGGGGACGATTTCCTTACTCCCTTCTCTCGCCCCTAGCGACTTAGCTGACTCCCGGTCCCCTAAGGCGTCCTCTTCTCGCTCTACATCTTCGTCTACACCAAGGTTCTCGTCGTCATGTTGACTTCCGACACCCTCGCCTGTTGCCATTTCTTTTTCTCTCTAGCCCTGTATATAGAAAAAAAAAAAAAAAAAATTAACACGACAGGTAGGTCTCAGCCCTCAGGGTTCCCTTAGCCCCCAGATTCTTTCTCACCCACAATCTCCCCCTTTTCCTCTTGCCACATCATTTCACAATTTCCTCATTTACTACAAAACTCCACTTATTCCTTCATACCGATTCTAATGGCCCTGGCTGGTGTTCTCGGTCTGCCTCTCCCCTGTTTCGAGGGCGGCGCCCTCAAGGTGGGTAGACTTTCCCACCCTTGTGGTCGGCCCTCCTCCTTCTTTTTTTCGCCCCTGACATTTTCTTCGCCCTTTTGGTCGCCACGTCCATCCTCATCCTTCCTGCCACACCCCTGGTCGAGAAAAGACTCTGGTCGCTGCCTTTTTGCCGGCTCATTAACCTTATCTCCGCCGTTCCTTTTAAAAGACCTTATCCCTGCGGCCTTCCTCGACGTTTCGCTCACACCGACTCCTCAGGCCCGTTCTCTTCATTTGGCTTTTCGAACATCCTCGCCACTCCCGCAAGGTAGTTCTCCCCCATCTCAATTTCCCTAATGACTATTGACTCATATTCCTCGAAGGATAGGCGAGGCGCCCCAAATATTAAAATCTCAATGAGCTCAAGCAGTTCACGCGCCCGGTTTCCCCAAAACGGCCCGTACCTCACTGCCACGTCGTAAAATATCCCTGTCGTTTGCGGTTGGAGGTGGTGGTTCCAGACTACGGTCGAACTCACCAACTTCCTTGCCCGAGAGAGACTTCCGAATATCAAGTCTATCATGAACCGGGGCACCCGGCAGCGCAAGCCGGATGTCGGGGCCCTGAACTCCCGCCATCCCCCTACTTCTACCCGCGTCCTTAAGCCCACGTTCCTTCTCCCCCTAACCTCGTGCCCTATCCGGTTTAGTGCCCTGGCCGCTCTCCGAAAAATCGGTAACAACCCATGCCTCAAAGCCAATTCCATTCCCAACATCTGCCACCCGGTCTCGGGGAGGTACAGAGTCCTGGGCACCCTGAGGTTGGTCTACAGATCGTCCCCTGGCCCCCTATTAAATCTCATCCCACTCCACAGGCATTCCACCAACACGAAGGCCTGGTTTTGCCCCAAGATCACAGCTCGTCATTCCACATCTATTCCCCGGACCTCGTAACTCGTCAGGAGCGACACTTCCCATCCGTTGCCGATTTCCAAGGATGGTCGCGGGTGCGCGGGTCGCTGTGCCGTACGGACACGTCTTCTTGCCATTGCCCTGCAAGTTTCCCACACAGAAAAATAAAAAAAAATCTCTCTTTTTATTTTTCCCATATCCTCCCCCTGATATCACAGCCATGTTTCTAGTTTCCTACCAATCTCCCCTATTTTCCCTTCCTCCTTCCCTACGCCCTTATTCGTCCACCTCCTCGAATAGTCGATAGACATCGTCCACATAGGTCAAGCCGCAAGCAATCTCGCGCCTAACCGCCTCCCACAAAACTTCCTCAGTTATCGTGGGCACTCCTGGCCTGGTCGCTATGACAACATGTAGGATTCTCAACACCTCATATTCCTGGTCTCCTTCAAAAGGGCCCAGCTCTAAGAAGGCTCGGTAATACTCTTGGCACACCGTCATGTCACTAAAGTTTAGCCTACTCAAGGTTGATACCGCCTGCTCAACATGCTCCGTTCCCCCCAAGCGGCCGAGTAGGAAGGACGGCAAACTGAGGGGCAAGATGCAGGCCCCCACTTCGAGCACTCGAACGGTTGTCGTCACATTATCCCGTTCCGGATCTGCGAACGCGAACCCTTCCCTCCAGGTTACTTGCCACGCCCCGTCGACAATCCGCACGGGGTCGCCGCCGGCAGCCAAGGCCACCCCGAAGGTCCGCCATCCCTCTTCGGATAGGTACAGGGACCCCGTGGCGTGCACACGCCCTAGCAGATCCAGGCTCACTCCCCCGAATTCCCCCCTTGCGCGCCGTATCCTCTACTAGCTCTACCCCCACCCAATCCATCACCGGGTTGTGCACCCCACCCCTGGTTGGCATGGTAACTTCCATCCTTCCTTCCGAGATCCGGGGCGGCTGAATTCCGCGGGGCCGATCCTCCCAGAGCGTCCTTCGCCTGGCCATGTCGCGTCGCTTCCCGCTCCTGGTCCCTAACTGCTGCATCCAACACGATTTCACGTTTCTCCTTTTAGTCCTACAACCCCCTCCCGTGCTTCTTAATTGTGCTTGTGCTATCCTTCCTTCCCATGCGTGCAAGCCCCCATTCCACGACGCCCCTAGGCTTACTCTTACATCCAGACCCGTTCAAATAGCAGAAACACATCATCTACATAGCCTTTGACAGGTACACGGTCCCGAGTGACTCCACATCCCCCTCAGCTATCTCATCCCACACCTCACTTTCCCTGACCGGGTTCCATACTCTCTCTACCCATCTAAAGGACATGGCAGTTACGACTTATACCCCTACCCAGTCACAAGCCGTCCCTCTCCATTCGTTCCTCGTGGGTAGGACCATCTCCACCCCTTCCCCGAACCGCCTGGGTGTCCATCCTCTAAACATCCGTTCCATCATGCTTTGCTCCCTTGCCATCCTTGATCCCCTACACAACCCCAATCCGCCCATGCCATTCATCCTCGAGCCCCTTTCTTTTAGAAATCTCAATCCTCAATCTCTATCCCCTCTTCCTCATTCAAGTCGTCTTCGTCCTCCTCATACCAGAGGTCTTGTACCCCTTCCAGAAACGTCTCCCCTATCGCGACATTCCTATATACTATCTTCCAATGCACGTCGCTCGGAACGAACAGGCCGTCCGCATTAAGATGGTTCAGTATCGTGGCCAGCTCCCTTGCCCAGTTCCCTTCAAACGGCCCCATTTCGACTGCCAGACGGAAAAAGTCAAGGCGGGCCCCTTGGTACAGTCCCAGGTTTGTCATGGATCTGCATATCCGCACCAGCCTACTCTGGGTCCCGAAGACGACGTTTACCATGAAGGGCGGCATGACACACCTCAGAGTTCTAAAGGGCTTCCGTACATTCCTTCTATCCCCGAGTTCCACCTACACGTCAATCTCTTCCATCACCATTTCCACCCGCTGGCATGCAGCCCACACCACTTCCCGCTCGGCCTCCTTGAACAATTGGTACGGGAGTACTCCTAAGGCAAGCTCTATAATCATGGCGTTTTCCTTTCCTTAGACAAGTAGACTCATCCCCGGGCCTCCACGGTCCCCCGAAACTCTAAGTCCAGCAGGCTTAGCGCTAACCTCGTCAAACTAACCTTGGTCCATATTGTTTCGATTCATAGGAAGGCATCACTTTCGACCAGCATCACGGTTTGGTATGCAGGCTCCAGGTCCGTCCAAGTTCTTTTTTCCGACATCACAGCCGACATCCCACCCTTTACGTCTACCGGCATCTCTGGTCTGCCGGAGTAGGTTGGCGAGGACAACCACCGAGCCATCTTGTCCTTCCCTAGTTGTCGAGTCCTGCTTTTTCAAAAAGAGCATCAATCGGCCCTCGGTTAGGTCAGCCATAGTCCTAGATGAGAATTGTTTTAGACCCCTTATCAAGGTCTCACTAAATTTTCCCTTTGCCCATTTCCCAAGTATCATTGCCCTGTCGTACCCGAAGTCGGTCACCATCCGCCGGCATTCCTTCTCTTGGTTCCTTTCCTTATAACTCTTATCCTCGTTTTTTTCCATCGTCTCTCACTCGTGAGGACTTAGATAGGGAGCGAGAATAGACTTAGAAGGCTTGGTTCCTTCCCACCAATCTCAAGCAACTTTACAGAGGGAAGCACAAAAGGAAAAATCAGGCAATCCTCGCACACAGGCCGGTCATCTCCTCACCGGCCTTTTCCCAAAGGTTGTCTCTCCACTGTTACTATCGGCAGAGTTTTATCCCGTACCTCAAGCACAGCTCAACCGTCGCGAGCGCGGTACCCAAACTCCAGTGGGGGGACACCCTCACCTTCTTGCCGAGAATACCCCATCCCGTCTTGCCGCTCTTGGCACCGGGAATCACCCCTGCATACCACGGTAGGGACGGAAGTCAGTCGTCCGGGGATTCACATCCATCGGTCCGATAAGAATCAGCCTTTACCGTCGTACCGCGAGAGGCTACTAATCGCCTCCGGAGCTCCCTCCGGGCCCCACATGCAACGGCCCCCCCCCGCCTGTCAACAGGTCAGGCCCCACCTGAGGAGACGTTTCGCATCCTGCCCGGGCAAGGCATCGAGTCAAGCTCGGACCCACCCAGGCGAGAATGCTACTAATCAACCGGCGTGTCAACATCTGCCCAACGGTTCGGTGGCGTGACCTTGCACATGAAAGCCCGACGGACTACCCGAAGAAAACGACGTTTCGCAACCCGCACCAGTAGCTGCAGACCCACCCTTTCCTTCCGAAATGGTAGGACGCTCAACTCCCCATTCATGCAAACCACAAGTCCCAAGTGGGACACACATAGTGCAGGTGCCTTTCCCATGGTGCTCCCAACGCTTCCTATCCATGCCTCACGTTTTTCTCTCGGGACCGTGTGTGTCACTCACCCTTAGTTTCCATACATCGTGCCCGGTTCCTTTTCGTGAGCATCTTTAAAGGCGAGCTAGTTTTCTTGGAGTCTAGCAACTCCCTTCATTCCCCTCATCTTCACTTGTGTGTCCGTTCATAGGGTGGGATTGTTCCTTTTCGATTACCATTTTGTTCATATGAGGTTCCTTCAAGCATTTCAAGTGAAAGTGCAAGGAGCCCGCTCGGTTCCGAAGAAGAGAGAAGAAGGCACCCATGTCGGTTGGATTACTCCGCCGCGGGATGTTCATTGGCACCCGGCCTAGGTCGAGCACCAACCGCCTGTCAGGTAACTGGAGCCCTTCTTTCACACGAAGAAGAAGGGTCGACATGCGGCTTGCCCAAGGCTTCCCCAGACTGACGAACACCAGTACTGGAAGAAGGAGGATTAGAGTCACCCCACGAAGCGGTGGTTAAATAAGTGCACATCACACATGTTATTCCTCCAGGCCTGACCCTGCCATGCGCCCAGCCGCCCTCAAATCTGATTCTCTCAAGGGAATAGAGCATACACAAATCCTCGTTCCTTCTCTTGAGTTATGTTCGCGCACTTGCGTCGGGCGCCCCCCTCTAGATCGTATGGGTCAGTTTAACCCATACCCGCCATCTCCACCATTTTTATCGGGCCGAACCCCGGTAGACTTTCGAGCCTTCGTCGACCCCTGGCGAGTCTCATTCGGCTCGACCCGCCCACGCTCAAGCTCAGGGCGCGGGTCATTCGTCCCGGGGCCACCCCCACCAGGTGCTCTGGTATGGATGGGGATGGGCCAATAGAGTGAGAGAGCTTGACATTGGGGATGTAGCTCAACCCTTGCATTGGGTGGTAGCCTCGCTGGTCAACTGTCGCAAGAGTAGATTCTCGATTACCCGTTGTGTTCGCAGGCAATTGCTCCTTCCAATACTCAGGCAGTCCAGAGGGTTTATTGGAGATTTCTCTTCTTTTCGTTCGTAGGGCTAAGCGTTATCCTTAGGCCACGCACCATTTCCCTAACGTGACGACAGACTTTCAGCGTCATCGGGGCACGGCCATGCCGTCCTTCCCCTAAGCCACTACCATTTCCTTTGTCTAGCCCACGCATTCCATTCACGATACCATTGCGGCCCTTAGTCACTTCGGGCGTCCTTTTTGCACGCAACAACCAAGGTCACTCATACCATACAAAGCCATGCCCCTCTCTTCCCTTCCATTTGCTTCCCTTTGGTCCTCCTCTAGTTTGCTTATCCTCATCCCAATCTCGCTCAAGTCATTCCGAGCTACTCACCTGCACAATTCTCACACAAGCAAGGAACAACATCCATCCCCCCATTAGGGTCAACGCATCGCCCTTCCTGCAAGCCTAAGTCCTTTCCTCTTTCATGGTTCTTTCACCCTTTTCCTTCCTTCCCGCAGTCAAGCCATGCTCTTCCCTTAGTCATGCAGTCGGGGAAATGGTTGAGTCAACTGACCTTGTCAAATTCTCGCTTGCTCCGCTCTTTCCTAAAATTTTGCCTTTCCAAATTATCACAAGTCCTTCCCTTCCTTCTTTTATTTTCCCTTCTTGGTGGCGCAAGAGACCGGCTACCCTCCCCTTGCCCTCTTCTTCCACCAAGTGAGGGTTGTTTCCTTCTTATCATTCGTCCCCTGGCAATATGACAAGTGAGGAGGGGGTTAGTCATATACCAAGGTGGGGGAGAAGTGGAGGAAAGGGTGGAGTTCTCTCGGGGAAAGGGTGAGCGAACGTAGGCAGAAGGGAGGGGAGAGGAAGAAGGTGTTAAGAGAGAGAGAGAGAGAGAGAGAGAGAGAGAGAGAGAGAGAGAGAGAGAGAGAGAGAGGTCCTTCTAGGCCTATCCAGATCCTTCTCTTAATCGCTCACCTATCCTACCCTTGACGCCCTATGCACCTTAGCCCCCCCTGCTTGAGCATGATACACAAGTGCCGGAAGGAGACGGGAGAGGGAGAAGGTACAAGGTGCTTGGCTATGGAGGATGAGTGTAGGGGATGGAGGGAGGAGAAGCAAGGTGTCCGGCTATGGTGGATGGGTGAAGGACATGGAGGAGGGAGAAGGTTGGAGGTGCTTGGCTATGGTGGATGGGAGAAGGAGACGGAGGAGGAAGTAGGTAGAAGGCGCTTGGCTATGGTGGGTGGATGAAGGAGACGGAGAAGGAAGAAGGTGGAAGGTGCNTGAAGGAGACGGAGAAGGAAGAAGGTGGAAGGTGCGTGGCTATGGTGGATGGGTGAAGGAGATGGAGGAGGAAGAAGGTAGAAGGTGCTTGGCTATGGTGGATGGGTGGAGGAGATGGAGGAGGAAGAAAGTAGGAGGTCCTTGGCTATGGTGGATGAGAGAAGGAGATGGAGGAGGAAGAAGGTGTGAGGTGCCCGGCTATGGAGGATGGGAGTGGGAGACGGAGGAGGAAGAAGGTAGGAGGTGCTTGGCTATGGTGGATGGGAGAAGGAGATGGAGAAGGAAGAAGGTAGAAGGTGCTAGGCTATGGTGGATGGGTGAAGGAGACGGAGGAAGAAGAAGGTAGAAGGTGCTTGGTTATGGTGGATGGATGAAGGAGATGGAGCAGGAAGAAGGTGGAAGGTGCGTGGCTATGGTGGATGAGTGAAGTAGATGGAGGAGGAAGAAGGTAGACGGCGTTTGGCTATGGTGGATGGGTGAAGGAGATGGAGGAGGGAGAAGGGGGAAGGTGTTTGGCTATGCTGGATGGGTGAAGGAGATGGAGGAGGAAGAAGGTAGAAGGTGCTTGGCTGTGGTGGATACGTATGGGAGATGAAGGATGAAGAATCTGCGGGGTGCTCGGCTATGGAGGATGGGTGTGGGAGACGGAGGAGGAAGAAGGTAGGAGGTGCTTGGCTATGGTGGATGGGAGAAGGAGATGGAGGAGGAAGAAGGTAGAAGGTGCTAGGCTCACTTGTGGTCAATGGGACCCCGAAATTTCGCTGAAAGGGATAGCGAAGCTTGGTAACAAAAAATAGTGAATTCGTGGTTTTGAAACCCGAATTCGTCCTTTGTGTTACCGAAATCGTGTTTTTAAAACCTGAAATGTGATTTCAGGATAACAACTAAGTCTATAAAGTTTTTATTGAAGTTATAAACTACCGATATTTGAAGTGATATCGGTTCGTGCATCATGACTTCGGGATTTTACTTAGTCGTTTTTTCCGCATGCCGTTCGGAATTTCGTTACACGTATTCGGGATTTCATTACCGAATTCGCACTTCGGGATTTCAGGATTTTACTTAGTCGTTTTTTCAAAGTCATATCCGCACTTGCGGTTCGAAATTTCATTACCGAAATTGCACTTCGGGATTTCGGGATTTTACTTAGTCGTTTTTTCAAAGACATATCCGCATGGCATTTGGGATTTCGTCACCGAAATCACACTTCGGGTTTTCAGGATTTTATTTAGTCATTTTTCGTGAGTCTTATCCGCATGGCGTTCGAGATTTCGTCACCGAAATCGCACTTCGGGATTTTGGAATTTTACCAGGTAATTTTTGGAAGTCGTATCCGCACAGCGTTCGGGATTTCATTACCGAAATCGCACTTCGAGATTTCAGGATTTTACTTAGCCGGTTTTCGAAGTCATATCCGCACATGCGTTCGGGATTTCGTCTCCGAAATCGCACTTCGGGATTTCGGGATGTTTCACGACATTCAGGATTTGGTTACCGAAATCACACTTCGGGATTTCAGGATCTTACTTAGTCGTTTTTGAGTTTTATCCGCACGACATTCGGGATTTCGTCACCGAAATTGCACTTCGGGATTTCGGGATTTTACTTAGTTGTTTTTTGTAAGTCTTATCCGCACGTTGTTCGGGATTTCGTTACCAAAATCGCACTTCCGGATCTCGGAATTTCGTTTAGTCGTTTTTCGAAATCTTATCCGTACGACATTCGGGATTTCGTTACCAAAATCGCACTTCGGGATTTTGAGATTTTACGTAGGCGTTTTTCGTGAATCTTATCTGCACGGCATTCGGGATTTCGTCACTGAAATCGCACTTCGGGGTTTCGGGATTTTACTTAGTTATTTTTCGTGAGTCTTACATGCATGTCGTTCGGGATTTCGTCATTGAAATCACACTTCCGGATTTCGGGATTTTACCAGGTCGTTTTTGGAAGTCATATCCGCACGGCGTTCGGGATTTCGTTACCGAAATCTCACTTCGGGATTCCGGGATTTCACTTAGTCGGTTTTCGAAGTCATATCCGCAAATGCGTTCGGGATTGCGTCACCGAAATCGCACTTCGGGATTTCGATATTTTACTTAGGCGTTTTTCGTGAGTCTTATCCGCACGGCATTCGGGATTTCATCATTGAAATCGCACTTCGGGGTTTCGGGATTTTACTTAGTTATTCTTCGTGAGTCTTATCTGCATGGCGTTCGAGATTTCGTCACCGAAATCGCACTTCCGGATTTCGGGATTTTACCAGGTCGTTTTCGGAAGTCATATCCGCACGGCGTTCGGGATTTCGTTACCAAAATCACACTTCGGTATTTCGAAATTTTACTAGGTCGTTTTTGGAAGTCATATTCGCACGGCGTTCAGGATTTCGTTACCGAAATCGCACTTCGGGATTTCAGGATTTTACTAGGTCGGTTTTCAAAGTCATATCCGCACATGCGTTCGGAATTTCGTCACCGAAATCGCACTTCGGGATTTCGGGATTTTACTTAGGCGTTTTTCGTGAGTCTTATCCGCACGGCATTCGGGATTTCGTCACCGAAATCGCACTTCGGGGTTTTGGGATCTTACTTAGTCGTTTTTTCGAAGACATATCTGCACGACATCAGGGATTTCATCACCGAAATCGCACTTCAGGGTTTCAGGATTTTACTTAGTCAATTTTCGTGAGTCTTATCCGCATGGCGTTCGGAATTTAATCACCGAAATCGCACTTCAGGATATCGGGATTTTACCAGGTCGTTTTTGGAAGTCGTATCCGCACGGCGTTCGGAATTTCGTTACCGAAATCACACTTCGGGATTTTACTTAGTCGGTTTTCGGAATTATATCCGCACATGTGTTCGGGATTTCGTCATCGAAATCGCACTTCGGGATTTCGGGATTTTACTTAGTCGTTTTCTCGAAGACATATCCGCACGACATTCGGGATTTGGTTAACGAAATCGCACTTCGGAATTTCGGGATCTTACTTAGTCGTTTTCGAGTCTTATCCGCACGACATTCGGGATTTCGTCACCGAAATCGCACTTCGGGATTTCGGGATTTTACTTAGTCGTTTTTCATGAGTCGTATCCGCACGTTGTTCAAGATTTCGTTACCGAAATCGCACTTCCGGATTTCTGAATTTCGCTTAGTCTTTTTTCGAAGTCTTATCTGTACGACATTCGAGATTTCGTTACCGAAATCGCACTTCGGGATTTCAAGATTTTACATAGGTGTTTTTCGTGAGTCTTATCCACACGGCATTCGGGATTTCGTCACTGAAATCGCACTTCGGGGTTTCAGGATTTTCCTTAGTCATTTTTCGTGAGTCTTATCTACATGTCGTTCGGGATTTTGTCATCGAAATCGAACTTTCGGATTTCGGGATTTTACCAGAACGTTTTTGAAAGTCATATCCGCACGGCGTTCGGGATTTCTTTACCGAAATCGCACTTCGGGATTTCGAGATTTTACTTAGTCGGTTTTCGAAGTCATATCCGACATGCGTTCGGGATTTCGTCACCGAAATCGCACTTGGGGATTTCGAGATTTTACTTGGTCGTTTTTTCGTAGACATATCCGCACGACATTCAGGATTTCGTTACCGAAATCGCACTTCGGTATTTCAGGATCTTACTTGGTCGTTTTCGAGTCGTATCCGCACGACATTCGGGATTTCGTCACCGAAATCGCACTTCGTTTTTTGTAAATCTTATCCGCACGTTGTTTGGGATTTCGTTACCGAAATCGCACTTCCGGATTTCGGGATTTCGCTTAGTCGTTTTTCGAAATCTTATCCGTACGGCATTCGGGATTTCGTTACCGAAATCGCACTTCGGGATTTCGAGATTTTACTTATGGGTTTTTCGTGAATTTTATTCGCACGGCATTCAAGATTTCGTCACCGAAATCGCACTTCAGGGTTTCGGGATTTTACTTAGTCATTTTTCGTGAGTCTTATCGGCATTGCGTTCGGGATTTCATCACCGAAATCGCACCTCGGGATTTCGGGATTTTACTAGGTCGTTTTTGGAAGTCATACCTGCACGGCGTTCGGGATTTCGTTACCGAAATCGCACTTCGGGATTTCAGGATTTTACTTAATCGGTTTTCAAAATCATATCCGCACATGCGTTCGGGATTTCGTCACCGAAATCGCACTTCGGGATTTCGGGATTTTACTCAGGCATTTTTCGTTAGTCTTATCCGCACGGCATTCGGGATTCCGTCACCGAAATCGCCCTTCGGGGTTTCGGGATTTTACTTAGTCATTTTTCGTGAGTCTCATCTGCATGGCGTTTGGGATTTCATCACCGAAATCGCACTTCGGGATTTCAGAATTTTACCAGGTCGTTTTTGGAAGTCATATCCGCACGGTGTTCTGAATTTCGTTACGAAAATCGCACTTTGGGATTTCGGGATTTTACTTAGTCGGTTTTCGAAATCATACCAGCACATGCGTTCGGGATTTCGTCACCGAAATCGCACTTTGGGCTTTTACTTAGTCGTTTTTTCGAAGACATATCCGCACGACATTCGGGATTCGGTTACCGAAATCTCACTTCGAGATTTCGGGATCTTACTTAGTCATTTTCGAGTCTTATCCGCACGACATTCGGGATTTCGTCACCGAAATCGCACTTCGGGACTTCGGGATCTTACTTCGTCGTTTTTCATGAGTCTTATCCGCACGTTGTTGGGGATTTCGTTACCGAAATCGCACTTCCGGATTTCGGGATTTCGCTTAGTCTTTTTTCAAAGTCTTATCCGTACGACATTCGGGATTTCGTTACCGAAATCGCACTTCGGGGTTTCGGGATTTTGAGAGAAGGTTAACAACTCGTAATATTTTCAGTTCCTTTTTCAGCTCCCCATAGTATACCCATCCAAACATTTGGACGAGGGAACCTGAAACCGCTTTCAGAAGCTTCAGCTACTTCAGATCATTTCAGAAGTTTGAGATATCTCAATCTGAAACTCCTAAAATGATCTGAAGTGGCTGAAAATCTGAAAGCAGTTTCAGGTCCCCCCATCCAAACATTTGGACGGGGGGACCTGAAACCTCTTTCAGAAGCTTCAGCCACTTCAAATCATTTCAGAGGTTTCAAGTCTCCCCACCCGAAACTCCTGAAATGATCTGAAGTTGTTGAGAATCTGAAAGCGGTTTCAGATGCCCCATCCAAACATTTGGATGGGGGGACCTGAAACCACTTTCAGAAGCTTCAGCCACTTCAGATCATTTCAGAGGTTTCAGGTCTCTCCATCTGAAATTTATAAAATAATATGAAGTGGCTGAAGCTTCTGAAAGCGGTTTCATGTCCCCCCATCCAAGCATTTGGACGGGGGGATCTGAAACTGCTTTCAGAAGTTTCAGCCACTTCATATCATTTCAGAGGTTCCAAGTCTCCCCACCTGAAACTCCTGAATTGAGAGAAGGTTATCCATCTGAAACTTCTGAAATGATATGAAGTGGTTGAAAATCCGAAAGCAGTTTCAGGTCCCCCCATCCAAGCATTTGGACGAGGGGACATGAAACCTCTTTCAGAAGCTTCAGCCACTTCAAATCATTGTAGAGGTTTCAGGTCTCCCCACCCAAAACTCCTGAAATGATCTGAAGTCGCTGAAAATCTGAAAGCGGTTTCAGATGTCCCCATCCAAGCATTTGGATGGGGGGAGTTGAACCACTTTAAGAAGTTTCATCCACTTCAGATCATTTCAGAGGTTTCAGGTCTCTCCATCTGAAACTCCTGAAATAATATGAAGTGGCTGAAGCTTCTGAAAGCGGTTTCATGTCCCCCCATCCAAGCCTTTGGACGGGGGGACTTGAAACTGTTTTCAGAAGCTTCAACCACTTCATATCATTTCAGAGGTTTCAGGTCTCCCCACCTGAAACTCCTGAAATGATCTGAAGTGGCTAAAAATATGAAAGCAGTTTCATATGCCCCCATCCAACCATTTGGAGAAGGGGACCTGAAACCACTTTCAGAAGCTTCAGCCACTTCAAATCATTTCGGAGGTTTCAGGTCTCTCCATCTGAAACTCCTGAAATGATATAAAGTGGCTGAAGCTTCTGAAAACAGTCTTAGGTCCCCCCATCCAAGCATTTGGACGGGGGGAACTGAAACCGCTTTTAAAAGCTTCAACCACTTCATATCATTTCAGAGGCTTCAGGTCTCCCTACCTAAGACCTCTGAAATAATCTGAAGTGGTCGAAAATCTGAAAGCGGTTTCAGATGTCCAATCCAACCATTTCGATAGGGGGACCTGAAACTACTTGCAGAACCTTCAACCACTTCAGATCATTTCAGAGGTTTCAGGTCTCTCTATCTGAAACTCCTGAAATGATCTGAATTGGCTGAAAATCTGAAAGCAGTTTCAGGTCCCCTCATCCAAGCATTTGGACGGGGGGACCTGAAACCGCTTTCAGAAGTTTCAACCACTTCATATCACTTCAGAGGTTTCAGGTCTTCCCACCCGAAACTCCTGAAATGACTTGAAGTGGCTGAAAATTTGAAAACGATTTCAGAACTACTTCTTGATATTTCAGAGGTTTCAGGTCTCCCCGCCTGAAATTCCTGAAATAACATGAAGTGGCTGAAGATTTTGGAAGCGGTTTCAAGTCCCCCTACCCAAACATTTGGATGGGGGGACATGAAACCACTTTCAGAAGCTTCAGCCACTTCGGGTCATTTCAGAGGTTTCAGGTCTCCCCACCCGGAACTCCTGAAATGACTTGAAGTGGTTGAAAATCTGAAAATGGTTTCAGATGCCCCAATCCAAAAATTTGGATGGGAGGATCTGAAACCGCTTTCAGAAGCTTCGGCCACTTCAGGTCATTTTAGAGGTTTCAGGTTTCCCTCCCGGAACTCCTGAAACGACTTGAAGTGGCACACAACTACGTTGACAGTTGAACCAAAACAAAAACAGGCGGAAAAAAAACGAAAAAAAAAACATAAAATCTGACTTTCAAACCACCTGAATCTCCTGAAATGACCTGAAGTGTCTTCATGCTATTTCAGCGATTTCATACCTCTGCTAACAGACTTCAAAATTTTTCATTCTGAAATTTCAGTAGGTCATTAACCACTTGTAATATATATGTCATAGAATTTCAAAAACGAGGTCTCTCACATGCATATTTAGTTGTTACTTTTAATAATAAACACAAAATTTCAACACCTGAACAAATAGATTTCATAGTTTGGGTCGAAATCCCCGCAAACTCGACACTCTGTGACCTCGTCCTAACACATATGATACATAACCCGTACGGTCCGTTCAATATGCAAACTCCCTGCATGCGTGATGACCGCTGCACACATAATTTCCCGAAAGAATTTTTCGACCGCTCAACATGGAACGAAGAGACAGGTTATCCCATATACCGACGTCGAGATCGAGACAATGGAGGAGTTGTTATCGCACATGAGAATCGTGAAATCGATAACTCTTGGGTTGTTCCCTACAATCCCTTCCTTCTCTTATGTTATCATCGTCATCTTAATGTCGAAATTTGCGTCTCCACTGCCGCTTACCGATATATGTTCGAATATATAATGAAAGGCCCAGATCGAGCTATGTTCCAAGAAATGCGAACAATCGGCGCGACCGAAGCATGCTAGAGAATTTTTTATTTTTCGCTTTCCGAACGTTATCTTGTCGTTGCTGCATTACCTGTACGTGCTGAAAATAAGCAAAGAGTTTATTTCCGACCACGAGACGCTCAACGTTTGCGAGTTATGCCTCCACCTGAAATCGAATTTACCGCATGGTTTAAATGGAATGCTGCACATACTGATATCGCCCCAGAAAAGAAACCTTTGTACAAAGATATGATCCGGCAGTTTCGATATGACAAAGCAAAAAAACAGTGGGTCACACGATAACGAAGGACAAACACGATCGGGCGAATACACATCATTCACCCAAATTTGAACGACACTTTTTATCGTTGAATGCTTCTTTTATCACCCCATTCTCAAGGAGCCATATTATTTGAAAATTTGTGTACTGTTGATAACGAAATTCACCCGACATTTCATTCAGCATGTCGGGCATTGGGCCTACTCAACGATAATATTAAATTTGATGCTGTCTTGCAAGATGCAATTTTTACTACATCCTCTACAATGGTTCGAGATTTGTTGGTTCACATACTTTTGCACTATGCGTCAGCTGATCCTGCCGAATTATTTGAAACACACTAAAAGCAAACGATTAACGATTTTCAAAGAGATCTTCGTGACGAGGATGTTCTCCTCCCTCTCCTCAGAACCATGGTTATCCTAGATATCGATAACCGCCTCCAGAAAGAAGGAAACTAACTCGAAGACATTGGCCTCACCTGCCCGCACATCGACGATCAAAATGCTGCAAACGCTTTGACCGAAAGGCCCCGTCGCCATAACATCTCACAAATTATCGAAGACGAAACTTCCTATGACAAACAGACATTGCAAATGACATTAAACACAAACTTATCACTCCTCCGCCCATCCCAACACACTATCTTCAAACGTGTTACAAATGTTGCTCACAATAATGAACCGCTATGTCTTTTCATCGACGCTCCCGCAGGAATAGGAAAAACATTATGTTTTAATACCATTCTCGCATACATTTGAAATCAAGATTATGTTGCACTCGCTGTGGCCTCGAGCGGAATCGCTGCAACGCTATTACACGGCGCACGAACATTTCACTCGCGATTCAAAGCACCTCATACACCAACCGCAACCTCTACACTTGATATTCTGAAACAATCTGCATTAGCGCAACTAATACAAATAACAACTGTTATCCTTTGAGACGAAGCACCAATGATACACAAATTTCATATCGAGACACTTGATTGTGCCCTTCGAGACATATGCTCCTCGACTTTCATTTTCGACGGTAAAATTATTGTTCTTGCAGGCGACTTTCGTCAAATACTCCCCGTAACTACAAGAGGGAACACGCGCACAGACTGTCGATGCCTGCATAAAATCATCAACACTTTGGCCGCATTTTAAAATGATGCATCTTTCTGAAAACATGTGTGTGCTAACCCAAATTGACACACCTGAAGGCCACGAATACTCTAGATGGCTCCTCGCACTCGGAAACGGTGACATTCCACCCCCCCCCCCACTCTGAACATCCCGTGATCGAACTCCCTCCTCATTTGTGCCTCTATGAAGGCACGCAACAACTTATAGCTTGGACATTCTCGTACCTGCAAACAAATTTCAACAACCCCATTTGGCTTGCTGAACGTCTCATTCTCACCCCGAAACACAGAACTGTGTCTACACTCAATTCAATCATCCTTGAGCAATTCCCCGGAGACTTTATCACATGCCTTAGCGCTGGCACTCTCCTCCCAACGACAACTACCCTGATGTACCTGTTGACGCCCTAAACGCGATTGGTATTCCCTCCTTACCAACCCATGTCCTTCGCATCAAACGAGGACCACCGGTCATTCTCTTACGAAACATTGCCATGCGTAACAGCCTATATAATGACACGAGATTGATAATTGATTCGATCACGAACAACAGACTTCTGCACGCCCGCATCCTCCCTACACTCCAAACTGTTATCCTCCCATGCATTCTTCTAACGGTAACTGATCAAACTCACCATTTCCCTTGGCAAAGACGCCAATTTCCTATTCGACATGCTTTTGCAATCACTATAAATAAGTCACAAGGTCAATCAATTAAGCATGTTGGTGTCGATCTCCAACAAACACCATTTGCACGTGACCAACTTTACGTAGTTGCATCAAGGGTGGGTGACCCAACACACATCCGCTTCTCTCTCCCTACGAACACTAACCGAACTGCTACTATAATCTATAAAGAAGTTCTAACTTAATTTCTCGTTCTGACTTTTACCCATACTCTCTTTTGCGCTTTCCCTGCAGGTCTTGACCAAGACAAGCGAGCAACAAAAAAATCGAAGTCATCGTCATCGACAACTTTATCTCTCAAATCTACAACAATGGCTACAACAACAACTACAAGCACAACTACATCGACATCGACAACTGTCACCGCTTCCGCTTCTGCAACAACTCTTCTCACGAATAGTCGTGCAACAACACTGACAACTGCATCGACATCAACAATTGTCAGCACTTCCACTTCTGCGACAACCCTTCTCACGGTTGCAACTACCTCACCGCAAACATCATTAGCGGTTTTATCACAAATTGCCCTCGATGATGATATTCTCACACAACTTCCACTCCCTGCAACAACACTAGCGCCTGCCCACACGCCTTCAACAGTTTTCCTCACAACATCTGCTCCTCTGCCCAATCTTTCCACCTCTCTCCATCTCGCCTCCACAACTGCATATGTCAGATGGGATGAATGGCTCCGACTACTGACCAAAGACAACATCGAACACGGCATCACCCAAATACTATGGGAGGACTTCCTCACAATTGATCACGCCGCCTTTTCGCCACATTTCTACGATTTCTTCGCCCTCTACAAACACAACCGAATGCAATCCTTACAACGCCCAGACCCCTCCAGCAACATCAACATTCAATTCCAACGCGCGAAAACATTCCTTCTCAAGCTCACCAACGATGACTACGGCCGTACTCATTCTCCGAGAACACCTCGCCCCAAATACCAACATGAGCGTATCACCACAGCACACCATAGACATTCTTTCATTGCAAACACCCCACCACCACACCAATCACTATTGCAACCCCAAGCACCTCATGACGCCGACCCGATTTGGTGGCTTCCGCTGGAACCATGGGACACGACAAGATCGACTGCCCTCATTCATGACCTTCTCGCATTTCACCATACCCTCCACATCTACAACATTCCCCACCCACCTCGAACATGGGAGTACCTCAACGACCTTATCTTCGTCTACCATCGAGAAACGCAGCGACCCCTTTCTCCATTTCCCACTTTCAGAGTTGACATCGTTCGCCGAGTCGTTATACTTCTTCAAGCCTACACAATAAATGTTCCACATCAGTACAGTAAATTGTATACATACATAATGGCTACAACAAAAACCGGGCTATAAAGAGATGAGAGACACAGAGAGAGAGAGAAAGAGGGGGAAAAAAAAAAAAAAAAAAAAAAAAAAAAAAAAAAAAAAAGAACATAGAGACATACAACAGAGCTACAAATCAGTGTCTCACGACATACCGGTTCGATGCGGTAAGCTCTCCGGGAGAGAAGAACTGCATGCAAACACGGTATGGTGTATTATCGAGACAAAAGAAATGTGTGCAAAGGGACGAGAAAAAGAGGGACAAACAGAGAGAGAGATAGAGAGAGAGAAAGAGAGAGAGAGAACATAGAGACACACAATAGAGTTAGATAAACTCTTCGGCTGTGTGACTTTTGCCCTGCGCATGTACACGTGTCTACATTTTAAATCTTTTTCCAGATATCAATACTCGCTCATGGGATGAAGCGTAAACAACACTATGGATTGATGTTGCATATGCCTGCACTTTGTGTTCGTTCTTTGCTCCACATCGTCTCACTTTTTTTTCATTTCTCGATATCATATCTCTCTCTAGATGCTTTTTCCTTTGTGTCCTTACTCTCTTCAACAAATACTCAAATGACAATTTATATTTTTTTGTCGTCGTCCTTCGCCACAGCTTCGCTGCGGCGGGTCCACTTGTTATTATATAGATTTCATAGGGGTAGTCATGTATGAACAAGAAGTATTGGCGCAGGTGGCCTAGCCCCTCCGTCCGCTGCTTCTGTCCTGCCACACTCGCCGCTTTCTCTCATTGTGGACGCTTTGCACTCAGTGCGACTGTCTCGTAATAGTACGTGTGCCCATACAATTTGGTGCTTGTGAAATTGCGTAACTGTAAAAACAAGAGCGTGTTCGATTCCTGTCGGCGGTAAGAACTCCACAGTCTTGACGGTTTTACGAAAATGAAGTTGTGATGATGTGCTGGCTTTTTCTTTTCCATTCAGGGACTAACTCGCTCGCTTGCTTACTAAGTCATGCGCTTCTCTGGCAGCCATGAACTTAACCAACTCGTTTCCTAGTTTTCCTTTTGGTTGCTGTAGGCAAGTGTTTAGTCTGTTGTCTTACAACTCGAGCAGCGCCTCATAGGAGCAACAAACGATAAATATTATGGAGAGTCAGAGAAAATGAACTTCTAAATATGTCAGATTTATGGTTGGGAGTTTGTACAAGTACGTGCTGAGAATATAAAATTGGCACAGTGGGTGTGTGTGGCAAATTGAATGTCAGAGCGGAGGAGGCAGGGGCGATGTGTATTGTTCGTTGTTCTGCGGCCGTCTGTGATCTAGTTCAGAAGCCCCTTACCGATCGTCGGCTTAAAGGGGAGAGAGAGAGAGAGTTGGTGCGCTGGCTCGGATATGTGTGTACTTGTGTGTATTGTCATATTCACTATACACTCAAAATAAACATGATTGTGCACAACTATTTCGTCGGACTTTCACCTACTCATCATGAGATAGACACAATCGTAAGGCCCACAGCGTGTGTGTCATGTGTGTGTGTGTGAGAGAGGGAGAGAGAAAGAGAAAGAGGAAAAAAAATGAGGGTGATAATGTACGGGCATGTACCAGGTCTTGGCTATGGCCTACGAGGGTCGACATCTTCATGTACTTCGGTTCGGCTACTGACGCCAACAGGACACATTCCCAAATTGCAAGTTGCTAGTAAGTTGTGTGATCGTGGTCGAGGCACCGAGGATCAAGTAGGAGGAAGGACTCTAGATACATACGTCGGTGGTGGTGAAAGTGTGCTCTCATTAACATTCGGATTCAGTACTTTGGTTCTCCGTTGGTGGAATATAAGTGCATCACTGCATTCTGAGCAGCGTTTGGTGATGCGGGGGACCGACAACCGACCCCAAATACAATGCACCCCGGTTGACTGCATCAGCCAGGAAAGATAACTAGTATAAATTAATTATCTCTTATTATTGTTATTATTATTATTATTATTATTATTATTATTATTATTATTTTTATTATTTATTTATTTATTTATTGTACTCTGACCAACATATGTTGAGGCGGAGACTTGCATATGTGTGATGTGTCGTTGATGGAGTCGTGAGGTTGACCGTCATCCTCCCGATTTGTGAATGCACGCTTGTGTCTGTCATGCCCTGCGTGTTGTGGTCTTGGCACGCTGCACATCGTGACGGATTGTGTTGTGTTGCAACTCCACTGCGTTTGGTTCAAAGCTATAAAGGTCATCTCCCTCTGTCTCCTGGGTTTCGCGTGCATAGAGTTCTGTTGGTCGTGCCGACGACAACAGGCGTATGTGGATACAGGGGGAGGGGTGTGCCTTGTGCATCCGGGTTCACAGATGAAGGTTTCTGGCCCGTTCGAGCATGTAGGATGTGTGGTGCATTCGTTCTCTCTCTACTTGTGTTTCTCGATGCAGAGATGAGGTGCTGCACTTCGTTGTTGCTATGTTGAGGCAGAAGGTTGCCTGAAGCTTGCATCCGCCTAAGGGTCAAAGCGGTCGGTGGTTCTTTTGTGTGTCGTTGTTTGGGGAGTAGTGATCTTGTGATCACAGAGAGCAAAGTGCGGAGTAATGTGCAGAGAAGAAGAAGAAGAAGAAGAAGAAGAAGAAGAAGAAGAAGAAGGAGAAGAAAAAAAAGGAAAAAAAAGGAAAAAA
>BFEA01000053.1:2223026-2266106 GCA_003427395.1 Chara braunii
CACACACACACACACACACACACACACACACACACACACACACACACACACACACACACACATACACACACGATGAGCAAAATCGAATGAATCTTCCACTAGAACATTAAAAGTATACACTACTTACCTGCATACACCCCTCGCTGGCCTTTTCGAATGCGACCCCTCATCATTTCGTCTCACCGCGCGACTTCGACGCAACGGGCTTTTCAGGCGATGGAGTTTTCGACGTCCAGCCCCGCGGCCGTGTCTTTTTGCGCCCTCGTCGGTTAGCGTCAGTCAAGGTTTCCGGCCTGTCTGAGCATGTAGGATGTGTGGTGCATTCATTCTCTCTATAATCGTGTTTCTCGATGCAGAGATGAGGCGGTGCACTTCGCTATTGCTATGTTGAGGCAAAAGGTTGCCTGAAACTTGCATCCGTCTGAGGGTCAAAGCGGTCGGTGGTTCTTTCGTGCTCGTCGTTGTTTGGGTAGTAGTGATCTAGTAATCATAGAGAGCGAAGTGCGAAGTAAGGAGCAAAGAAAAGAAGAAGAAGAAGGGAAAAAAAAAAGAGAAGAAAACGAAGAAGAAAAAGAAGTAGAAGAAGAAGGAGAAGAAGAAAGAAGAAGGAGAAGGAGAAGAGGTTGGAGGGAGATAAGAAAAGTGGGAGAAAAACATAACTGTTCGCCACCGATTGTTGACCTTGAGTACAACGCACATTTCGTTTATTTTGCATTTTACATTATTGTTATTATTATTATTGCGAGGAATAAGCCCTCGCGCGATCCTTATCAGACATGCACATGTTGTGGGCAGTGACCCTCAGCAATCTTATGCCAAAATTTGACATTTTTGTCATATGTGGGCACTTAAACAGTCGCAGCACGCCAGTTGGTTACAAGGAAACATGAATCTCCTAGCTCTTTTCATAAACATGTGTTGTGCTATACACTTGAAACCCAGGGCCGAGTGGTTGCACCCCGAGTACACGCATTGTGAGGTCGACACATCACTTAATAACCGCAGACGAATGAAAATGCAGCATTGTCGTCACACAACTACTGCAAGTCAATGAAAATGCGCCAAACACTTGTGGCCTAGGTAGACATTGCGGACACGCTGCTGCATTGTTGCACAAGTGTCTGCATGTGCGCTAGCTGGTCGAGGCGCACGCAGACACTGAAAAGGTGAGGCCGCTGCGCTAGCGGCCATAGCCGGGCTACAGGGCGCGAGGCAGAAAAGTGTGACGAACGGACTTTGGAAGGAGGTGCAAAAGTAAGATACAGGGAGGTGATGAGTGGAGACAAAGGTACATACCTAGTATATGTAGGAGGTCGACATTGATGTTGACGACATGTACATTGGTCTTCGAAGTCGAAGTGAGCCTGTTGTAAGAACGTAGATAGGCTAGGTAGGCAAGTAAAGTAGTAGGATGGATGTTGGGCGCCGAACAGAGAGGAGCAACACTAAATAATGTGTTGGTGTGGCTTGAGGGCTTGAACATTGGCTCAGAAGTTCATTGTATTGCTCTTTATTTTGATGAAATTTTTGTGCATTTGAGCTTTCTGCTCGGTACATGACTATCTGGGCTACTTCGTGACTCGACAATTTGGATTTATGTTTATCGCCCTTACTCATATTACTAACATTATTTTTTTCTTCTATTATTATTATTATTATTTTCTTTTATATTTGTCTCTTACTCGTTTTTAAAAATGACTTACTATATAAGGTAGATTCATCCCATGGTAGCCGACTTATTACTGCAGCGAGGATCACCCTGCAATCACAGTTGTGTCAACCTCACTCATGGTTTTGGGACAGTGGTACAAACAACGATGCGTGCCTAGGGTGACCACGCTGTGAAGGAAAACGGCTCACGCGAGGAGGAAGTAGGGCACGACACCAGTACAGGGTGGTGAGATCGTGGTAGGTAGGTAGATAGTGAGCGAGTGTTGTCCGCAACCAGTGGAAAAAGGACGGATGTTGTTCACAGCCAATGAAGTGAGTGAATGCGGTAAAATATGTTGTACTATGTGGTATGCTCGCGCTTTGACGATGACCTTGGTCATGGGAAAGGGAAGAGAGTGAGATAAATTATCGATGCAACTTTGTCCAAGTTCAAATTGAGCCAACTAGTATTAGGATAAACGAGGTTATCTGCATCCCCTCATATATACCTCTATATCAGACTGTATGTACTACGTCATATTAGTATGCATGCATTTATGTCTAACTATATGAATCTGCGTTTTTTTATTGATTAAAGTTGAGTTAGGAAAATTTTATGCATGTATGAGCAATGGTTGAAATGATTTTAGATCTCTTATATAGTGAATACATGATGTAATACAGACCCTATGCGTGTCAATCTCGTTGTCTGATTGGTGCTATGAGTTGCGTATGACTAACTAATTATGAAAACACATGGTGAGAACGAGAAACTCTCGTATAGGTTGTCTCAAAGTGGGTGTGTTTATTTTTTGGTGGATGAGACAGCGGTGATGTGGACTTTGCGAAGCCTTGTCCCGCTAGATGAGATTTTCTAACATTGATGAGGGTTGAAATCACTATAAAAGTTATTGGGTTGTGCATGGTTGTGTATGCTTGGGATTATTAATTGGCTAACCCAGGATATATGTATGTATCCTTGTCGAAACACTTTTACTACTAACGCCCACCTCCACTAAGTCAAACTGACTCAATTCAAGGGTCAGTTGAAGAGTCTTATGAAAAACACAGTGAGGTGAGAGTTTCGTGTGAACTTCCTTTATTGTGTGTGTCACCGAGTCATAGGGTTGGGGTCATGTGTGACCTGTCCGAGTGACTCTAAAACTTTTGATTGATCTAAGATACAATGATTCTGCTTAAGGAGTAAACTAGCAAATATGATAAGAGGAGCGAGGTTCCGTGAGACTTCCTTATTACCTAAGTCTGCTTAAGTGAGGAAGGTGGTAATAGGAGAAGCGAGGTCGCGTGAGATTTACCCTACCACCAACTGACTAGGATAAGAAGAGATGGTAGGAGGAGGAGGAGATCCCGTGAGGTCTATCGTACTACCAAATAACGTCACCCAATGGAGAACGGTGATAAGAGAGGTGAGACCCCGTGTGGTCTGCTTTATCACGTTCCTGATTCTAAAGAAAAAAGAACATGGCAAGGGTGAGGATCCCGTGTGATTTGCACTACGATCTTGAATCTTTTAATTGATCCTCATTGCCTGATTCTGACTTGGATATGATTGTTTATCTATGTTTGTCTTATGTACCTACTAAGTCTGATTTGATAAAAAGTTAGTGAAACTACCTAGAGGAAGTTATACCGACATAATATAATTTCATATTAAAATAAAGTTCACTGTATTGAATTTCATATGAGGTGATATTAATACGAAAGGGGTGTTGAAACCATGTTGGCCTGTGTGTGATTGCAGGTCATCTTAACCAGGAGAACTCATTATGAGTCTATACAAGATTACATGATGTTGTCTTATGGTAACAAATTTACTTAAAAGGCAAAAAATCTTATTCACTTCATGTTAGAAAGAGACAATGACTTATGTTTTTCCTTATGAATTCAGACCGTTCATGTGAATGTGATGAAGCGTGCGTGCCATCTCCTTACCAATTACTCAACCCTATTTCATTTCATATGTATGTGTGATATGATAAATAACTTTCATGTAAAGATATGTTGAATGAAATTGATCATTAGGTAGAATGAGTATATGTCTTGCGCACAACCCCTGATGATTCAAGCGTTGAGGGGACTGTGCTTCGGAAAAGAGTTATGTTGTGAGTCATACCTCTTGAAACTATTTATGATAAAAGCATAGTATGCGTCAATGTTCGTTAGTAAGTTAACCTGAATGGTAAGTCGATCCGGAAGATCAGCGCCCTGGTACGCGACATGTATATGAGTCAGTCTCAGGCGTTCAACCCCGCGTATGCCTATGCTACGACAATTGAGCAAACGCCCTCTGGTGACTTATCTCTACGGTTGCAAGTAAAAACCTTCGCATGAGAGTCAGTAGCTCAACAAGGATTCACTTACCTAAAGGTGGTGACAACCCCTCAGGTAGAGGTGAGTTGTATCTCTCGGGTCCTCTGTCTTGTCGCAAGGAGCCGCAAGAGGTACAGCTGGCGTGGGTCTTTGGCTGAAATGCTTCCAAAACTCCTGTGTGATGTGACCGTGAGGTTCGACACTAAAATACTTAACGTGTGGGTGTGGGACCACCGTGCTCGATAGTGGCCTGGAGGGTCCCCCTGCCGGACCGATATACCCGATAGTGGCGCTGCTCTCCACATGCACTAAAGATAAGAAGATGGCCGTGTATCTTCCCTTGTTTTCACAAAAGATTCATTCTGTGTAGCAAGGTCATGGTCCTGTTTTTTTTGAAAGAAAAAGAATGGTTGCTGGTTTGTTGTGACTGGACATAGCGAATTGCGGCCATATGCATATAGGTACTGCTGTAAATGCGGTCAGATGCATTTACAATATTGATAGTGTTAGTACCCTCTGATTTCCCACATTTGCACATCAAGTGAAGACAAAAGGGTGGATGTTCAGGGGCCCTTTCTGTTTCCTCATTAGGGGCCAGCTATTCCTAGCCCCTTTCCATTTACTATCGGTACCATCAGCAGAACCAAATACGAGGAAGAGATAGTAGGTGAATCCCTGGGGGGGGTTAGGCCTCGTTTCTATCCTGTTACTACCACAGTCCATTTCGTGGCGTTACGGTTGTGCGTGGCCACCGGTCGTCCGTTAGCGCCCGCCAGCGTCGGTCGTCCCTCCAGTGCCCGCCACCGCCGTACCGTCGCTGCAGAAAACCAGATCAGGGCCTTTGTCCGTTTTGCCAGGCTCAGCACACGCCTATCCCAGGCCTGAACCTCTCTTCCGGATTTGGGAGCCGGAGAAACCGTGGCACTTCGCCTGGATACGAACTGCACATGTCTCGGTTCACTTCCACAAGAGCCACAGCGGAGTGTGGCGGAGAGAGGGAAGCATGTGAGGTATAGGAGGAACTGTGCTGGGTATGGCAGCCGTACCTTCTTTCGACCGTGGATACACCTCGTTCGTACCGGGCGAAACGTCGCGCTTTGATGGATTGAAATGACACCTCGAAAGAACGGCAAAGACAGGGAGGCGCTCGAAACACTCGGAGATGCATGCACAAACTCACGGGGGAAGACAAAGGGGCTCGTAAGTCCCGTATCGATGGGGGAGGGGGAGAGGAAAGAATGAAAGAGGGGGAGGGGGCCGAGGGAAAGCAAGGAAACCAAGCACCTGAGAGGAAAGGGATGAGAACAGCAATTGGTGGGGTTCTTGATGAGGGCCTCTTCTTCTCTGAAAGTAGACGATGCTGCGCGAAGGTAGGGAAGCAGGCCATCCGTTCAAGCGCACCAAGGACCTTTCCCCAATGAATAAGCATCATCATTAGCGATGGCGACGGTGAAATAACGTGTGCGCGGAAAAATCGATGTTCTTCCGGTTGCTTGTCGGAGGCTTGTCTCCATTCTCCTCCCCTTCTTCCTCGCTCTCCTTCATTGCTCTCACATGTTCATCAAGTCATCAGTGTCGGCGCTGCCTCACCCGAATCGACTCAAGAGTGCGCAGGGAGCTCCGCGGCTTGTCACGTCGTAGGTGCAGCGCCACTGTTTGCAGAGTTGGGGAAGATTCGGAAAAGGATGCACGCACGTAGAGTCACAGCAGGCATATGCGACCTGCGACGATCCTTTCTGCCACAGCCGTTCGTCGCGGGAGGTTTCAACACCTCCGTTCCGCTTAATAATCAGCCGCTGGAATCGTGTTTGGCGTGCTTCTGACGCTCCTCATTCCCCTGCTCCTGCTGCTGAGACGCGCAGAAACTCCGGGTTGGATGATCATCGATGTGGCCGCTGTCATCCGTCCGTCCAAACCGCTTACGCGTCGTTCATGCTCGAAACGGGCACGGCAAGATAAGAGGGAGTAATTGGCTAACTCGTTGGCATAGTCGACCGGAGGGCAGTGAATGAGAAGCGGGCCAACCCCACCGTTGAGACTGGCGGTCTTCCTCTGGTTCTGTTCGCCATCGTCGCCGCGAGTTGAAGGTCCGACTGCTAACGTGCTCTTTTCCGCCGTTATTGTCAGTGGCGTCGACGCCGACTCCGCCCCTCCTCCCTCTGTCCATGTCTGCGCTTATCTCCTCGAAAAGTCCACGAACAAGAAGAACCCGGGGAATCAAAGTTCGCTCCCTGGCTGCGCTCACATGCATTGTTTTCTCCGTCTATCTCCGTCTTTCTCTCTCTCTCTCTCTCTCCCTCTCTCTCTTTCCTTGTCAAGCAGAAAGTCATCCTGCTCCCGATTGCCGGTTAGCAGCTGCCGACGCGTGGAGTCTTCATTATCCTGCTTTTTCTATTTTCTATCTCTTCTGCTAGCACTGGTACGAGCATTACAACGAAGTACGGGCTAGACCATCGGGTTAAAATTTTGTCTGCTCGGAGGATCGACTGGTGCTGAGTGACTAATTTGTTATTATGAATAGATGGAAACTCTGAGCGTGCCATCCCCATCCCAGGTGCAGCAGAATCAAGGGCGGGATCGACTGCGCTCGGCGGAGAGCGATATTCTAACAGCAGCGACAGCGGCCGCCGCTGCCGCCGCCGCCGCTGCGGTCGCCGCTGCAGCAGCCATAGCGGGGGACTCGACCACGACGGGGAGTCTGATGAATGCTCAAGAGGTAAGCAACTCTCAGTCGGACACGGAGTCTCTCGGAAGGGCGACGTATGGGGGACAAAGCATCACAAGTCTGGAAAGTGTCAACAATGGTTCCTCGGAGAAGGGTTCATCCTTGTCGGCCACTACTTCTTCGGCTGCAGGAGGAACGGTTGTCAATCTCCCTCAACATCAGCAACATCAGCAGCAACACAAGCCTCCACGTCCTTCCTCTTCACATGCGCAGTCCTCTCATCCGGTGGGTGAATCTGTGAGTAGACAGTCGTTCAGAGAAAATAACAACAATATGGGCACGGCGGTTCATTCGTCCGATGTTTCTAACGTTCTTCAGGCAAACGGAAGGATTGATCACGGCGATGACGACGGCGAAATCAACGGTGGGGCAATGGACAATCGCAGTGAGATGAGTAATGACAGTATGCGGGAGCTGGAAGATTTACTGACGAAGTTAAATCCCTTGGCTAAGGAGTTCGTGCCCCCCTCTCTACGAGCTGTCGGTGTCGGTCCCCACTCCGTCCAGCAGCATGCCGAAGGCGGATCATCATCGTCTTCGTCATCGTCAATGAATGCTAGAGGGAACACAGCAACTGCTCCAAGCGGCCAAGTCCAAAGAAAGGTCTGCTACCGTCGTGGCCCCTTCTTTATTCCTTTTGCCTGGGTTTCTCCCTTTTTCTCTCTCTTCTTAGTAGCCCGCGTATCTGTGTTTTCGCTTTTTCTCATTCTCGTCTTAGCGAGCCGCTTTGTCGGAGTGTTTCTTCGTTTGTCGTTGCACACTCTCCCTTTATTACTCACGGCCTCGGAAAGAGCGATACTAAGATCTCTTTCACGCCAATCCGAGGAGGGTTTTCAGAGTCAACAGGATCTCTTTCAGGGGGTCCTAGCCCTTGGACTACTGTGCAGGCCAGTGCTTATCTCCCGCCTCGTCTCTTTCCCATTCTCGTCTGCTCCGCTTCTGCTCATGCTCGTGTTTCCGTCCTCGCACCCGCGCGCTGCTCTTTCTGCCGCCTTTTTTTATCCTCGTTTGTTAATTCCCTCCTGAACTATTTTCACTCCTTGTTCTTGCTGTCGTCATGACGCACTGCAATTAACCGTATACCTTTCTGGTTCCTCGACTAGCAGGTCACCTCCTTGTTTCTCCCTCCCTGTTCTCCGTGTCACTCTTGATTTGTTTATTGCTCTCCTGGCCCCATTCTCTGCCTATTTGACTTGCCTATACGGCTTATGTCTCCAGCTGTGGCGACTTATTTCGTGCGTCATAGCTATGCCTCTTTCCCTGGTCTCGCCGAGATCGGTTTTGCCTCTATTTCTCTTTCACTCTGTGCGATTCTGTAATCCCTGTCCCTTCTTTGCCTCTAGTGTCTGTCCGCCTTCCGTGTCCATTCATTAACCTCTCGCTCGATCCATTCTGCGGCCCATTTGCTCGGTCTTCCATCTTCCGTATTCCATATGCAATCCGTCGTACCGGTGCATCGCACGATCTGTTTCGCTCTGCTCATCCATGAGCCGATCCAGCCACCTTTTAATCCATCATCCCTCCATCCATCCAATCGGTGTTCGCCAGGCTGCCGTCCAGCAATGTATGTCCACAGATATATCCGTTTGCGTGTTTTTAGCATCTACCTTTCATCTTACGCATTCCATGTTCATACATGCATGTATTCGTAGGTGTGCATCGATTTAATAGTGTTTAGGAGCCCATGTGTGTGTCATGTGCATACGACCATCGGGTGGGTTGTGTCCCCTATCGGCTGACTGGAATGGATCCATATTCTGTTCATTGTGCGGCGTTTTGCTCCTTCCTGTAGGCCTTTCGGTAATCCCACTTCATCCTGCGATGACTACGTGGTTCGCTGTTATATGCAGCTCGCAAACGCGTACGTGCGCTTGCTGGGCGAGTCTGCAGAAGTGTGATGGAGAGTCTGAGGTCGTCCTTGCGTTTTAGGAATGTGCGCTCCTAGCCAAATAATTGTGTGACAACGTACATGAAGAAGAGAATGTCCTGTCACCTCTCAGCCTTCCCCCCCCCCCCCGGACCTGAAAACAGATGCTCACGTCCACCGATGGTCATACCAGAGAAAGACGTAATTTAAGTGCTTGCGGAATCTATGAATGGGCGCTGATTTTGTGTGGTGAAGTCGAAAATGACCGAATGGGGACTGATTATGCGTGGTGAAGACGAAAATGAACGAAGCGCACGAAATGTAAAAGCACTTTCTGAAATTCATCGAAGTCTGTTCATAGCCTTGCCTACGTAACGGTAGACATACGGAAACAGAAATCGTGAAGCAGAGAAGAATTGACGCAAAACCGGTCGAGAACGGCCAGAATGATTAGCGAAGTTTAACAGCCAGTGGAGTGAACGGCCACAGTACAAGTAACGAATAAATTATCCCCTACCGAAAATGGTTACCTCAATCTAACAGACAGGTGAATATTGAACGGGAAGGCTGGAGGAAAAGAGGACAGCAAGCAGCGAAGAAAAGAATTAAGTCAGAAATGTAGACGGTGCATCTATGTTTTCCGAAAAGGGGGGGAGGGAAGGGCGGAAATGTGGACGGTGCATCTGTCTTCCCGATTTTGGGGGAGGGAGGTGGTGGGGGAAGGAAGGAACAAGAGAAGAGGGCAAGAAACGGGCTACTGTGACAGGCTGTCCCGTCAGATTTTCATCGACTCATCAGGGGGTTGTATCTTTGATAATCCGCGGAGTCCACTAAACCGATGATACTGTTAGTGGTTATCCAACTTAACCCCAGATACAGGTGGGCACCGGCCACTGCCGTTTAGGGTATCTGTGACGTAACTCAGAGCAGACTATCACCAACTTTACGCTTTGCAGGAGTTACTCTCGGTATGGTTGCAGAGAACTGCCGGGTGAACTGTAGGCGGAAAGGGGGAAATGAACAAGAAACTGGGGGTTGTGACAATATGGGGCTTTTGTCCGAGCTTGTGAGGACAGGGAGTTACGGAGTAATGGCCTACAGTAATGGCACGGTGATGGTGGCATCAACCACATCAATGATTTTCTCCATACTGCGCATATGCTCTGCATAAGAGACTGCGAACCTACTTCCACTGCAGAACGCGAAACACGGTGTCGACAGAAGGTGCCCTCGGGCACTGTAGCAGTACTTCCACGGAATTATTGTAGGATTGCAGGTTCTTCTCTCGAGTCATTGACTGCAGACGCCACTGTCCATTGCTCGCAATACTTCCACGGAATTATTTCGGTAGCAAGGTGCTTAAAGCACTGTCCTACATCTATCATCTCAGTGTGAACATCCTCTATACACTGATATAGCGCGCCGAGTTTCCGCCAAGGATGACAAGATGAATGAATACCATCCTGTGGTGAACCTTCTTCTTTCGTCCTTGTCGTTAACCGGCAGTGGGATCGGCTGTACCGAGTGCTGCAAGGAATCTTCAATGTGCGATTACTTCATCATCTATTCCGTTCGTGCCGTATTTGCCAGGAACCCCTGACCCCTGCTTCCGGCACACACTCATTCTGCTTCTTGTCACCCTTGCCTGATTTCCTGTCTCCTCTTCTCAGTAAGGTGCAACTGGGCTTCTAGCAAGCAGGCAGGTGTTTGAGCACTTTACGCTTGACTGCACAACGTGGGGAACTTTGTGCCCACCACGAAAACGAAAAGAATGAAAGGATATAGAGAAAGGTGATGGGAACAAAGGAAAGATTTGGGTGCATTACTCTTACCTCTGTTCTCCCTCCCGGCGCAAATATGCTCTTATAATATTATGTGTATTGTTCTTAGTGCGTAGAAAATTTGAAAAGGAAAAGAAAAAGGAAAAAGGGGACTAGGGAGAAATTAAAAGAACAATTCCTTTCTGTTCCTCTGTACTCGGAAAAGAGAAAAGAAAGGAAAGGGAGCAAAAAGAAAAGGAAAGGGTAAACGAGAAAAGGGTGCAGTTCCTTTTGGATCCTCTTCCTCGATTCTCCTCCCGCGGACCTACATCTGTGTGCACTTGCCTCTGTGTTTGTGTGTGTTGTATGTGTGTGTGTGTGCGTGTGCGCGCGCGCGCGCGCGCGAGAGAGAGAGAGAGAGAGAGAGAGAGAGAGAGAGAGAGAGAGAGAGAGAGAGAGAGGTGACTATAGAAAGCGATTTCATGAAATGTCCGCAGAGGCCGAAAGAAACATTTAAAAACTGCTGCGAGGAGCAGGTTCTCAACTGCTGCCGAGAACATAATGACGCGGGAGGAAGCGGGGACTAGAAAATGCGACCAGAATTGGCTGTCGTAAGTGCGAACGGCAGACGACAGACTTCCTTCTCCGTATCCCCAGTCCCCAGCCCCGCCAGAATGCAAGGTGTAACGGAGTTCCCAAAGCTGCCTGGAAAATGAAGTGGGAAAAAAACATATTGCAACACGAAAGCGGAGGATGAAACGAGTTGGAGTCGTGTCTCAACTTCCCCTAGCTTGGCGGTGGTAAGCAACCATACTCTCGCCCCCAAGAATAGATGGGGCATGTGTGGTGTGGTGTGTGGAAACAAAAGAAAAAAAAATAAAACCATGCCATGAGGTGAATAAAATTGAATGAAGACAAGGGCGGATACCAATCAGTCGAATCGCTTTGCCTTTCAGAATGCTCAGCGTGATTTGGCTTTTACGCTCACCATTCCAGTCCGTCCTTGATCTCACAATGTCATAGTGACCCTGTCAATCACCCTTGCTTTGCTGTGTGGCTTGTTGTTCTTGGTTTTGTTTGCATCACTTTCGTTGTTCTTTATGTATGTATACTCCCAGGAGTGGTTGATACTGGTGGGGGGAAAAAAGGGAGACCCTTGCCCCCGTGTTCTTGTCTTTCCTAGTTTTTTTGGCGCAGTGAAAGGAGGTGCATGCGCGATTTGACCACTTTCTTATTACTTTACTATTGATTCGACTACTTCTTCATAGTGTACTATTCGATTTGACTACTTTCTTTTTGTGTCCCATGTGTTTGGACGATGTGTGCGAACACGCGTTCAATGCATTCTTCATCGTCTAACCCTGTGCGTGACTTTCACTGCGAATGGACCTGTTACAGAAAAAGAACGGATACAGCAGCGGAGGAAGGAGACGAAGCTCCAGAACAAGCAGAGCTCAGCAAGAGGATAGTGTGAGGAGGACTGTATATGTCTCTGACATTGACCAGCAGGTGAGGTTCTGGTACCCGTTTTCTTACCCTGCCATCTGCCACCCTGCTGGCGTTCTCGGTCGGTTTCAGCTGCTTCCACCCCCTAGTATCACAGAACATAGGCAAGCGTTGAAAACGTTTTGTCCTACCAACGGGCCTAGCTCAGTTCGTACATACATGAACTTCTTAATCGGAGACCTGAGTTCAAATCCAGATGAGACCAGATGAATGAAATAGTATAATTCTGAATTACCTGGGGTGATATCTGAAGCCGTTGCCCTTTACCTTGTTTAAAAACAACAACAAAAAAGGTCCTCTGGGCTGTGTGGAGGTAAGCTGGGTTTGTGCGTTTAAATTCGAGCAGTGGAGCGATCAGTGCTCTTTCCTCCCCACTATCTGAGAACGTAGGCAAACAGCCAAGCTGCTCTCCTCTGGGCCATGTTGGGGAAAGCTGGGTTTGGGGCCTGCCAATTTTCAACAGCGGAGGCAGCTCTACGTCTGTGCAAGGAAGATGAGCAATAGCGAACTTCAGCAATCAAACAGCATCATGCATATGAGTCCAGATAGTCTTGACCTCGAACCAACAGCAGAATTGCATCACGAGATTCACCAAATAAGAACACACCAAGAGTTCATAATTGACAATGCTGAAATAGTCCCATCATCATCAACGAAGAACCAGAGTTGAAATCCTAAATCCTATCTGGCGCTCGGCGCCCAGACTACATGTGGCAGATCCTATCTAGCCTATACTACGAAGCCGAAAGATGACGTCAACAGCATTCCCGAAGTACGAGCATATGRCGACCAATGTCGCACGCTTCCAGCACCAGGTATGTCTCGCGCTACACTCACAACCTCGTTCCCCAACTCACAGATGCCWCTAGCACCCAAGGACCACCCTGCGCCTCACCCAGCTAACAGCAGCGCAGCTCGGCTATGGCTGCGTGCTCCTTCCCTGCTCGCCCGTGAGAGCGTAGGCGCCAGCCAGCAAATAGCGCAGCAGCGCTTGCGCAGCATGCAGCCAGCACCCGAATGCCGAATGAGGAGGCAGGCCCTTCCCTATATCGAAGTGGCCTGCCTGCGTCCAGTCCCAGGAAGCTTCCAGTAGGCCCCGGTAGCCTGAGGCCCAGCACGACGAGAGCAGGCCTTGGGCCTGGAGTGGTTGCAGGTGCCCAACTGCCTTCGGCCTGTGTTTGGCCCGGTACCCGTATCCAGCCCAGGGCCTGCCTCACATACATTCACACAGATGGCCCAGGGCCTGGATTCACTCAACCAACTGGCGCTGCGCAACTGCCTGAATTTCCCTGAGTTGCGTGGTGGCCAGAAAAGGGCCCTGAGGGCCTCGTCGAACCTGCCTTCACTTAGGGCGGCCGACGGGCTGCAAAATGGGGCCTTATGGGGCTCATAGAGGCACTGGCCTCGCATCTGTTTCTGTGATGCAACAAGTTGGAGCTGGACGCTTGCTGTGGTTTGCGGGCATTAATTTCTTTTTTTCTTTTTGATGCCCTTCTCATCTCACCATGCTGCTCGTGCTGATGAAGTTTGCTGAAGCTAAAATGGATGTCAACAGGACATCATCTGATGGTAAAGAGTTTTCATGAACTGTTGTATTTGCACATGGCTTAGCATCTGGTGAAAAGAAAACCATGGGTGTTTGAGTGATGAGATTTTGTGTGTTAAAGCGCCACTACCTTTCCCACGCAACTTTTAGAATCGAAAATGTAACATTTAGCTCATTATTTAGAAGTTGTGTGGTTCTTTGGAGGCTCGGGGTCACAGACCCCGAGGGCTGGCAAAGAGAGGCTTGGAGGTAGTGGTGGTTTAGCATGTGGGAGGGTCTTAGAAAAACTCTGCTTGGACCTGCGGTTCCTCGATTAGGTCCCCTTTGCCATGGAGAGCATCAGAGGATTGTTTTATTGAAGCAACTATGATCTTGCCACATTCTTGATGTGAAACTCAACTTTTAGACAGTGCCATCCATTGCCAATCAAGAAGTGGAAGAGATAAAGAAAGAGAAGAGAGTGCAGCAAAGAAGAACATGAACAAGAAGAACATAAAGATTGACCGAATGTCTCCTCCTCTCCTGTCGACCTCCATCATCATCATTGTCTTCCCTTACAAACTTCTCTTTATCTGAGAAGTCCTCCTCTACTACACCCTGCTGAGCTAGTAGTTGTTGTGGAACATCCCTGCCATGCTCGGATGTTTACAGGACTACACAACAGCCTACTACGCATGCTCGGATGTTTACAGGACTACACAACAGCCTACTACGCATACTATGCGACTCCCTCTTCCTGCCACCATAGCCACTCGCCACAAATGAAGTCAAAGTCCGGCTAGATCCCTCAGGGGCCCTCCCGGTGCAGCGGGCTCCCCAGTTTCCTCCTCGTCTCAACCTCTACTCACCTGCTCCTATGTCCATAGTGTCAGGGGCCTTCCCAGTGCAGCGGGCTCTCCACTTTCTCCTCGCTTCAACCTCTACTCACCTGCGCCAATGTCCATAGCGTGGTGTAGGCTAAAACTCCCTTGGCTAGCCCTCCACTGTAGTTAGCTTTCTTGAACCACCAACCACCCTCAAGCTTCCCCTTCACCACCCAATGCTCCGTGTGAGAGTGCCCTGCAACCAGTGATGAATGATCAAGCGATGCTGCTACAGAAAGAAAAAAAGAGAAAACATATCTGGGATCCGTCTTTCCTGGTTGGGGTGAGCTCCACCCCGAAATCGTGGTCAGACACATGTAGAAGAGTACTTTTGAGTATGCCCCACGACCAGCATAACAACTTCGGGATCCTTTGTTCCCTGTTGGGGTGAGCTCCACCCTGAAATCGCGATCGGATACATGCCCGAAGTACGCTCCACCCTGAAATTGCGATCAGATACATGTCCGAAGTACTTGTGTGAGTATGCCCTACGACCAGTTGCATAGGCCGACGATGTGATACATGTACGAAGTACTCGTGTGAGTGCACCATGGAAAGTGTTAGACACTGAAGCCCTATGCAAGGGAAACGATGTGTATCTGAGATGTAAGTCAACAACTTGGAGGTGTTGAACACATGGTACGTTATAAGGAGTGGAGGTATAGCAATGACATCTGATGGGCCTTCAGTGACTAACACTTTCCATGGTGCTCTTATGTGCTGGCTGTAACTTTCGCAAGATCCCTTCAGGCACAAATACTTAGACTTCACGCAAATGAGGTCACCAACAGCGAACTGTGATGACCTTCTATGCTTATTGGCCTGCTCTACCATCTTCTAGTGGTTTGTGTTTCTAATGTTCTATTCAGCTTCCGGAATGTTTTTCTTGGGTCGTAACCTTATACTTTGAATTTGGTTCAGGCAGTCGATAGGCCTACATGGTGGGTGTCTAATCAGATGGCGTGGATAAATTGCTGCCACTGCTCCACCATAACTCTGACATGCCTATCACTAACTACGGTCAGAGACTGCCCTTTATCCTTGACCCAGTTCGCTGGAAGGGGAATCAATTCTGACGAGCAACTATGGTTAAAGAACTGAGCAATAACTTGGTCTGGCTTTGCTTTAGCTGGAAGGGGAATTGGTTCTGCAACTACCATCACTTGAGTGGTCCCTCTTCTTCTGTTTACTTTTGTGTCTATTATGATCCTACTCCATTCACTAAGAAAAACTAAATTCCGGAAAAATGGAATAAGTATTCCCCCTTACTGCCAGCATTCAAAGAGCCCTCCTTTGGGCATAACCTCAGGTCTCTTCTGTCCGTCGCAACCATGACTAGGGCGGATCATCCATGCTCATCCCGGATGTTCAAAGGGCAACACAATCACTCCTGTGCCTCTTCCATGTCATTTCCCCATAGCGGTATTCTTGGATGAAGTCCAAGACCAACCAGTATTCACACAAGGGCCTTTATTTATTTTATTCATTTGTCATTTGACTATTCTGAATTAAATAATCAATAGAAAAATCAATTGTATCAAAAATAGAATATTATTGTTATTCTTTTTTTATCTATTTAGTAGAAAGTCACAGACTAAACCTAATTCAGCAATTTTCCATTTTTCAAAAACATCAGGATTATAGAAATTAATAAAATACATAAGTGATAATGCATGAAAAACCAAGTGAAGATGAAGGTCAACCATAGCCAAAGGTGAATCTCTGATGCCAGTTCCCTCTCTATCCCCTTCATCCTCACACCCTTCTCTCACCCTTCTCCACAACCTGGCATGAGGTGCCGTACCCAGCACCATGTCAGTTCCGCTCTCTCCCCTTCATCCTCTCACCCTTCTCTCTACCTCCATAGCGTACGTAGGCCTACTCCCTCCTTCCACTACTCCGCAATAGCCAGGGAGGTCTGTCCCTCCACTCTCCAGGTCCACTGCTCAGCAGGAGCTCTGCCTTCATCGTTTGGGAGGAGCAGCAGCATGACGGCAGGGTAAGATACTGCTTCACTCACTGTGCCCGAATGGTATACTCTTGCAATTTGGCCTTCCTCCTTGCTTCGTCCGTGGTACTACTGCCTCACCGGTGTGCTAGGCCTACTGGGAGTTCCTGCCTTTTGGCGGGAACATCATCACAGCCTGCAATCCTACCTCAGGGCCTGATCTAACCTACCTGCGGTCTAAGTAAGGGCCCTGACTAATGAATCCTGGGACCTCTGCTGGGCCTGAGGTGCTGGAAAATCGCTATTGCATACTAGCCAAATTCTACTTGTGTCCCAGTCTGTCCTGGCCTTTTTAAAAGTCTCGGGCACCCAATTTAAGTCTTGTTCCTGCAGTTCGTGTGTTTCTCATGTACCTCCTCTGGAGACACAAAACGCAGGACAAGCTCGTAGTTAGTACTCCGTATAGCAATCATCACACAGGGACACAGGCAAGCAAACATCGATTGCACACAGAACATAGAAATCTCAGCAAATCAGACTGTCAAGCAGACTGATTCTGTGCGGGTCGGTGCATGTCCATGACACAGACTCGTCCAGTCCTGAGGAATGGGCATTGTTTTCGGCCTCTGGCATCTGACATGCTGAACATCCTTGGATGCATCTAATGCAAGCAGAATAGATTCCTGCCTACATGTCGGCCAAAGCAAGTTTGCACAATTCTTGCTCTATCCAAGATGTCCCTTAACGTTGTGAGAATCACTGAGCACAAGGCTACAAATGTCCTCACTGTCTGGTATGTAGTATCTGGTTACACCGTTGGATGTTAGAAATAGTGCCAGCTACCCTTTACTTGGGCACAGTGTTGGTATTCCTGATTTTGGCTGCTCTTGGGCTGTGTCTGGGTAAGTTAGTCCTGAGGAATGGGCAATGGTTTCAGCCTCTGTCATAATTTACATCCTCAGATGCATCTAATGCAAGCAGACTTCATTCCTGCCCACGTGTATGGCCAAAGCAAGTTTGCACGAGTCTTCCTCCATCCAGAATGTTTCTCAGCGTCGTGACAATCACCGAGCGCAAGGCTACAAATGTTCCTCAGTCTGGTATGTCGCATCTGGGTACACTGTTGGATGCTCGAAATAGCATCCCCCCAGCTGCTCTTTACACAGGCACTTCATGAGGCTTCTCCTACTCGAGCTATGACTTCCCAAAGCACTTCTTCATCCGCATAGGTATTTCTGGTCTTCCATTGCAGGTCTTGGGCTACATTGAGGTAAGTTACAATTGTCCCAGCTATTCTAGACAAGACATCCACGAACCATGTTGTATTTATACTTGCGAGGTCAACTCGTCAATCTACTGCAGCTGTTTAGCCAACTTAGTGGATTGTCTAGCTTGGGTCTTCAACCATCATTTGACTACACCCAAGGCGATAATGCCACCATGTCTGCAGTGCCTCATATAATGTGTACAACTCCTGGATGCCAATTGAGCTGTTTTTTCAAAGGACAGCCGGATAGACATGAGCTTACCGGGCGGTACCCTGTGCTTTCATTTGGCTGTGACACAGCCTCTATCCCAAAGTTTTATCAATTGGAACTATAAACGGTATGGAAGGGTCTAGGTCTGCCATGGTACTCCATTAGCGCCATTTAACTTCTTGGAAGCCTAAGTGCGGTCTTTGTTCTACTGCCACAGTGCTTCTTCATTTAGTAGCTCAATGCAGTGGTGCTGTTGTTCTGATTTTCATAAGAACTTGTGGGAGTAATTCACGCATCCCAGAAAGGATCACAGTTAAGTGAGAGTCTTGGGCATTGACAAGTCTCCAATTGCTGATATCGTCTTGTCTTCATGCTGTACAACATCTCCATCTAGGACGTGGCCAATATACGAAATTTGGTGCTCGACCCATTCGCACTTCTTGGGATTGACTTTTTTACTTTCCTCAACTTCGAGCATACATTTTGCAAATGACCACCATGCTCTTTTAACGAGTTACAAAACACTAGGATATCATCCCCATATCAATCAGGCCAATTTCTAAACATATAATTTCTTCAGCGCTGAAAAGTAGCAGGGGTTTGTAAGGCCAAAGCGCGTCACAGTTGACTCATTATGTCCTTTCGGGTTCTAAATGCAGTCTTGTGCTGATCCTCCTTCTATACTCCTATTTGATGATACACAAATTTGCAGCCCTGCAAATGATCTAGTGCGAGGATTGAGCCCCTCGCAGGGCCTTTCAGGCCTCGACGCCCAACAAGAAAGGGGTGCCCAACAATCCTCGTGCGCCCCCTAAGCGAAGGTGGGTCTGCATTTCAACATGATGCTTTATTGTTGCCATTTCTGCATGTGAGGGCGGCGGACAGTTGTCACACACCAGTTGGTTACAAGGGCCATGCCCTGTGGGATCATGACATGCTGAGCCTCTGGGCTCATCCAGGCTGCGACGTGGCCAGAGGGCGTTCAACCAATAGAATTGCAGCGTGTGACGCTGGCGATGTTGCACAGTTGGGCTGCTTAACTGCTGCGGGCCCAGGCCACTGTCTGCTTTAGGCGTGGGCTCAGGACTGGGGCCCTGACCGGAAGCCACTGGAAATATGGTGGCCAGGCCAAGGGCGCACGAAGGCAGAGCTCACTTTCCATATAGGAAAGTGAGAGCCTACGCAGGGGACATTCTGACTCTGCTTCACTACACAGTGACGCTGCTGGTTTACAGTGCGAGCAGGCTGCGAGAGAGCTGGCTGAAGGGCGCACGGGGGCACATAGTGGTGAGGGACGCTGCAGGGCAGCGGGCACTGAGCAGCCATAGCTGGCCAGCTCAACGATAAGGCTGGCGTGGGCGATGGTGGTCCCCTTGGGCACGGGTGCACATGAGGTGGGAGAGAAGGGGGTGAGGTGAGAGAGTGATGAGAGGCACATATCTGGTGTATGCGGCAGTCTGCATGGGTGACTTCGTCCCGTACATTGGTCTTCAGTTTGAAGTGACTCCTGTTGCTTGTCGTAGTCTAGGCTAGATAGGTGCTGAGTAGAGATAGGCTGGGCGTTGGGCACCAATCGAGAAGGGTGACATTGGATACTTTGTTGGTGGTGGTGAGAAGAGGCGGACATTGACGTCTGAGTTCATTGTATTGCTCGTATTTGGCTTGTATCAGTGCATTGTTCTCTCTGCTTGGGACACAATTATCTGGCATTTATCGTGGTATTGCAATTTGTTTTCTTTGTCTATCGCTCTCGTTCATTTCCTTGCACTAGTAAGTAGTCAAATGCTGGAAAGATCCGGCGTTCTTCACAGTAATTGCATGGTAGCCTCTGTAGTCTATGTGTAGTCACAGTTCTCCCTCTAGACTTGCGCACCATACCGAGATGAGTTATGCTTGGTCCACCCGTATGGATTAGTTCTCCACTAGTTGCTTACTTGATGTAAAGTTGATCGGACCCTTTGGAGTCTTCTGTGCGGGTATTATCTCAATCGAGTGCTTAATCTCTCTCTCAGCTTCTCCACTAAGTGCCTTAAGCTGTGCAAATTTTCTCAGGAGCAATCTGATCAGGGGTGGTACCTCCTCTACAGAGCTTTCTGAGCTTTCTGATGTGCTATCTCGTTTTTCTCTTTCCGTCAGTTTCACTAGTGCTGCGAAAACTTGATCTATCATTTTTCTCTAAACTACATTATCTTGAGGGGGGGCGGCTCACTCATGCAGTACACCCATAAAGAGGACTTCTGTCACCACTCATGGAAGAAGTGAACTTTTTTCTGGCTACAACTGCTGCTTATTAGCCAACACATTGTTTTTCCAACTTCACAACTGCCTTTGCCCCCTTTTGCCAATCCAAGAAGTGAAATTTGTTCTTGCTACCACTGCTGCTTATTAGCTGTGCCACCGGGACGGATGTATGGGACTCCCCTGATCGTCTGGGATGTCCAGTCGGACAACTGGTCAGGGCGTCCGACTGGAGCACTATGTCCGAGTGGCGGGAAAAATAGGGGCGGTGGCTTTTTCTACTCTTTGGGGCTAGGGGGTGGTGTAGAGGGTGTTGTGGCTTTTTCCACTTTCTGGGCCATGGGGGTGGTGTAGAGTGTGTTGTGCAGTAGGGGGGAGGGAAGGGTAAATGTTTGGGGGGAGGGAAGGGTAAATGTTTGGGGGGTCTTAGGGGCTTGCGAGGTTTGAGCCCTTGCAAGACCCTTCTCGGGCATACACTTGATATGGGCTTAGGCCCCCTGCAAGCCTCATGACTGCCCTAAGTGAAGGGGGGCCTGCATATTCGTGTGAGGCCAACTTTTGCCATTTTGCGTGTGTGGGGTACCAGACAGTTGCAGCATGCCAATTGTTTACAGGGCAACGAGAGCCTTCTCTGGCTCTTTCCAGAAGCAGCAGTTGTGTCTTACAGTTGAGCCTAGGGCTCAAACACCCATGCAGAGGTTGACACGTCACGCAGCGGCCACGGACCAATGAGAATGCTGCTCCTTCGTCACACACTTGCCAGGAGCCAGTGGGGTGACAACAACCTGGATGTGGCTAACTGCACAGGGCCCAGGCCAGTATCTGAAACTGGGCCTGAGCGCAGATACCGGGGCCCGACTGGAAGCTACTGGAAACTCGCCCAGCCAGGCCCAGGGCATGACAATAGGGCTTGCCCAGCAGCAAGGGAAGCTGGCCTGTGTAGGCAATGCGGTCACGCTGCTGCGTTGTTGCACGAGCAGCTGCGCTAGCGCTCTGAGAACAAGCACAAACGACAGTCCGCATTTTGCGTAGGGGAACATGTCTGGGTAAAGGCTAGTGAGCTTGGACAGGAATTCAGCATCTCTAGAAAGCTAACACCGCAGTACTTTGGCCCTTGGGAAGTCCTCGATATCGTGGGTAATGATTGGATGTTCCTTATGTGATTAGAATCCCTGGTCACCTTCGCGTTTACCCCATGTTTCGTGCTTCCAAGCTTGCACCTTTCACTGCGATTGACATTTTCCCATCCAGGAGACCTTGCTGACGTGGCAATTTAAGCCGAGGTGGAACTGCATCGAATTGTGGGTTGTGTCGAGGCATCGACTGGTCATCATTAATGCACGACAGGTTACTGGTGAGAAATCTGTGGTTGGGGGCAACACTTACGTGGGTCCTTACCTTATCTACCCTCTTCGTTGCTTCTTACCGTGAGGAAGTGAGTCTTGTCTTGAGAGTCCTCTCGATGTGAGGTGTCGCGAGCGCTCAACCTTGAGAGTCGACATGCTTCCTGGGCAGCAAGCTGGTGGGAGACGGGCGAAGCCTCTGAAGGGCCCTGGACGAAGCACTCGGGTCACGGTCACCATGCCAACCCGCTGTGACTAGTACACGCATGCTTTGAGAGGCTCGTTGCATGCGAGGGTAAACAACTTGCAGGGGCTGGCAGGTTTGGCATAGACTTGGGGCACAGGGGTGGGACGGATTGCACACCTGTAGACACGCCATCTGAACCAGAGCTACAGGACGGCGACACAAAGTGACTACTCAAGAGGGATACACAGGGGGAGGGAAGATTCCAGTAATTGCTCAAATGTTCAGTATTGTAATATTTCCATTTCAGCATGTATTTCAACAAACGGTTTTATTTTTATTTTTGATTAGTTAGCTGTGACGGACTGCTAACAGCTGACTGTTGCAGATAGAGTAGTTGTTTATTCTTGCTGCAAACATCTGTTTCAGACTAGTCAAAAGTAGGAATAGAATTGTTTGTAGGGGTCTGAAACTATCTGCTGTTCCGCTTGACTACTTCCTGATAAATCTGGACCGTATATTTAATTTTATTTATTAAGCGGTTGGGTGCCACGCTGCGGTAGGTCCCAGTTAGGACACTAGTTCAGATTGCATGCCACGTGTAGCTTTGGGGTGAAGATGACAATGAGGTTGTGTGGCATACTGTGCAGCCACACGGGCCTTGCAGGGCCCGTCCCGGACCTCCAGCCTGTTTCCCTACAGGGAAACTTCCAGGCTCTTGCCTGGAAGCTTCCTTCTGACAGGGCCTACAGGCCCCAGCCTGTTTCCCTACAGGAAACTTCCAGGCTCTTGCCTGGAAGCCTCCTTCTGACAGGGCCTACAGGCCCCAGCCTGTTTCCCTACAAGGAAACTTCCAGGCTCTTGCCAGGCTCTTGCCTGGAAGCTTCCTTCTGACAGGGCCTACAGGCCCCAGCCTGTTTCCCTACAGGGAAACTTCAGGGAACTTCCAAGCTCTTGCCTGGAAGCTTCCGCAGGGTCTAGGCCAGGGGAGCATTGGCACGGCCAGCCTCCTGCACGGGCCAGCACTATAAAGGACTGGCCCGCCCTACAGGAAAGAGTCAAAGGCAGAGGTAGTCTTCAGGATTCGGCCGCAGCACTCAGGAGGAGTGCTGCAGTAGTCTTCAGCGCTAGGTAGTAGTGGTAGCGCTAGCTGTAGTCTTCGGCGTTGGGCGCCATAGCTGTAGCTGTAGTCTTCAGTGCTGGGCGCTGGTAGGTAGTAGATCGCAGAGTGGGAGAGAGACTGGCGGAGGCCAGTGTTACTTACCTGTGGYGCCATCGCTCCAGCTCCATCTTCGTGGTACCTGCATCAAGGCGCCAACTTCACAGGTTAGTACTGGACACAGAGAGAGAGAGAGTTCTTCTTCTTCCTCTTCTAAGTCCACCTTCTCTTCTCACCCTCTCGCCACCTCACTTCTCAGACCACGATAGAGAGAGACAGAGTTGTGACTTGAGACTTGACGACATTGGATCYAGACTTGAYATTTGGGATTCAGACAGTTCGACGAGGGACTATTTGGGCTTGTGCCGAAGACTYGGTGTTGAYGACATTCCCATCTTCCCCCCTCCTCTTCGTCTATCCCCTTCCTCCTCGTCTGTGCATGTTCTGGGCTGGCGCTGTCTTCCTGTGTGAAGCGCCAGACCCATTYACACTATGAAACGATGATGATGATGTATGTTTAGGGCTGCATTACAACATTGATTGWTCGGATCACTGGTATCTAAGTCTTCCGCTGTGCTATCTTATACTTTGTATTGAAAGGTCGGTTCTTGTTCTGGTCTGCACCTATACGGTATGCAACAGGTTGAGACATAGACTAGGATGAGGGAAGGATTGCTTGTGGACAGACACTTTGCCGGCTGAACACTTGCTTGGTGTCAAAGACAAGGCGAGGAAAGGAGACAGCGGAGAGCAGTTGAGGAGAGTTTGGTCTCGCAGAAGGTAAAGGTGGCAGCAGCCAACGCAGTGATGGCACTAGCATCTGTAGCAGCAACACACGTTAGAGCCAAGGGTGAGGCAGCAAAGGCTGCTGTTTCTGCAATGTCCCATGTCTCTTTCTAGATCTCTTCGATAGGTGTTAGTCGGGGCATATCAGGGCCTTGCACTAGTCAGTCTGCTGGTGTGCAGGACCGCCAACAACAACCCTCGTCAATGGAGGACGTTGAGATTAGAGAAACGGATGCCCTATACACAGAGTTACAACGCCAGATACAGGAGGTAGAGGATATATGAGATAGAGCTAGAAAAAGAAAGCCTAGACTAGAGGCGAGGGAGGTGGAACTAAACTGGTTAGAAGCTTTGGATGTGGAAGCTCCTAATAAGCGGACACTTCGGTCCAGACAGTGTGGCAGAAGTACAGGCCGTGTCTTAGGAAATGCTAGCCACATTGATAGCCAGTCAGAATTAGATTATGGCTGCGCAGAGAGGTCCCAAGCCTATGGTGAAGCCTGCGCAACCCGTTGTAGTTCCCCTAGTGGTGGCCGGTGCGTCCTTGTCATTGCTGCCTATGAGCGGTCTCTCGGTACCTCAGTACAACATATTTCCAGCAGGCGGTTCATTAGTGGATAGTGGTGGTAGACTCAGGATTTGCTTCATCTGTCCCCATATCAACTGCTGCAACTACAGTGAGGCAGCCGGGCCAGCGGCTTGTGCAGCAGGTTAGGCGACCTGTTCCTGGCACAAGTGGTTGGTCCACAGCCAGAGACACGTCTATAGAAGGGAGAGAACATTGCTGGAGCAAGGTAGTTGGATGGGTAGACACAAGGCGATGTACATAACCGTGATCTTGATTCTTGGGATAGGGCCAGGTCTCTTGATCAGTTTCGGTTGTCAGGGGAAGAGATGAGACAAGAATGCTTGCAACTCATAAGTTCTCCGACAGGACAGAGGAAACTAGTTGTGTTGCAGGAGTCCTTGTGTTACATCCCTGTTCGCTTCTCTACTCACACTCTATTAGGAGTAGGAAGTGATTCCAATTAAGCTACAGGCCATTCTTCTTCTTTTAAAAGGCTTGGACTATGAGGCCAAGCTAAGTAACGTGTGGGAGGGCTTGGATGATAGGAGGAAGAAGAAGCGAGCCCGGGATCGACGGAAGGACGATCTTGGGTTATAGACAGAGCTAGTAGGCGGCCATGAAACCAGCGCGAGGAGTGTTGGCCGTCTGTAGTTAGGCTGAGGCGACTAGTATGCGGAAGGGCAACCAGTCTAGGAGTCAAGGGGAAGGTCCTATTTTGTCTATAAGGATGAGAGAGGGTTTGGGATGTGCGGATAGACCGGCTTGAAAGGGGCACCAGCAGAGTGTATGGCAGGAATGGTCAAACCAAGGCGAGGGGTCCAATTCAGTTGGTCACCATAGGGATGCAGCCCAAAGAGGGGTAAGGCACCTTCAACCTAGGGAAGCACTGCGAGCACTTCCTTGGGAAGTACATCCGGCCTGTAGAAGTAGTAGCCGCTTCTGCTCTTGTTGAGGTGGTGGAATCCCTTACCATCTCAAAAGAAGGCCAAGGTTACTGACTCCTTAGTCACCCCGCAGGCACATCTGGACCACATGAAGCTCTGTTCATGAGGTGTGTCAGAGTCCTTAGGAGCTAGATGGTGAGACCTGCTAGCTTCCTGGGTGACCAAGTGAAAGGTTCCAAGGATCTGGTAGACAACAATGTAGGTGGCCGTGGGGCTCGCAAACATTGTTCTACCTAAAACTACACTAGTTGCAATTGTATGATAAGTCTGCACATCGGGACCGTGTGCAGCAGCTAAGGCGATCTGTAGTATCTAACTTGGTGCAAGGAACATGAATATGGACGAAGCACAGAAATCCAGAATGCAAAATCACGCTGAAGACCAAGTAGTCAAAGCAAGAGCAGATAGCACAATGGCGCCGAGTAACCATCCATTTGAGAATGATACAGAAGAATCATGAGTCAATGTCCAAGCCCAACAGGGCAACACCAACAACATATCCCAATGTAGCTCTCTCTCTTGAATGGCGCCAGGCGCCCTGCCTACTCTACAGCCTAACACTACAACTACAGAATGAAAGCAACCAGACAACTTGACGACCAGCAAGTGATGATGTCAACACCAATGCCGACCTCCCACCTCCACCAGATACGTCTCCCTTTTCATCCACACTCTCCCTTGTTATCCGACACAGCGCCCTTCACCTCTGAAGAACCACCTTCGCCCTTCCTCCTCTGCGCCCACAGGCAGCCCGGCTATGGCCGCCAGCGCCCTGCGCCCAGGCAACGCACTACCGCTTAGCGCTCGCCTGACTTCCTCAGCCTTAGCGCAATGCAGCACACATGCAACGCAGCAGCGTGCCGGCCTTGCTCGCAATGGCCAAGATCCCTTGCCCACTCGCCCTGCTTGCCTATATGCCAGTGTTGCGTGTGGGCGGCCTCCCTTCAGCCTGCGCCTGGGCCCCAGTACCTGAACCCAGGTCCGATGCGGTTGGGGCCCGGGAGATGCARTTGTGCCTCCTTCATCAGGGCCTGCGGCCAGATTCAGATAGTGGACCGATTTCCCATTGGCATTTTCGGCCTCTATTTCCAGTATGCAATGTCGGCCTCACGTTTATGTGCCTAGGGCCTAACCAACTTTGGGGCCCTGGGATTTCTGCATTTGCAGAGCTCCGATACTCTGTGCCTCCAACCAACTGGCGTGCTGCAACTGTATGGACCCCACTTCGAGAAATGTTTGCACAGAGGGCTCTTTTTGATTTGCTGGACCGCCCTCACTTAGGGCGGGCACGAGGCTTGCTGGGGCCTTGGCCCAGAATATGTACATCATGGCAAAGCCCCTTCTTGAGGGCTCAATCCTCACATTCCATCCCCCTTAGCTTCGAAAGTCCGCTGAGATGCTTACTTCGCAGGTGCCTTCCTTTTTAGCATTCTTTCATACTCTGCCACCACTTGAGGAGGTGTCTCAATTAGTTCCTCTTTAGTAAACCATTGATCTTCCTTTGGATCTGTATGATGCCTGAATCTGACGCGATACTCCCGCTTGGGTTTTGGAGGTCTTCCTCTACCCAATGGCTTCTGAACAGGCAGATCTCGGTGATCCACAATGTGGTCGATGTCCACTTGACCATCCATGGTTGGGGGCAGCATCGATCTCCTTGAAGGGAATTGATTAGTCTTAGCAAAAGGTGCAAGCTGTGAGGCATGAAAGACAGGGTGAGTGCGTAGGTGTCCAGGGATACGGATAACATAGGTAGGACCATCCATCTCATCCCCCGCTACATCCAAGACTTCCCAGGGACCAAAATACTGAGGCATTAGTTCACGAGAGATCCCGAATTCCTGTCCTAGCTCACTAGCCTTGACCCAGACACGTTCCCCTACCTGAAATGAGGACTGTCGTCGATGCTTGTTCTCAGAAGCAATTATTGCTTGCTGAGCTTTCTTGATGTGATCGATAGCTTGCTGCAACAACTTCTCATACTGCACACCATACTCAAGTGTGCCGAGAGTTGCAGAGGATCGTTTGAAAGCAGCCTCACACTCATCACTCCAGTCCCACGGCGTGTCAAGTCGAGTTAGATTTGTCAAAGGAGAGGCAACTGTAGAATAGTTCCTTTACGAAGTTCCTATAGTAGCCGCACATTCCTAAGAAAGATCTGATTTCAGTAACAGTCTGAGGTTGTGGCCAGTCCCTTATACTAGCCACCTTCGCATCTTCCGGCCTAATCCCTTCCGCGGATACTTCATGACCCAAGTATAAGATCTTAGTACGTTCGAACTCACATTTCTCTAGGTTGACCTTATGCTTGTGCTGTTGCAAGAGTGAGAGTACAATCTCAATGTGCTGTGCATGCTCTTCGACAGACTTACTAAAGATCAGAATATCGTCGAGATAAACAACGACAAACTTATCTAAGTGGTCATGGAAGATCCTATTCATAGCGTGCTGGAACGTACCCGGCGTGTTACAAAGGCCAAAGGGCATCACAACAAACTCATAAAGACCATATCTGGTCTGAAATGCAGTCTTGTGTTGGTCCTCAGGTCTTATTGCGATCTGATGGTAGTCGGATTTTAAAATCTATCTTGCTATAGTACTTGCATCCCTGCACCCTATCCAATAGGTCGTCTATGCGAGGTAGAGGCTCTGCGTTCTTCACTGTGATGGCATTGAGGCCTCTACAGTCAATGCACATCCTCAATGTACCCCCCTTCTTTGGTACAAATAGTACTGGTGATCCGTAGGGGGAAGTACTCGGCCGGATCCATCCCTTCTCTGTCAGCTCTTTCAGTTGTCGCCGAAGTTCATCCAACTCGGCAGGAGCCATCCTATAGATCCTTCCCTTTGGGGTTTTACTCCCTGGAATGATTTCTATGGTGTGGACAACCTCCCTTTCTACGACTCCTGTGGGCTCCTCGAACAGATCAGGGAACTTAGCAACAACGTGTTCTATCTCTGGGGGAGTTTTAACGGCCGCCCCTTTCTCAAAGACATACACTAGGTACATACCCTCCTCTTGGTTCTCTTTGTAATAGTTATAAAACGCTGATGCACACAAGCAGCCATAGGTGTCTATTATGCTACTGGCTTTGAACTTAGTCAATCTCACTGTTCTGCCATATGGCAACTTATGTTTTAGCACCTTCTTGTCCCAGTCAAACTGGGGCTTGGCAACCTCAAGGTAGTACATGCCTAACAACATGTCGAATGGTAAGTCGTCGCTAACAAGGAACGAAATCTTATGATTAAGTTCCCCTCCTCCATAGGAGAAGGTACAGACTACGTCCTTGATATAGTCTGTGACAATCATGCGCTCCTTATTGGCCAAAGTAGATGCTACGGGTCTACTAAGGTGTTGTACCCGGTTATGTAGGTGCAACCTTTCCAAACAGTCGCGACTTATGTAATTCTGCGTGGAGCCAATGTCTATGAAGGCACCACATTTGCGGCCTCCTACATCAACTTCCACCACGAAATGTTCCCCTCTAGGACCCTTCCTTAGTGTCACCCAAGATTCACGAGGGTCCTTGTTTGACCACTCGCTTTCCAGATCTTCTAAGGCTTCAGACACATCCAACGTACAGAGCATAGTTTGGTCTGCATGAGTCTGCGGGGTGACTAAAGAGTCGTTAGCTATGGCCATCTCATGAAGTGGGGAGGGTATCTGGCCCACTTCACCATGAGTAGAAGCAGCTAAAATTTCCACCGGCCTCAAGTGTTTCCCGAGCTAGAAGCTTGGGACGAAGATGCCCCCATCTTAAGAGGTATCTTCTGCGTGACCTTTGCGTTCTGGCACTTGTACTGGGTGTGTCCGTATTCACTACAGTTAATACAAGCACCACGCACTCGGCGGTCCCGCCACACTTCTTGATCAAGACCTGCCTTGACCCAATCAGCAACTTTGGTCTGATTGGAGGCGGCCTTCCCTTGACTCTTTTGATGGCCCTTCACTCGGCCACCTGTAGTAGCCTTAACTACTGCGGCGAGGGTGCTACCCTCAGCGATCTCCTTGCCGTCGTACTCTGAAACATCCAACAGGTGTGTGAGCTCGTCGATCTGTTTGAGTCCCATCGGACTCAACCATCAACAATTTAACCCCTTTCTTCTTCCATTCCTGTGGACTCTTCTTTTTCTTTGCGTCTACTGAAGAAGGTTGAGCACTTCCTAAAGTGGCCTCTAAATCTAAGGTTTTTCTAGACAAGGTCTCAAATGAGTGATATTCAAGGCGGGCCTCGCTGGCCATCAAATTTATGAGATTCTCTGGGAGACATCTCACAAACGTGGTCAACAAGAATTGGTTATCGTAGTTTATGCCTGGGACGACGATTAGGCTCTCTACGGTAGTCGTAAGCTCCCTGACTGACTTGAAATTTCTTGGGTCTAGTCTGTTTATCGCATCAGTGGCAATTTGTGCCTGTTGTGGATTGTGCCAACGAGCTTCTACCATTTCTAAGAACTGGTCTAACGTAATGGTCTTAGCCCAGTCCGCCATTCGTCGTCCGTACCTGGTCTTTGAAACTAAACCATCCAGCCATTTGGCTGCTGTACCCTCAAGGTTAGATGCAACAGTAATCACCTCCTCCTCCTGCAAAGTCCTCTTCGCCTTTACCCATACCGGAACCGTTTTCCTCGTCCTTCTCTCCTGAGAAGGCAAGAGGCGGTTTCATAGGGGTCTTTGGATACCATTGACCTTGCTGCTGTCCCTGTTGAGGAACAAGTTGTTGCGGTGGTGTAGCTACCATCGCTGACCCAAAAGAAGAAGAAGCAACAGTCTGTGAGACTGCTGCAGACGTACCACTTGACTGTGTGCCAGCTTGTTCTGGAAAGGGGCTTGACATCGCCGTTAATGGCAACGGCGACTGTGCTGCTGCCCTAAATCCTGGCCTTTGCAAAAGGTCCAAGATCTGGTCAAGAGAGTTCTGCATGAAGTCTAGTCTGCTGTCCACATGCGCATGCAGCGACAACATGCTATTCTTCAACACTTTCATGTCGTTAGACATGGCTGAATCATCCAACCCCTCTAATGCAGCTTTGTCTGCCTCTAACGTGTCAAGCCTGGCTGCTCTTCGTTTGGTCTCGTTTTCTCTATTGGTTGCCTGTTTCAGTTCCCTCTCTAACCGTTCGCGAATCCTTTCGACCTGTTGGAGCTCTAGGAGCTCCCTGCCGCGTGGGGTCAACGGGCTTAACTGCGAGCCCGCCATTTGACTTGTGGTACCCGCGGGCCCTGAGGGCATTCCCAACAGGGTCCCTGACGAGGATGCAGCAGAGGACGCAGCAGAGCTTGCGCCGTTAGTCATTGCTGGTGCTCTGGCTGCTGCTGCCTGCTCTCTAGCTGCTAGATTCGGTGCTGCCCTCGCTGCTGCAAGAGCACGGGCTCTACGTTCGGCACGAAGCCGTGCTTCGTCTCCCGGTTGTAGGGTTTGGATTACGTGTGGGACCCTCGGTGCTCCCGAACGTATAAGTCTCACATTGTCAACTTCACCCTCATCGGTGTCTGACCCGCTCATCAGTTAGGCAAACATTATCTGCACTACAACCCCCTAGTGGAGTCCTACCACAGCATGTGTCTGACCGGCACCTAATTTTCTAAAAATAATTGTGTCCGGCAGGTCCCCTACTTTTACTTCAAGTGGCAGCCTACAACATTCACAATAGACTGTCGACATAGTCTAGGTGTACCTTGATTGGTTCACTTACAGCAGCATTAGATAGAACTGGCTATGGTAGTATAACAGTCCTACTCTAATCTGTCTGTGAGGTGTTAGCAGCTGCCAACCAACTAATCAAAAATAAACCAAGACCATGTTGCAGATGTATGATCAGTGGGTATGGTTGTGTTTCCAGTTGAGCATCAAATTAGAACCTACCCTTCCCCTCAATCCAACATACTGGTTCGCATCATTGAGCAGCTGTGTCTTCGTGTGTAAATGTCGGCCCACCCCTGTTCCCAAGTCGTTGCCGAGCAAGCCAGCCAGTCCACTCTTATTTACCCTCGTACGGAAACGAGCCTTACACCCGGTTGATCTTCCTGATCAGGAGGAATTTTAAGAGCGCCCCCATCTCTTCAGGAATTATTTAATGTCGCAGTCAGGACGACGATCACAGCCAGATTCAATCCGAGTCCCAACCAGAAATGTTTATAGACGGTCTGGCAAGCGTCTCATAAAAGGCTGGCACACCTGGCAGGACTTCTACAGCGCAGCATAGTGCCAAGATGGACAAGCAGCCATCGCATGCGTGACCTACTCCCATTGGGTTGGCATGGTGACCGTGACCCAGTGCTTAGACCAGGGCCCTTCAGAGGCACCGCCCTTTCTCCTTCCAGATGCTTCCGGGAAGATTGTCGTCTCTCAAGGTAGCGCGCTCACGACACCTCACCAAAAGAGAGGACTCTCAAGTTGGACTCACTTCCTCACGGTAAGAAGAGATTGAGAGAGTAAATAAGGTAAGGGAACAACGTACCTGGAGATAGCTGCCCCCAACCACAGATTTCTCACCAATTGAGCTGAGTGTGCATTTGATGACCGGTCTTGGCCTCGGTACCACCCACAACGCAATGCAGTGCCACCTCAGCTGAATGCCACATCAGCATGCTCTCATCACTAATCATACATTCCGCCTGTCACCACGATAATTAATGTCGTCTTAGCCTTCCGGCGCACACCTCTCTACCCAGGCTGTGCGCCTAATATTGCCTGACGTCACAAGAACCAACTGTGAAGAAGCATCATCAACGCACTCTGTACAACGCCAGCGCACCAAAGGTAAGTGGCGAATCAAACCAGCTCCGACACCAAATTGCCAGGAACATGAATATGGACGAAGCACAGAAATCCAGAATGCAAAATCACACTGAAGTCCGAGTAGTCAAAGCAAGAGCAGATAGCACAATATCGAGTAACCATCCATTTGAGAACGATACAGAAGAATCGTGAGTCAATGTCCAAGCCCAACAGGGCAACACCAACAGCATAACCCAACGTAGCTCTCTCTCTCTTGAATGGCGCCAGGCGCCCCACCTACTCTACAGCCTAACACTACAACTACAGAATGAAAGCAACCAGACAACTTGACGACCAGCGAGTGATGATGTCAACACCAATGCCGACCTCCCACCTCCACCAGATACGTCTCCCTCTTCACCCACACTCTCCCTTGTTATCCCACACAGCGCCCTTCACCTCCGAAGAACCACCTTCGTCCTTCCTCCTCTGCGCCCACAGGCAGCCCGGCTATGGCCGCCAGCGCCCTGCGCCCAGGCAGTGCACTACCGCTTAGCGCTTGCCTGCCTTCCTCAGCCTTAGGGCAACGCAGCACACATGCAACGCAGCAGCGTGCCGGCCTTGCTCGCAATGGCCAAGATCCCCTGCCCACTCACCCTGCTTGCCTATATGCCAGTGTTGCGTGTGGGCGGCCTCCCTTCAGCCTGCGCCTGGGCCCCAGTACCTGAACCCAGGTCCGTTGCGGTTGGGGCCCGGGATATGCAGTTGTGCCTCCTTCATCAGGGCCTGCGGCCAGATTCAGATAGTGGACCGATTTCCCATTGGCATTTTCGGCCTCTATTTCCAGTATGCAATGTCGGCCTCACGTTTATGTGCCTAGGGCCTAACCAACTTTGGGGCCCTGGGATTTCTGCATTTGCAGAGCTCCGATACTCTGTGCCTCCAACCAACTGGCGTGCTGCAACTGTATGGACCCCACTTCGAGAAATGTTTGCACAGAGGGCTCTTGTTGATTTGCTGGCCCGCCTTCACTTAGGGCGGGCACGAGGCTTGCTGGGGCCTTAGCCCAGAACATGTACATCATGGCAAGGCCCCTTCTTGAGGGCTCAATCCTCACATTAGCCAATACGAAAGCATTAGTGTGTCAGGACTACATAACAAATGTAGCCGTTGTTTCCTCCTATGGGGGAAGGCAGCGAAAAGATAACATGCTAGCTGCCGGAAGGTCATAACCTCCGTGTTATGTACCACTTTAGGGTTGCAAAGTTCTTGGTTGGACAGAGGCAATCACAGTGGGAAATGTACTCACTTTAATACTTAGAGGGGCAGGCCCTCCGAATCATCTGTAAGGTAAGAAAATAAGTGTTATGAGAAACCTTCTTACTTACCGTCGGTAGTGCAAACCAGAGAGGCTTTTAAGGAACTGTTTCTCCTACTGGGAGATAGACCTATAGAATACTGCCTATGAAGCTGGACGGCGACTGTCAAAGCTAGGGAAGAAGGAATGGATAGGGCCATATGCGTGTTCCGATAAATTGACAAATGCATGAATTGATAAGAGAGAAACAGGGACGTAGAGGCCAAGGATCCAAAGAATAAAAGAATATAAAAATTAATAACATCAATTTATAGGAGTATCCTATAATAAATAATTAAGAATGACTTATTTTTAGAAAGATAAGGTGATGTGGAAGCATATGTCAGGAACGAGGGATTTTTGACGAAACCTACTCTAACAATTTCGGATATCGGCTATGATAGTCAAAATCCTTTCTTGTTTAAGTCTGATCTGTGCATCACAAATTATCCGAAATCAGATAGGTGACAAGAACCGAATGGTTTCATACAAGACTTGTTCTGAAAGTAATACAACTTAAAGTTGATATCCCTTAGATTGCGGGGACCTAGTCATTTCTGGACACGTGTAAACGTATTGCTAGACCGCCTGAAAACCGTTAGTACTAAAGAAGACCCTCTCTCTAATGAAGGTGGAAGAGAATGAGTGGACAGATTTATACTCAACTGCAAATGGTTTTCAGGAAATCATCCCGAAGACAAGCAGGTCAAAAGTTGAGTCTGAAACATAGACCAACAACAGACTCTTTCATAATTGAAAACCGATTAACAGCTGAGCCTGTCAGTGTAGAGGGAGCTGACAAGCGACTACACTAAGTTTTCGATTTGCATATGAGATCATAACAGACCACCGTCCACACTAGGAGAAGGAATCTGAGTGTCGTAATCTGCACTTGAAAGGAAGACTAACATCTTTGATAATATTATATTCAGATTATTTGGGTGTCCTTGCGGTCGTTTCAGATGATGGATTGTAAACGGCAGGACAATGACCTGCATAGATGGAGTCCCCAAACGATTCGTCCTCTTTCCTGTGATGTCCAGATCATTAATGACCCAATCATCTATCTTACCATCCCTGTCTTACAACTGTCCCTGCCTCTGGGTACCTTCCTAAAGAAGGTGCATGCTGCCCCCAACCATAACTGAAGACATCAACGACAAGCTCTGGAGCCGTGAAGCTGTATATTCCGAAGTTCAAACGAGGGAGAAGGCTTGCAATTACATCAGCAAATCTCAGCAAGCTAACAACTTTGAGCTCAGTAACAGATGGAGTGAATAAAAGGCTTTCTCACGGGACTTTCGAAGCTAAGGGAGAAGGTATGCGAGGATTTAGTTCCTCGGCAGTGTCTGAAAGTGCCGCGCCCGCCCTAAGTGAAGGCGGGCCTGCAAATATGTGCCAATGCCTGTTTATAGGGCTATGAGACCAGACTGAGGGGCCCCAGCAGAGCCTGTTGTAAACCCCATGTGGGCATGGATTTTCGACGAGGCCTTGTTACGAGTTGGCTCCTTGGCATGCCCTGTAGGGCCCTATCAGCAAACATGAGCCCGCCCTAAGTGAAGGCGGGCCACCTGAATTTCAATATGGCCTGAGTTCGTCAATTTTGGCTAGTTTGGTGGGTGCCAGACAGTTGCCATGTGCCAGTTGGTTACATCCTCCACACTCATGAGAATCAGAAATAATTCTTGAGCCTTCTAGGCTTTTCCAGCAGCACAGGCGAAGCAGGGAGAACCTCACGTTTACTCCTGGGTGGTTGGGCAAGCTCAACCAATTCGGTCCCAGGCCACTGTCTGAATGGGCCTGGGCGCAGACACTTTTGGCCCGATTGGAAGCTACTGGAAATACACGAGGCCCAGCCAGGGAGCAGACTGGGCGAGCACTTTCCATATGGAAAGAGCTTGCCCCTGGTGGAGACATTCGGGCACTAGGCAGTACATGCGGCAGCACTGCTCGAGCAGGCGCTCACGGGCTGTGCGCAGTGCAGTAGCGCTAGTTGCCAGGCAGTGTGCTGCTGAGGGCAGCGCCATAGCCAGCCCTACATAGCCAGGGCTTGGCTTGGACAGCCAGTGGAGGTGGTGGTGGTCTTCGTGCATGAGGGAGAAGACGTGGGAGGAAAACAAGGACAGGGAGGCAGGAGAGATGAGGATGATGATGTGAGGGCTCATACCTGGTATTGGCGATGGTCTGCATCTTCAAGTACTTCAGTGGCTGCTGACGTCAACAGTTGCATTGTCAATTCGTAGGCAGGAAGTAGCTGTGTAGTGAGTAGTCTGGGCGCTGAGTGCCAAGTAGGGAGAGAGGGCCTGGATACGTATGTTGGTGGGGACGAGAGTAAAGCTCTCATTGACATTCCGTTTCAGTGTTTCGATTCCCCATTGGTGTAATATTGGTGCAATGCTGCTTTCTGGACACTGTGGGACTTTCTTGCTTTCAATGTGATTGTGCTATCTGGTTTCTGTCATCTCGCTATCTCTCATTTTCCTTGCAGGTGCTTCCATAGCCCACACCCAAACCTGTCCTGTCCGGTCTGTAGGGGTGACCACTCGCCATAGTTACTTTTTTTTTTTTTTTTTTTTTTTTTTTGGGTGAAAACTGCTTCAATGGTGAATATTTAGAAATCTGTGAAACTTGTCATACACCCTTCCCCTGCTTTTTGCATGTCATACTCTTATCCTGCCCTCCAGATATTTCTTTCCTTCCCGTTGCCCCTACCTTCCCTGGCCCATACTCCTAGAGAACTCCTATCCCTTACCCTCCACCCTCCCCTCCACTCCCTTTGTACTACTAACAAATACATACAAACGAGCATCATTAAGAGAAGAGACGATATGAAGATCAGAAATGAAATGAACGGAAGTATGAAGATGAAGGACGGACACAAAGACTGTATAAGCTGAAGATCTGAAGTGAAATGAACAGGAGTATGAAGCTCTGAAGATATGCACAGGAGCATACCTTCCCTTTTACTCTGCCTTCTGAAGTAACGTGCAAGTGGGCCGTGAAGGCACACGGGGATGTGGGCAGCTGCCGCTCAACCACAATCAACGTGGGCAGCCTTGTGCGTAAGAGGCACAGTAAAAGGGGAGCTTCTAGAACAATGACAGGGGTACCCCAAGGACAACCAAAAAACTGTCTAATTATGAAATTGCTTTAATATGTTGGACATCTCAAATGCTCTCGTTGTCTGCAATAGGACAAAGACTGATTTGATTCTGAATCTATTCACCTGGGTGGAATTGGGGCTGTTGTGGGGAAAATCTAAAACACACACACACACACAGAGAGAGAGAGAGAGAGAGAGATGGTGACGTTGAATTCCAGTGCTAAGCCTGCCACCACACAACACTTGTGACTTCAGGAACACACTGCTTTATCGTCATTTTTTTATGATGTCCTCTTCCACCTGTGGTTTATATTTTCACTGCCTTCCCAATCAATTCCCAATCAAAGGTGCAAACATATCCCTACTGACGTACATGTAACCTTGGTTGAACTGCACAAAGCTCGTTGTGAGAAGGCATGACGTCGTCCATTTTCTGTATTCAATCCGGTTTGTGCAAATGAAGCGTAGCTGGGATTTATTTTGGGACTACCATTCTTAACGACCGTCTCCTAAATGGTAATCCCACACTGAATACGCTGGCTCACCCCGTCTCCTTTTTTCTTCCTCAACTTGCATGTCCTCTTCTCCCTGCCCCAATTTGCATGTCCTTTCGGCTTGCCACTATCCTCATTGAACATCTTCATCTATCACCCAGTAAATTGGTGCTGCTATACTCACTGTTCTGTCTTCATAAAAGACCCCCCTTCCACTAATGTGGGGGTTTTCACGCTGGCACTTGTTTGATTCTCTTGCCTCAGGTGACAGAAGAGCAGCTGGCATCCCTCTTCATCTCATGTGGACAGGTCAGGTTTGTCTTCTTTATTGCAAGGTTGTGTGTTTATTTAACTAGCTTGCGTTTCTTGTGTTGTGTGTGTTCCGTTTGTGGAATCATTGATGCACAGTTGTTGGTACTATGTTGGCCACTGTCATTCTATCCGGTCGTGAGATTGTTGTTTATGATTCTGAGTGTCATATTGTCTGCAACTGGGAAGGTTTATTATGTGTGGAACAGTAGTGTTAGCAATCTGTGGCATATAGGGAGTGCAGGGTGCATAGACATCATAATTACTCTTCAAACCTTTTTGAAATGATTGTCATTATTTTGGCTGCATAGGCATGGGGCCGCATGGTGAATACTCTTCAAACCTTTTTAAAATGATTGTCATTATTTTGCCTGCTGATGGTGGAAATAGAGAACTTTAGCCAGTTCACGTCAATCTGAGCTGTCACAGAGGGAAGGGGCGGGTGGGGAACAAATGAGGGAGGACCACATGATGATTTCAATACATACATATTGCGGGGGTTGCCTCAGGTATCACAATTTGCTAAAATCAGGGCAATTGAAACAGTTTTCACCCATCCCAGGGCTCGATCCCTATATCTTTCCCTTGCCATGTACAGTACCTGTTTGACCCTGTGTGTTTGAACCCCCGACCTACCTCTGAAAAGTCGTCGTATGTTCGACTGTTGTACATAGCTCGGTCGCGAGGGTTTGACCTGTAGACCTTAGCCTTAGCAGTCGTAGGCTTAGTATAGGTCGTAGCTGTTAGTCTTATAAGTCAAATCTAGGACCTTCTAGACTGGTCTACACTGACTCCTTGTAGGTCAGTCCGTAGGTGAGTCAGCAAAGGGCACCCCAGTGCTACCTCGTCTAGTTAGCGGTACCCAGTCCCAGTCACACTTTGTCTAGTCAGCAAGTACCATGTGGGGCTGTGTACACCCCGGACCCAGGGTCAATGACCAGAACAACGACGATCCGAAGTATAAACAAAGAGGCTGTGTCAAGTCTTTCACTCATCCTGCCTGGGAGCCGTGCGGAAGCTCTGCCGGAGCGTCTTGTGCATCAAAGGTCTGCAGGTGCCCGAGGAAGAAGAGGGCTAAGAGGAGGAAGAAGCGGCCATGGCCGCGAGTTAGTAGGAGAGAGACGGCTGCCACGCAGGTTAATGGTAGGGGTCGTGTGCCGTGTGTACACATTGGGCCCAGGCTCAAAGGCCAGACCAACGATGATCTGAAATATAAACAAAGAGGCTATAAGTCATTCATTCATTCTGCCTGGGAGGCGTGGAGCGTATTGTGCATCGAAGGTCTGCAGGTGCCCGAGGAAGAAAGGGCTAAGAGGAGGAAGAAGCGGCCATAGCCGCGAGTTAGTAGGAGAGAGACGGCAGCCATGGCTGCCTTGTAGGTTAGTGGTAGGAGTTGTTGTGTGTGTGTTTGCATGTGGGACATTCAGGGTGATCCTAGTTAGCTAGTGAGTGTGTGTGTGTGTGTGCGTGAACAAGTTCCTGGTGGATACAGTTCATCGGGTGGGAATCTTTGCGGGCGCTGGGCGCCATAGCCATTCGAGAGAAGTTTGAATTTGAAGTGTGTTCCTGGTCACGTTCTCATCTCTGAGCTTTGTGTGGGTGCACAGCGCCAGGCCAAGTCATCATTTGTTTGCATGCTTGCTGAAGTAAGAAGAACAGAATCTGATTGCCCTGGTATCAGAGCTGGTTCCCGTTGCCCCGCTGCGTTGTGTTTCCTACACGTGCCTGTTATTCTCCGCTCGCGCCTGTTTTCTTGTGCGCCACTTTGTTGAACGCCAATCGATTGGGCTCGCTCGCTGTTACCACGCGAGCCGCTGCCCATCGTGCGTGCTCTCTCCGGCCTGTGTGTATTGTCATTGCCGTGCACGAGCTGTTGCTTTTCGCGCGCCCTTGGATGCGCATGCCTGTTCGTTGCTGCACGCGCCATTGGTAGAGATCGCACGCGCTGTGAAAGAAGGAAATGGTCATCGGTGAAGAAGACTGCCGCGAAGAAGAAGATCATTGTGCGAGTAGGGGGAGATAGAGGAGAGGAAGACGGCGATGAAAGAGGAAGAGAGTGAGGGGGGGGGGGAGAGAGAGAGAGAGAGAGAGAGAGAGAGAGAGAGAGAGAGAGAGGGGAAACTGGATGCGCGAGGGAAGAAGACGAAGTGGTGGCCATAGCCGTCGAGCTCGGACATGAGGAGGAAGGAGACAAAAAGTGAAAAAGAAAGAGAAGGAAGCCATAGCCAAGGTGGGGCGAGGAAGAAAACGAAGGAGAGAAGAAGAGGTTGATGAAGGAGAAGGCTGGTGTCCATATCCAGGTGGTCAAAGGGTTGACCAAAGAAAGTTGGTTGACATTGACCGACGTTGACTTGGAGCGTTGACCAAGCTGGAGCACGGTATAATCTCTTTGAGCCTTGGCCTATCCCCCTTGCCCTGTGGATGTGCACATAACCATGGTACTTGCAAAGTGTCTGTTTGTCTCTTTTTTTTGCATCAAGTCATTTCTGTCCATGTGATAGACTGTATGTATGAGGTCATTAATTTGTAGTGACCGAACCTACACCGGACTTAGTAGGGCTTTAGCTACATTTGACGACTGATGACCTGGGGACAAGACCCCCAAGGACCAGTACAGACCGGCAGGTTGCTAAGTGTGGGGTGGTAGGACTGAACTTTGAGCTGTAGGTTGCACATCCCGCTGTCCTATTTGTGATGCTAAATAATTCCTGAGGAGCTTGGGGGATCTCCTTACATGCCTCATGATCAGCGGTAGAGTCCTGTAGTGATAGCCTTAGCAGTAGTGTAGTGTAGAGTCAGTGGTTGGGACTCTTTAGTCAATCGTGCATCTGTCACCCTGGATGACACCATGTTCGCATTGCTCCCGGGCTTCTCTTTATGGGGAGCCATGTACCATCTCTTCTTTCCTTTTGGGATTCTGCCGCACAGTGAGTTTGGCCACTACTACTAGGTCAGGGCGCCAGGCCACCCCATACACTGCTGAGCAGGAGGAGAGAGCTGCAGCCATACTGAGGGAACAGGAGGAGAAGAAGGAGAAGGCCTTGCAGAAGGTGGCCAAGAAGTTGGCTTTGTTGTCGAAGCAGGCGGCGAGAAAGAGGGAATTGGAAGAGGAGATGAAGCGGCTGCTGGAGGAGCAAGAGGAGAAACTTGCAGCAGTTCAGGAAGAAGAAGAAGAAGAACAAGAACAAGAACAAGAAGAAAAAGAAGAAAAAGAAGAGGGAGGGGTTACATAAGAAAGACGAGAACTAGTGGCACCTCAATAGAGAAGGAAGAAGTGGGCAAGATGATTGGGGAATGGGCTTCCAAGTTGGAGATAAGGGAAGGCCAGGAGGTGAAGTTGTTGGAATGGAAGTTGCGTCTTGCGAGGGAGAAGAAAAGGAGATTGCAAGCGGCTGAGAAGGCAGAGAAGGAATTAAGGGCTGCAGAAGAGAGTTTGGGTAAGCTGCCTTAGGGGGCAGATGAAGTTGTTGGAATGGAAGTTGCGTCTTGTGAGGGAGAAGAAAAGGAGATTGCAAGCAAGTGAGAAGGCAAAGAAGGAATTAAGGGCTGCAGAAGAGAGTTTGGGTAAGCTGCCTTAGGGGGCAGATGTTAATCAAAGATTAGACACTCTAACCCCTGTCTCTTATACACATCTAGATGTGTATAAGAGACAGGAGGAAGGGGCTAGAACAGGAGAAGATGTAAGGTAGAGAAGGAATTAAGGGCTGCAGAAGAGAGTTTGGGTAAGCTGCCTTAGGGGGCAGATGTTAATCAAAGATTAGACACTCTAACCCAGACCATGATTGTTGTGCTGGAGGCTCAGCAAGATCAGGTCAAGCACCTCAAGGGACATGATTTAGCCATCGAGTCCATCTGGTTAGGCTTCAAAGACTTTGCGCAGAAGATAATGACGCACATGAGCACAAAGTTGCATACCATAATGGAAGGGACACAACAATACTGCGCTGGTGCCGCAGAAGGCACCAAGATCGCTATTCCCAAGGAGGAAGAGCAGCGCCCACGTCCCGAACGTGTAAAGGTTAGATTTCCTGAGCTCTTTAGTGGAAAGAACGGGGAGGATTTCGATAACTAGGAGGTTAACGTTAAGTCCTACGTGCACCTGTAGGATATCCCGCACGATGGCCAAGTCCTTATAGCTTTCCAGGCACTGAAAGATGAAGCGACCTGCATTGCCATATCATTTGTGCACGCTGCTCATTGTGATAACGATATGGTTGCCTATTCTGCAGTAGCCCATCGGAGTGACTTCTTTGCCCCTATTAAGGAAACCTTTGTAGACGTCACTAAGACTTAAGGCGTATGACAAACTGCAAACCATCCACACACGGTAGTGGAGGAGCGCCTATTCTTAAGGCTGCAATGGATGAATTGATTACTGTGCTTAACCATGGGTCACAACTTGTCCAGTTGTTCTACCGTGGGATGCCCGAGCAGTGGCAAGGGAACTTCTTTGAGAAGAAACAACAACCCGACATGGCATATGATCAGTTGAGTAGGGATGTTGTTGCTTTCGCTGCCCATTCCATGCCAGTTACCACTTCTTGGCGTAAGGATCTTGATAAGGGGAAAAAGTGGAAAGGCCGCACCATCTCAGGTTAGGTTAAGGCCAAGGATCATCTCATACTGACCATGGAAGGGGGAGGTGCAAAGGATGTCCTCCTTAGCGATATAGAGTGGGGTCTCGATGATACAGACAATAGTGCACATCAGGGCGGTACCTACGCTGTTGTCGTGGCCGGAGGGAGGTCTCGAGGAGGTGGAAGAGGCCAAGGCCAAGGTGGTCAGGCCTCTGGTGGTCGAGGACAGGGGGTCGGCGGCAGAGGAAACCGCCAAGTAGGAGGCACGGATCAAGGTACCCCGTCAAACCGTCCTCGCTATGAGCGATCACGTCCCTGAGGGGGTGGTTGGCATTGTTGGCTTGAGGGATGGCCCTGGGAAACATTGGGCATCAGACAAATCAATTGGCAGAACAGGATAAACATATTCCAAGGCGTGTTCTGCGGTGACCCCGGACATACTATCAAATTTTGCCCGAAGTATAGAGGTGGCCGACGAGCTGCTTTTGAGGCAGCAAAAGGCAACTGTCGGTAGGGGTCAGTTTTCCACAGACTACTCGTGTTAGAGTCTCTCTAGGCGCTTCCCTCACAGGTCTGGCAGAAGAATTGAAGGAGGGGATGTCGGCCTGGGCCAAGATGAAGAAAGAAGGTAAAGGACATCTACTGATAGCACATGGAGGAGTCTTTAGAGCAAGAGTAGAGGCTCTTATAGATAGTGGGCCCACGCATAGCTATATGAGTCGTAAAGCACTAAGAAGTTGAAGCTTGGCCTGGAGGTCCAAAAGCTAGAAAAACCTGTAGTAATTATCCTCGTTGATAATCGCACAATGCGAATTGAGGATTACGTCTGGGGAGTGTCCGCCTGGAGGCAGATGGGAAAGTAGAGAGAGTTCTCCATTCCTTGACTCTCCTCGTTGAAGTTGATCTTCAGTTTGATATGGTGTTAGGAATGGATTGGGGAGAGGCAGCAGGAGGCACACTTGCGAGAGCACGAGTGTAGGCTTCCTAGTCCTTCAGGTGATGTTAAGACAACCCGCCTGTTTCATTGTCAGGAGTAGACAATGCTTTGGCACATTGTTGTCTCAACGCTCCTGCGTTCGTGCGATTGGTTAAAAAGGAGCAACTAGAAGATCAGGTTTGTGTAGCCTACGTGAGGCCTGTACTGAGCTTAAAAAAAAGAAACCAGTCAACCCCACTATTGCCAAGTTGCTGAAAATGTACGCAGACTTGTTAGAAGCTCCTTCAACAGTAGTTCCGCGCCCAGTCCAGCATCGCATTGAGATAGAGCCCGGCAGTAGAACTCCGAAGGAGCAGTCCATAGGATGTCTTCTAGAGAGTTAAGAGGAGCGGCGCAAGCAGTTAGAGGAGCTCCTCGAGAAGGGTTGGATTAGGCCAAGTTCATCTCCATTTAGAGCACCTGTTCTATTTGTCACTAAGAAATAGGAAAAATTGAGAATGCGCATTAAACCACCAGTGCCTCGCGGATCTGAAGGACCGTGGCTCAGCCTACCGGTAACCCGAGCCTAGTTGAGCCTAGAGCTACTGGTAGGTAGGCGAGAAAAAAAAAAAAAGAAAAAAAAAAAGACAAAACCGACAACTCCCGAAACAAAAAAACAAGAAATCGGAAAACAAAGAAAGCC
>BFEA01000053.1:2266303-2278252 GCA_003427395.1 Chara braunii
AGAGAGAGAGAGAGAGAGAGAGAGAGAGAGAGAGAGAGAGAGAGAGAGGCAGGCCCGGCGACTTCTCACGCTGCCATTCTCTTTCTCTCTCTCTCTCTCTCTCTCTCTCTCCCTCTCCCCCTCCCTTCCCGCGCCCTCGTAGTTTCGAGACTATCCTCCGTTTTCCTTTCTTTGAAAGAAAAAGGCGTTGTTCTTGGTTTTTTTTTTTTTTTTTTTAATATACAGAGTTAAAACACAACAGTACTGGTCGTGGGGACGGGTGACCTCCTAAAGTCGCGGCGCGTTAACGACCGCGACTTTTTTTAATAGGTGGGCGAGGTACTGGTGGTTCAACTACAGAAGTAACCGCTACTCCAATTAAAAATGTAGAACCACTGCCTTGAATAGATGATTTGTTAGATCGAGTGTAGGGTTGTAAGTAAGATAGATCTGAAATCAGGGTATCATCAGATTGAAGTTCACCTTGACGATCAGTATGAGACGACGTTCAAATCCAGATATGGGCATTACGAGTTCATAGTAATGCCCTTTGGATTAACTAATGCACCGGCCACTTTTTCAGCATTGTAGGAACTGTCTGTTTTGAGCGTGGTTAGACAAGTTTGTGGTAGTATATTTAGACGATATTTTAGTCTTTGGTAAGACCCTCTAGGATCATGAGGGCCATTTGAGACATATTTTGGAGAAGTTCCGCGAGGCGAACTTTAAGATCAATGCGAAAAAGTGTGAGTGGGCCAAGACAAAAATCTTGTAGTTGGGCCACGTATTAGATGGAGATGGTATAAAACCTGAGTATAGCAACATTGCAGCAATTAGAGACTGGCCAACTCCCCTTATGTTAACAGAGTTACAACCATTTTTAGGATTGGCCAATTGCTACAGAGAGTTTGTTAGAAACTTTTGTCTATCGCTGCTCCCCTTCGCAGATTGCTAAAGAAAGAAGCAATATGGAAGTGGGACCAAGACTGCACTTCGGCCTTGAAGAAGTTAAGACGGGCTTTAGTAGAGTATCCAGTCCTCAAGGTAGCTGGCCCATTTTTACCCTTTGTCGTCACCACAGATGCTAGCCAGTATGGCATTGGTGTCGTACTACAGCAAGATGATGGCAATGGATACAAACCCGTAGAGTTCATGTCTGCTAGACTTCCTTCAAAAAAGGTAGCAGCCTCAACGTATAAAAGGGAACTTTGCGCTCTCAGGCAAGCACTAGATCATTGGAGACATTACTTGCTTGGGAGGCACTTCAAAAGTCTATTCAGACCACGAGACACTGAGATGGTTAAAGGTGCAAGCTAAGATGACACCTTTGGTAGGCGGGCTGCTGAGATTGACCAATTTGACTTTGAGCTTAAACCCGGTAAAGGAAAGTACAACGTGGTAGCAGACAATTTTAGTAGGAGAGTTAACTATTTTGGAGCAATAGTTCACTACTTAGACATGGGGACTGATCTGCAGCAGAAAGTAAGAGACGCATGTGCTCAGGACCCTGTCTACAACGATCTTCTGAAGCAAGTGAAGGAGGCCCTTGATAGTGAGCCTAATTATCGTAGCACGCATGGGTTACTGTTTGAGAAGACAAATGTCATAGATAGACTCTGCATCCCCAACAATGAAGAGATGCAGAGTTTGATCTTAGGGGAATGCCACGACACAGAAGGACATTTCGGTCAGCAAAAGACTTTAGCCAACCTCGTACGTCCCTCCACGTGGCCTGTATGAAAGCTGACTGCATCGAATATGTATGTCGTTGTAAGGTATGCCAGCGCAACAAAACTACGACACGAGCCTCATTAGGTCTTCTCGGATCCTTGCCTATTCCTTCAAGACCCAGAGAGTCTATGTCCATTGATTTCATGGATGTCGGAGTTGAGTAGGCATGGGAAGAAGCAAGTCATAGTTGTTGTAGATCGGTTTAGCAAGTATGCAGCTTTTGTTCCTTTGCGTTCAGAGACACGTACAAAGTTAGTGATAGAAAAGTTTTTCGATTCGTGGGTAAGTGAACATGGCATTCTGCTATCTATAGTCAGCGATAGAGACACACGGTTTACTAGTTTGAACTGGCAGGAACGAATGAGTCAATGGCTGCAAGTTGTTGATGTTATTTGGACGTCATCTAGAGACTACCGGTCAGATTGAACAACATCCTGCAACAAATACTCAGGATGTATATTAGACCAGATCAGACCAACTGGGTTGAGATGCTTCCCAAGGTACCTAGCAGCGCCTACAATAACAACGTCCGTCTAGGTACTTGCAAGACTCCTAATGAGTTGCACAGTCCTGCAGACCTCGTACGCCGTTTAAAGGACTAAATCCAGACCAAACACAAAGGCTACCCACCCGAGACTAGAGAATTTGCATTACATCATGAGAAGGAAATTGCGAAAGTGACCGACAATCTAAGAAAGTTTGAACACAGAATGACAGAGCAAGTTAACAAGCATCGTCGCCCATCACAGTTCCAGGTAGGTGATTCACTAGCCAACAATTATCGTCGCGATGATCGATGATCCTACCGGATATGGATGGCACATATGACATAGATCGCGTAGAGGATGTGTTTGGACAGGAGGTAGAGGCCGTCCACAAAAACAATATAAGGTTAGGTTCGCTTATCAGGAACCCGAGGACAACCGATGGTTCACAAGAACTGAGCTTCTAGAGATCGCTCCTGTCATAGTCCATGCCTATGACAAAGCAAGAAAAGGTAAAGGTTCTGCCTTTGACAGGAGGTAGAGGCCGTCACAGAAACAATATAAGGTTAGGATCGCTTATCAGGAACCCGAAGACGACAGATGGATAAATCACAAGAACCGAGCTTCTGGAGATCGCTCCTGGCATAGTCCATGCCTATGACAAAGCAAGAAAAGGTAAAGGTCCTGCCTTGCGTTAAGATGTTCTCGGAGGACCTCGAATTTCGGACGGCGGGAGTGTAACGGTTTTCACCTACGTCGGTGACAGATGGAGATCCCAGGGCTCGATCCCTAGATCTTCACCTTGTGTTGCATACCGTAATTGTACAAACCAGAAGAAGAACCGCACAATCCCTAGATCCTTTCCCTTGTGTTGCATATCGTAACGATACAAACCAGAACAAGAACCGACCTGTCTCAGATAGTACAAGATAGCGCAGCGAAAGGCTAAAAGACCAATGATCAGACCAATCGATGTCGCAATGCAGACCAAACATACATCGTCATCATCGCTAGGAGTGAAGGGGCCTGGCGCTATACACAGGAAGAATGCGCGAGGCTCCGCTCATACACAGATGAAAGGAGGGGGATAAGACGAAGATGGGGGAGAAGATGAGAATGTGGCCAACACCAATGTCGTTGATATCGATCCCTACATATATAACTATCGCTAATTTTCGGCCTGTGACAATCAGACGATCGGGGCCTTCGATTTAAGACTCCGCGACTGTCCCGATCGTATGCTGATCGTTTGGTCTTAGAAATTGAATCGTCGTGGGCGGCTCCGCGCCAGGGCCTGTACCAAGCCCATGCACCAGCGCCAGTACCAAAGCGGTACTGACCCTACCGCATGTCGTACCGGGTTGCGCCAGTCCAACGCCGCTACAACGTATAGAAACTACTTTCTGGGCACATACTGGACGACGAGTTGGAGTCGACACCTAGAGTCGACGCCTGCTCGACACTCTTAATCTACTCGACTGAGCTACTCTACGCTACTCTGTGCTACTCTAGAGTCGACGACTGTTTTCGACACTCAAGCTACCCGACCGACCTACTCTACACTCCTCTGTGCTACTCTCCAACGTATAGAAACTACTTTCTGGGCACATACTGGACGACGAGTTAGAGTCGACGCCTCTTCGACACTTACTCGACTGAGTTACTCAAAGCTACTCTGTGCTACTCTAGAGTCGACGCCTGTTCGACACTCGAGTTACTCGAAGCTACTCTGTGCTACTCTAGAGCCGACACCTGTTCGACACTCTTAAGCTACTTGACTTAGCTACTTTGTGCTACTCTGCATACACACACACACACACGCACTGTCGAGCGCATCGGTCCGACAACGCACAAAACGGGGCGGGACCCTCCCGGCCGCGTCACGCAGGACTCGGTTTGATCCTCCTCGCAAATGCATATGAAGCTTCTGCAAGCCGCTCCAACAGAGTGCGCCAGCCATACCTCTCACGAGCCCCTACGACAGGATAGGGCCTACGCAAGGCACGACTTACCTCCACCTTACGGGAGTTGTCATCTCCCTTCGGTGGGCGTATCCCTGCCGAGCTACCAGTCCACAGTACGAAAGCTGATCAGTTGCAATCGCAGAGGTGGACCAGCCGAGGGCGTTTCTCGTTCGCTATAGCATAGGGGGTACGCGCGGTATTACGCCTCTATCGGACCCGCACGCGAACTGGCGTCTTGGGGGGGCTGAGGTCCCAAGTGTGACTCGTCGCCGGTCGACTAGGATGCATCCCACACGCCACGTGCACACCACTATATAGAACATAAAAATAAACGCACACACACGCACACACACACATACACATACATATACAAAACGACACTGAACAAACAACGCGACAACAGTCCTAGTCCCTTAGTAGCCATCCCATAACCTTCCAATGCGGAAATCGGATAGGCGCCGCGCGCGAGACTTGGTGTAAAACAGCGTGGACGCATGGCTAACTCATATCAACTCGCAATGCAAGCGTACGCAAGCGGTCGCAATGATGGCATACTATGTAGTACCCATACTCATGCAATCCTCGTTAATCTCGAGGGTCGCGTTCGACACTCAAGTGTCGGTCGACACACGCCTTGAGGGAATGATCTCTCGACGCTGGACAACTGCCAAGTGCGGTTGAGAACCACACCCTCTTCTGCACCCTGCGAAGAGTGGGTGGTACACATGTTCGTACTTGTGGTGGCAATCGTCTCTTATCGCCCTGAAGACCAACTCCTTCATCTAAAGCCTGGAGAGAAATCAAGGGGTTTGACTTTGACGGCTGCCACAGACTACAACGTCCAACCATAGAAATTCTAAAAAGCAAAGGCTAAAAGGAAAAGTCCCTTTTCTCTCGAAAACATAATCTGTTTAACCCTTATGCGCGGTCACAGTAGGCTGCACGAAACACTCAAGACATATGTATTTACATATATAGAGAGGGTTATTAATATAGGACGATCGCTTCTCACAGTCACAGTGGGACTCCTCTCAGCCATATATATATGTATGTGAGCGCAGTCAGTCAAATCCGAAGTCCGAATCACCAAACATACCTGCAATCACATCAACGATTCAACCAGAAGTTCATGGACTACATGGGGTCAACTTCAACCATTCTCTGCACTCACACCCCTTGCTTTAGCCATGCAAGCCTCACTCTTGTGCAACTGCGCAAAATAAAACACTCGGTACTTTTCTTAAATGGCCATTCAAATAAAGTCCAGGCGAAAGCACAATAAAACAATTCAAATCAAAAGGCTAAATCCCTTAGGTTGAGTGTGGATTGGAGTTGAGTCGTAAACCGACGAATCGACAACCGACCTGTTATCAGTGATAACAAAAGGTGATCCTTGTAGGATCAAGCTGAATCTAGCCCAAATCCTGAATCAATCGATCAAGAAGACCTGTACCACAAGACAAGCCAATCCCCAAGCTAAATCTAAGTCCATGGAGAATAATCTCCATATCACGACCTTGCTAAAAATCATTCTATTTAACTAAGCTAAGTCTACCTCTAGGCAAGTGCCCAAAGAAAGGTAGACCCTGGCAAAATCTCCTTTATACAAAGTGGATTTCTAAGATTGCCACCTGTCAAAATATAATCCAACTCCTGTTAAACTAAAAAAATTTCGGTAAAACCAAACTCGAATTCTGGAAAGTCAAATTTTGTTTAACTCCTTGAATTAGTAGAAATTTGGGTAGCACTTCTTTTAGAAAGGTAGATTTTCCAGATTTATACTATAAGTTAGATATGAACTAAGAAACAAGACCTGATTTCATTTCCAGATTTTTACTATGCCAAAAAAGTCGAAAAAATTGGACCCTGAAACAGACAAAATCTAACTAACTCCTTGGTTTTGTAGAAACTCCGGCAGCGCTTCTCGTAGAGAAAGTGGCTTACCAAGATTTATAAAAGACGAAGTATAATAAAAAATCCTAGAAAATACAGAAATTGACCTAAGTTAAAAAAAAAACTTAGCTAAAAAAATGCAGGAATTGAAACTACCTCCTATGGCTTTAGCACGTGGCGAGCAACTAAAGCAACTACCTATCAAATTGAAACTCGGACTAAGTAGTAGCTTCACTCAGTGACATGCAAGCCAAACCACAAAGGTAAGTACTCTCACAATCCCCGAAGTCATCTTAACAAATAATAGTTCATAATCTTTCAATGATTTATCCCTTTATACCCAGCTTACATAGGGCATAAAGCTAAACCACCCAAACTTATGGAACATGTCTTGCTCAGCCATGGAGTATACACAAACACAGGGTACAACAACTTTTCTCTTCTTTGGGTATATGACTAGGCCACCCTAGTCCGCCTGAACTGTTTAAGTATCCCAACTTTATATAATTATCTGCACTTAGTCTTTTGAGGTAGCATATAATTGAATCGATCATCTTTAGCTCAAGATTCAGTCTGCCCCTTTGTACCACAAATTTACTCTTACTTGATACTCTCTTCAGTTTGTGATAAACTATAGTCAGACCTGCCAAGCTTATGGAACACAGTTTGACTAGCCTGTTCATAGATAAAATAGTAGTAAGGTATAACCAAGTTATAACCTTATGGTTCCAGCATTTGCGTGGCGTTGGACCAAGAGCAACGAAACTTATGGAACATGTCTTGGTCCTCAGCCTGGTTCATTTATTGTAAAACCAAAGCAGGAAGAGGCTGAGCCACCCAAACTTATGGAACATGCTCGGACCTCCTTGTTCAAAACAAAAAGAAATAGAAAGAAAACCCAAAGTAAACAAAGCAACCAAACTTTAAACTTATGGAACATGCTTGGTCCGTGAAAAGTTGTTCACAGTCAGCCCTCACAAATCAGAGCAACCAGACCACCCAAACTTATGGAACATGTCTAGTTGTCCAGGCAATTCAAAATAAACATAGCACTGGACCTCCCCAAACTTAGCGAGACTTCCCAAGCCTTTGATAGACCCAATCAATACGTAAGCAATACTGCCTTCCTCCCATCCTTCCCCCAGATGCAACCCCACACTTTCAGTCAAACAATGAAACTGAAACTGACATTGCGCATACATTCCTTAGTGTGGTTTGTGTCCTGAAAGTCAAACCAAAAGTCATAGTATGGATGCACGCAGTATACTCAGTCAAATATAGCAAGAAATACAGATAAGGGTTAGCGGGAAAGCAACGGTTACCTCTAAGTTCCGTGCCTCCAGAACTCCTCATGAGTTCCGGCGGAGCTCTTGCAATTGGTGGGTGGACTCCCCACAATGTCTTGCTACGGTCCTACGGGTTGCAATCCTGCCTGCCGTCTTCCTCTCAACTCAAGTCAAATCACCAACCGTTGACTCCCTAACAGTGCTTTATTTTTCAGCCATAATCCCCCTTACGTAGTTTTGCTACTCCCTTCGGTCGGCTGTCGTTTCGCAACATAGGAAGGGCGCATTCGAAACAGAGCGCGTGCTACGAAGACACCGCTCGTACGCAGCTAACACATAGTATGCACTACAAGGCACAACAGCGTGCAGCAAATTGCAGCCTGCATGGTCCTACTAGCAACAACTCAGTAAACAACGGCTCGACAAACAACAGCGGTCCTGCGATTTGGTCAGGTACGCCGCTCCTGTTTTCTTATCCCCTTCGCCTTTGCAACTCCCAGCCACCTTCACGGCACCAGTCGGAATGGAGCGAGTGAAAAAGCTTCTACAACTTTTGTCATCTCCATATGTTCAGCTCCGCACGGTCGCTCCACGACCACACCCTTTACACCCCCTCACAAACTGTGCAAAACAAAGTCGAAGCCTTCCCTTAGGATCCGGCCATGTACTTTGCCAACCTGTATTGGGTTTGCGCACAACTTGGCTCAGTAGCCCGACTTTCAATTCACCCCTCAGCGCCAGTCGTGCCTCTACACGCCCGTTCTAAAGGTGAGGCACGATGCATCACACAAATTGCCGTATCTCTTCACCCAACTGATTGTGTAGTCCACCTGTTTCTACAGGCTGCTATCGGTCTACTCCCGCTCGATTGGCTTCTGCCATCCCTCTCTCTCTCTCTCTCTCTCTCTCTCCAACAGGCTCGAGTATCCAGATACACTTGACCGTTTGAATGATGCCAACTTCACCAGAGGCCAACGAGACCCGTTTGCAACTCAACAGTTTCGTACGTGCATCAGTTGAGCAGTCTTCATACGTACAGGAACGAGAAGGAAATCTTTTGCAATGCAAAAAAAGATATATTGGGAAAAAGTCTCAGTGAATGCATGTCAACGACGATCCGATAAGCGCAATAACGAGATGGCCAAGGCACGCGATAGGAGGACCAAAGTGGTGATGCTACAAAGGAAAAAATTACAAAAAGAAATAGCTCGGAATCCACAACTACCGACCTCGCTCATTTGCCCCGTAGCTAAAACGAAAATGAATCTCCTTCGAGAAGAAAGTCAGGTACGTACTTTTTCTTCCTTCTCCTTCCACTCTCCACCCTCTGACCCTCATCCTACACGTTCCTTGCATTCCATCCAGGAGGTATGATGAGATTCAGACGATCGAACTTGTAGAAACTGCAACAAGGAACATAAAAAATAACGACGGTCGTAACGACGAACATTGCGGAGGTGGGAATCTCCCCTTGAAATATGGGCAGATACAGCGCGTGGGTAAGTACTTCATTCGGCTCCTTTGCCTTCCCTCTCACGCGACCCTTACAACCCATCCTGCCCAGATCACTTACTAAGCCCATCACCTAACACGACCAACTGACTCGCCATGTCCAAAACCGCCAATTTGACTCTTGCTCTTTTTTTTGAGAAACGAGCAAGACTTAACTTTCACCTTCTATCATAGCTCCTTCCCCATCACTTTCGCACACTGCTATTCCTTCCTCACACGTCCTCCACTAACTTTCCTTTTGATCTCATTATTCGATTCGCCCGACCAAAGAACCTCGATCTTGCCTTTAATTTCACTCGCTTTCGCGCAAAATCGAGTGAAAACTCCGCTTTCCAAAATTTGCCATATCTACACTCGACATCTTCGCGCATCACTTATTTCTTCTATCATCTAACCGACTAACTTTCGTCTCATTCTATCAACATATTTCGGGTCGCCCACCCTAGAAACCCCAATTCATCATCTTCCTCCGCTCGTTTTTGATAAGAAACGAGTATGGCATCTACTTTCCTCCCCTGCCGTATACGTCATCTTCGTCCTCCGTTCAGCCTTCTTTCTGTTGACCTCTCCTCCTACTAACTTATCACTGAAACTAACTTCAAAATCGGATTCGCCTGGGGTCCAAACCCCAAGATCGACTCCTCTCCCGCTCGATTCTGCTAAGGATCGAGCAAGCTTCACACTTTCCCTTGTGCCTCGCTCTGTCTCCCCGCCATTTCCGTCTTCGGTCCGTATGCACCTGGCATGATTCTGCGCCAGGTTTCATTCCTTTTTTTTTGTTTTTTTGTGCCTTCAAGCTCTCTTTTGCCAGCCTCCCTGTCGCCTGCTCGCTACCTCCGCACTCCTTCCTTCATGTCCCCATCGTCGTACTCGTCACTAAGAAGTTAGCGCTTCGTCCGACCCTGCAATCGTCTCCAGTGTTGGCACAACGCCCATTAGTAAGCAGTACGTCCTGGTGGGCACAACCGGTCCGACTGTCTCTGTGGGAGCTCTTGTGGTAGGACCGGCTACCAAATATTTCGATTAGTCTTCGCCCCTATACCCAAGTTGGGCAGACGAGTTGTGCAGCTGTATCACCACGGGCCTCCCCACCTTTACTGTGGTGCCCCCTGCCACGCCGTTGCACTCCCTGGCTCCTTCGCTAGGCCTACAGCCTAGGCCTCGGCGAGGCGGTAGCAGACTTTCAAATGAAGTTTTAAAGTGGGGAAGGGTCCCAACCGCGAAACTGCCACAGTCCGCGTCCCCGCGGGCATGCTTATAGCCAGATCCCTCATAGCAGATCATGGTCGGCGGACGACACACCCGTGGCAACCCTCGCCAGCCTCGGGCTGCAGTCCCACCGACTTGCTCGGAATGTTCTCCAATCCACATCCATTTTTAGGCTATTGACACTCTCTAAGTGGGAAGCAAGGGAGGCCGCGACCACAGACCCCACCGTTCTTCATGCGTTTCGTCTTTCAAGACGGGCGGGGCAGGGAAATTCCGCCAACACTCCGACACACCGAAACTCGGACGGTCTCGCCAAAAGAGGTCCGTGCTCAAGGTCCTCGGCTGCCACGACGACCTCCAACTCCAGCATCACGCCTGAGTCAAGGATCGCCTGAGCAATGGCAAAACCAAGGGGGATAGCCCCACCCGGGCCCTCAACCCTTTGGTCCCTTTGCGCTACTCCGATATCCTCGCGCCGTCGCCGCTCGATCTTGATCCCTAAATCTCTTTGATGAAAGTCTGATGCCGTAACCGCTAGTGCTGGGCCCAAGACTGGGTCTAACTCTGACGAACATCTAAATAAACCGATACTGCGAGAGGCGGAGATCTATCAAGATGTTTTCAAAATCACGGTGTTGTCGATGTCGTCCTCCGTGCGTATGCACAGGTCACAGGCAAGCGCACCAATCAAAAGACAAAATCCTTTCAATCCTAGTTTAATCAAAAGAACAAAAATCTGGCCGGCGACCAACGCCAGTTTTCACAATCATCAAGTGGAAAAGATATCACTCACGCCTCAAGTTTGCGCGCCCATCCTAGACAGTCATCTAGTCAACGTAAATTATAGACAAAGCCGCGCCTCGCATGGAATGCTTAAACTTTAAACCAAACCTATTTTCTGTCGTTTGTAAGAACCAGGGCGGATACCCTTGTAAGGGTATTCACACCTACAACGCACACACACGCAGACACACTCACACACACGCACACACACACACAGCACACACACACACGCACACACACACACAGCACATGCACACACGCACACACACGCACAGAAAGAGGTTGTTGTTCCTAACACACACACATGCACAGAAAGACGTTGTTCCTAAGCTTTTTGTTGTGGTGGAGATTGGCGTCTGCATCGGGAAGTGCTCTGTATCGAGAAGGTTGGACATTGAGGCCTGGGCTGTGCATTTGAGCTCGCCAACATGACTGAAGGTGAGTTTTTTCTTCATTTCCGCTGCTTTGTTTCGTGTTTGTTTCTTATTTTGTGTGTGTGTGTGTGTGTGTGTGTGTGTGTGTGTGCGTGTGTGTGTACGTGTGTGTGTGTGTGTGCGTGCGTGTGTGTGTGTGTGTGTGCGTGTGTGTGTGGAAAGAGAGAGAGAGAGAGAGAGAGAGAGAGAGAGAGAGACAAAGAGAGAGATCCTGACGAATAAAGAAGAAATGCAGGAGTGCGAGTGCACGCGTAGGGGGGGGGGAGAGAGAGAGAGAGAGAGAGAGAGAGAGAGAGAGAGAGAGAGAGAGAGCTTGAAAAAAAAATCGCACGATCCCAATCTAACTAACTACGACACAACCCTCCTGCCCTAAAACAATCAAGTGTGGTATCTGCTCCGATCAATTTCCTATTTGATCCGTGGTCCTTCAAGATCCCTACTAAAAAAAAACAAAAAAAAAATGTGCCTGGGAGAGAGGGGGGGTGGGGGGGGAGAGAGAGAGAGTGGAGGAGGGGAGCGTTGGCGGACGGGAGTCACACGTGCGTGCGCGATCGATCGAGAGAGAGAGACAGTTATGCACCGTGCACACACACACAGACACACACACACACACGGAGAGAGAGAGAGAGAGAGAGAGAGAGAGAGAGAGAGAGAGAGAGAGAGAGAGAGAGAG
>BFEA01000053.1:2291332-2309842 GCA_003427395.1 Chara braunii
GAGAGAGAGAGAGAGAGAGAGAGAGAGAGAGAGAGAGAGAGAGAGAGAGAGAGAGAGAGACCCTCGACACCTTCGGAAAAAAAAACGCACGATGCCAGTCGAACTAACTACGACACAACCTGATCTGTTTCATATCTGATCCGTGGTCCATCGAGACCCGCCCCCCCCCAAAAAAAAAGACATACGCGACGAAGCGAGAGAGAGAGAGAGAGAGAGAGAGAGAGAGAGAGAGAGAGAGAGTCAGCACTCCCCTCCCCTCCACCTCTCTCTCTCCCCCTGCCAGCGTGTCTGATTCATGGTGTATACGGACCTTATTATTTGTTATGTGCTAAATACTTCTCAAATCCTATCAGACCTCAATTTATTGAATGTTTGCAATGCATAGAGAAAAATGTATGCGTCCTAATAGAAAGCTACGGAGCCTCATTTTATTGAATGTTTGCGAATGGAAAGAAACTTTAAGAAAGTTATCAGTAAAAAATAAACGAAAAAACAGACAGACAGATGCGTGCTTTATAGAAAAAAATGTAAACTGTCTAATGGGTTCGATACATTGGCTATAGCAGGTTCTCATGCATGCTTCAGTATGGATGGCAAATATGATAGTGATGGAGCCCATTTACTCTCAGCACCCGACACTCGAAACAGTGAATCCAATCCTCCACCTTCTACCGCCCAACAAATGTTTGATGTTCAATTGCAAGGCCACTGGAACGGCTTCTGAAAAAAAAAAAGAAAAAGAAATTGCACCTTCTTCGGTTGGCCAAGAAACATTGGATATTGAATTGCAGATGTTGGTTGATAATCGATTTCAGTAAAGCTTCGAAGCCAGCAGCTCACAAACCCAAGAACAATCACTCGAACAGAATTGAGGGCAGCCATATAGATGCATGGGTCCTGGGGACCATCTCACGCAAGTGTGTACATGTCATGCATCATTCTCACACACAATGATCAATAGTCTCAAGTCGTAGACAAAGGTAGATGAGAAGAGGACCGAGTTTCACAATATGATTACAAAGTGTTTCAAAGTTCCCCTGAGTACAGCGCTCATCAGCGGAACACAACTCTCTTGTCAACTCATCAATATGACTCCCAATGCATCAGCGCTACCCCTGCAGATTGTCTCCAAGTCGTCAACGTGGTCACTACTCATCAGCGCCACCTCTGCAGTTACATCCAACTCAGGTAAGTATCTCCCATAGCCAAACCTTGAATGAACACTCTCTCTGCTTCGGTCCTTTCCTCCTACGATGCATACACACTCTTCACGCATGAGGATCTACTCTGAATGCTACTCACAGCTATCTACTAACCCTCTACTACTAGTACTAACTCGCTGGGCAGCTATGGCTGCATCACTTCCAGCGTACAGGCTTCTTCCCTCGCTCAGCGCATCTTCATCCTCCAGCGCTGCTCCTCCTGGCTCAGCGCACAAGTGCACCAGCACTTCCACGCAGAAATGGCCAGTGGAGATCTGGCGAGGAATGAGGCTGGCAGCTTCCTTTATAGTGCTGGCCACTCCTCGCTGGGTCTGCATTGGCTCAATTCAGCCTTCCTTTTGTCCCAGACCCTGCATTGCATGTGTCCCAGTATAGTCCCAATGAGGTGCAACTGCTGCTGAGGCCTCTCGGCCTAGATTTGGACTTCAAAGTCTGGATCTGGACTGACCCCTTGACTTAGACCAGAACTGGGACTGTACCTATTGACTTTACTTTCGGACAGGCGCAACTCTAAACGAACAGACACATTTACTGCCTGAACAGACACTTTCCTTTGCACGAACAGGTACACTGTCTGGACGTACTGACACACCCTTACTCGAACAGACATGACATGCACATCTTCTGGTGAACAGGTAAGTCCTTTGATAATGCCCTTTGCTTTAGATTTGGATGTGCCTGTTGATAGAGAACTTGACCTTTGCCCTGCTTTCACGTTTCTGAGCCCTGGCGAGATACCCTTTCAGACTGCTTTACTTTTACAAAGCCCATGTTGCTTACTTTTACAAGGCCTGAGGCCTACATCGGGTAAAGGCTCTTTTATAGAGAAGCCCTGATGCTTCAAAAAATGAACGGATTGGCCTTGCACTTAGCAGACAAAAAATTACATCCACTCCCAATTGGGCAGCTTCATCGCATTTCACACGCAGACGACAATGACAGCTTCGAAGAGATTGAAAAAATGCTTACTACAGGATGGAAAAGAGGAAGAGCCCCACGAGTCCTTAATTCTTCTCTGCAAGAATGTTCCGTGGAACCAAAAAAAGAGAAGGAAAAGGAAAAATGTAGCAGCAGACCAACCATCATGTTTGCGAATCTGGACACATGAAGAAAATTTTAGAAATCTCTGTAGTAGCAATGAAAATCTTCAGGAAGCGACAAACATTATGACTGTCCTTCCCTCGAACTTGGATTACGAGGCCAAGCAGCAGAAACGCGCAGCAGACAGTCGATACCGTGCTAAAACGCATGCTCAACGCATGGAAGAGGCAAGGTATCGGCTGATTGCAGATTCACAGCCTTTAGTAACGTCAAAGAGTCCACAGGTAGCGTCCGCAGAGCTCACAACAGCCAGTGGACACCCAAATGTTTTGTGGAATGGGCCACAGCAAACTGCCCAAACAACTTTGCCAGGGCTTCAAACTCCGACTGAGCAACAAACTCTCGACTCAACACTCTTCAGAATTGGGTGTACTTCTTCAAGTGAACATCGATTTGTGAGTCCACAAGTTTTATCACGTACTATGTGTAGTTCTTTCGGTACACACCCGATCATCAGTACATCCCCAGTCATCAACCCCTACAACGTTACATCCCACAACAATCACCACACACACAGGGAGGAGGAATTCCAACACTACATTGCCAATCATCAACCCCTGCAAGCTCACACCTCCAGCCCTTCCGTCCCCACCCCTCACCAACTGTCGTCAACTATTCGCAGATAACATCACAACAGCTAAATGCACAGTTGCAATCCATGCACCAACAGCCTTGATGGTCATGCTGAATTTGGACACAGCAACTCAAACTGCGTACCAGCAACAAAAACTCCTGATCCACCAACGGGAGCGAACACAAGTCTTAATGTTGACCCTGCATTGTCACAACATCAACTGCCATGCAATCAAACTCGTCTTCCTGTCACTTTGTCATGCCTGCAAACAGCAGTACAACAACTGGCGACATGCACCCACACAGTACTCAAGATATCGTAACCAGATATGAGTTCTCTTCAACTGGCTATGGCGACTGGGCGCCCACACAACTCACTGTTCGCACTCTGGATCACCCTGGATGTCCCACACGCAACACTCAGTATCATACACAACACACGACTGGGCGCCCACACAACTCACTGTTCGCACTCTGGATCACCCTGGATGTCCCACACGCAACACTCAGTATCATACACAACACACACACATACTATGCTACAGCTATGGCAGCGCTAGCTGCCTCTACCCTATCGCTACACTACACTTCTCTGCCCACTTCGTCTTCGGGCGCACTGCAGACCGCCTCGCACAAGCTGCTAAGGCAGCGCTTCCGCCTGGCGTCCGCAGGAATGAATGAATGAATGGACGCAGCCTCTTGATTTATACTTCTGTGCTGCATTGGTCTGCCCTGTGTCCCTGGCCCATGGTGCACACAGTTCCCCCCGTGGTACTTGCTGGACCGGACTGGTACTTTCTAGACTCTCCCTTGACTGTATGACGACGACCCTACGACGCAGTGCAATTGCACCGGGGTCCTACTATTTGACCTTGCCACTTGTCCTCATCTCCAACATGGGCTTGCTTTAGTCACACCACTTGCCCACTTGCCTGCACCACTTGACCACTTGCCTGCACCACTTGACCACTTGCCAACCTTCTAGAAGGACTATTGCTAGCTTTCTAGTCTATAGGTCTACGGATCGAATCCTGGCTACCTATAGACCTACGACAGACCTACCTACCACTGGCGGTTCTACAGGTCGCAGGTTCAACTCTTCGAGTTGATGCAGGTATTGTACACAGGTAAGTTGGGGAACCAGGGATCGAGCCCTGGGATCTACCTCAGCTACCACGAATTGGTGAATACCGTTTCAGCCAGAAGAACATACTTGGGGATGTGAAAACATTCAAAGGACTCACCTCCAACAGGAGTGCTCCATACAAGAAGATACTGAAACCAATGTCCGCATACAACCAGCCAGCCTTGGATGTGACAACGATGAGTATAAACAATGAGCAGCGAGATTGAGAACTCAACGTTGGCGCAAAAAGAAGCGGCTGGCCGAGTCACTGCATGTTAGAAATCAGACAAAGGCAATCAATGCCAGCCAGAAGAGAACACAAGAAGCTGAACAAACAGGCGACCAATCGGGTGATTGCTACGAACCTGCTGAGGTGATCCACTTCGATGCCGATTTGCCACCCTTGCCTCATGCACAACGAGAAACAACTGAGGTGGTCCACTTCAATGCCGACCTGCCACCTATACCTCACACGAGGAGATCCGATCCTGTCACATCTTGCCATCGATACTTTTCAAGATGTAGATGAAGTCCCACACCATTCATATGAGGAAAGCAGATCACATGAGGGATTCGCAAAATACATACCTGCTGCAACACAGGGTGCAGCGGTTATGTATACCGTTGACATCTTCACAAATTCGAAAGGTGTAGAAGGCGTTGCTGTGGGCAATCGAAGTCCATGCTTTAATTGCAATGCACTATTGTGGGGACACGAAAATGATTGGGGAACAATTTGCTGTAAGAACACGAAAACGATTGGGGAACAATTTGCTGTAAGAAAGGCGATACTATATGCCCACAATGGAAAATGTCTCCCCAAGGAACTCCATAATATGAACTTTGCTGATGATGGACGTTGTCTTTGCAAGCATGCATGCCTCATCAACTCCCTAGCATTGACCTCCCAACATTTGGTGGCAGGAAATGCACAACTCACAGGTGGGAAAGGGATGCTACGCATCGAGGGACAAATGTATTTCAGAATTGGACCACAGTATGCCCAAATCTATGTGCATGATCCCCAATACACAGAGAGCGACACACAAAACCGATTGGGGTGGATGGACCTTCCCCAAAGGATCAAGAGTCGTGAAAGAGAACTGTCTCAAAGCTCTTCAAAATCGCCTGTATCACCTTTTGATGCAATGCAATCCTTACATTCAGGATTTTATTGCAGCATGTGAAATGCCGGATGACATGATTGAGGACAAACTCTTGGTTATCAATCCGGATGTGAGACCAGCGCATGAGCATGCCGGACGGTACAATAAACCCGAAGGCGTGAATGAGGTTTGCATCTTCTTCTCAGATGATCCTCAACCTCGGGAAATTGTGATACAAACATGGAACGGTCAGCGAATGCAATAGGGCACATGATGCAGCGAATGCAATAGGGCACATGATGCACTTCACTATATTGTGCTCTTTCCTGGGGGAGAAGATGGATGTTTTTGCTTACCCGGTGATCCAGAACTTGGTTGGCCAACAAAACTCTCTCCAAGATAGTTTTATGCTTTCCACCTTCATGAAAGAGACACAGAACGCAAAACACTTTACTTGGCAGGTCGCTTACTGCAAGAGTATGTTTGTGGGGCATTCGTTAAAATGGAAACAATGAAACTTACATATATCAGGAACAACCAACCGCAGGTCAAAGCAGAAATGTATCAGGCACTTTGTGATGCACTGCGCGAGGATGACCACGTGAATTCAATTGGGCAAAGAGTTGTTTTGCTGTCATCATTTACAGCAGGGCCTCTATATATGTATGAAAAATATCAAGATGTAATGACATTGGCGAGAGGCAGGCTTAGGCAGTGGCCTCCCTATACTCTCATGTTATTCTGTTATCAACACTAAAAAAAAAAAAAAAAAAAAAAAAAAAAAGACAGTTTGTCGTAAGATGGGCAAACCGGATCTATTCATCACAATGACTTGCAACACAAACTGGCCGGAAATATCTGTTGCATTCCTACCCGGACAATCTCCATCGGATAGATCGGGCATCGTTTCACGGGTATTTTGTGGGTATTTTAAACGCTTCTCGACAAGCAGATATTCGGAAAGGTAGTTGCATACCTATATGTAATCGAGTTTCAAAAAAGGGGCCTCACTCATGCTCATATGCTTCATAGTTTTGGACGACGAAGACAAACCCAAAACACCAGAAGACGCTGGAGGGTGAGTTGCGAAACAGGGTAATCAAATTCATGATGCACAACAAGTGTGGGGAAGAAGGACCCACACAAGGAGGGCACACGTGTCTCATATGCGGGAAGGAATATGATAACTCGTACGTTGTTTCATACAATGCATACCTTCTTATGCGTTACAACAGTCATATAAATGTGGAAGTTTGTGCAATGCAACATGCATAAAATACGTGTATAAATATGTTTTTAAAGGGCACGATTATGCAATGGTTGGAAAACAAAGCGAACAACACAAGAACGATGAGACCATTCGCTACCAAGATCTTAGATATGTGGGAGCATCTGAGGCATGTTGAAGAATCTTCACATTCAATCTCACAGAAGCCTACCCGAACGTTGAACAGTTGCCCGTCCATCTTGAAAACCATCAAATGGTATATTTCAACGCACGCAATGCCCAAAATGTGGCTGTCAAAGGATCGCCAGTCAGCATGCTTACTGCATGGATGAATCTAAAAAAAAAAAAAAAAAAAAAGAACGTGCACAAATCGCAATTGTCGTTATATATTATGATATTGTTTCAAAATATAGATGGAAAAAAAATCATTGGGCATTTACCAAAATTGGCCGCATGTATCAAAATCACCCGGCCCAAGGAGATGTGTACTTCCTTCGTACTTCACTCACACATGAACACTCGAGAGGGGCAAATTACTTTGAAAAATTGAGAACAATTGGTGGCGCGCTGCATGAAACATTCCAAGATGCATGTAGAGCACTTGGTTTGCTTGCGGATGACAAAGAATGGGATGAGTATATGGAGAGTCTGACCGTGTACGCCATGCCCCAAAAAATCAGGGAACAATTTGTCACTTTGCTCTTATTTAATGAAACATCAGATCCGAACAGGTTGTTTCATGCACATTGTCCTAAAATGTGGGAAGATTATGTTTATATTTTCAAAAACATGCAAATCCCAAAATTTGTTCTACGTGCATTGGCCATGCTTGATGTAGAACGCATCTTAGAAGAGAGGGGGAAAGAATTGAAGAATTGAAGACAGTCAATCTCCGACATCCCAGTCGAAGAGACCAGGAGTTGGCACTTCGGCTGGACCACCAGCGATACTTGCATCATCTCCCACGTGAACTGCGTGATGAACTTACTTATAATGTTGAACTCATGAAACACACGTGGGAGACACGGTGTGCATGCCTCCGACCATCACAACAACGATTTGTGCACCGAGTTGTTGATGCGGTGAGAAGAAGAGAACCTCTTGGCCTCTTCCTTGATGCCCCCGCAAAACATTCTGTATCAATGCTATCCTTGCTTGTGTCCGCCTGCAAAAGCAAGTTGCTCTTGCAGTTGCATCCAGTGGCATTGCAACAACTTTGTTGGATGGACGACGCACATTTCATTGGAGGTTTAAAGCGCCCATTCAACTCTCCGATAACATAGTCTTCAAAATCCCAAAGCAGTCGGGTCTAGCACAATTGATGAAGAAAGCAGATCTAATAATATGGGATGAGGCTCCAATGTCCCATCGCTTCCTTTTGGAAGGATTGGATCGCACATTGTGTGATCTATGCGATTCACCACTCCCCTTCGCAGGCGAAGTGGTGGTGCTAGCCGAAGATTTTAGACAAGTATTACCAGTAATCGCTCAAGGTTCGCGAGCACAAGTAGATGCATGCATGAAAAGTTCAGAGTTGTGGCCACTTTTTCAAAACATGCAACTAGAAGAAAATATGCGAGCTATGTCGCGAGGGGGCGACAAAACTACCCTTCAATTTGTAAAGAGGCTCCTTACAGTGGGAGATGTACAATATGAGGCGGCTCCTTACAGTAGATATTGAAGATGAGGTGGTAATTGAGCTGCCTACAGACATCTGCATTGAGGGTAGTGCAAAAGATCTAATCGATTGGACATTCACAAATCTAAAAGATCATGCTGATGATGCCAAATGGCTAGGATAACGAATGATTCTATGCCCCAAAAATGAGGACAACTTATACTAACAATGTTGCACTAGGACAATTTCCAGGTGAGGATATCTATTGCTATGGTGTGGACGAGGCAGTTGAAGATGATGACAAATTGGAAATCCCAGTGGAATTTATGAACTCCTTAGATATGTCAGGCTTGCCTTTTCAGAAGCTACGCCTAAAAAAAGGTGTGCCCATAATGTTGTTGAGGAATTTGGACCCCAAAAATGGCCTATGCAATGGGAGCATGATAATCGTGAAGGAGGTGATTGGAAACCACCTTCTCAGAGCAACACATTTGGTAACAAACGACGATGTCTTCATACCAAGAATAACCATTCAAACATCACAAGAAAAAAATGGACTACAATGGAAACGAAGACAGTACCTTGTGCAAGTAGCGTTTGCAATCACAGTCAACAAATCCCAAGGACAGACTATTCCAAGGGCAGGAATATATTTACACAAACCAGTTTTCTCACATGGCCAATTGTATGTTGCACTCTCGCGCATTGGCCATCCATCTGATGTTCGTGTTTGCTAGTCTGACAACTTTGAAAGAACTCAGAATGTTGTGTACAAAGTTCTTCAAAAAAACTAATTTCCATTGCTTAAATGCTATTGTGATGCAGACTAACAACACCCTCGTAGCAACATACAAGCGCAAGAGGAAGGATGTAGAGCAAGAGAATCAGAGCCCACGATCCAAACCAGCCAAAAAGCTATTGGGGATGTCACAACAGTCTTCGGAGTTGCCACATACACCCACGCAACAACGTCACATTCAGTAAACAACAAATTAATCCAATCAGACAATTGTACTCCCTTCCTCCAATCACAATGAATATCCATCCCCAAATCAACCCAATTCTCATCCTCTCCCAGTGTTGGACGATTCAAATGTTGCCCCACTACCTCAACACGGTTCTTCATTCAACACGATTCACATACCAAAAAAATCAGACTCACACCACACAATCATGCAAGAAGATGCACTTCCCAATCCTACTGCTCAAACCCAAGCCACAACCGAACTCCCAGCCTTCGAGGACAATGACTTCACTACGAAAAAATAACTTCAGTCCACATCTCTAATCAAACTTGAACAATCAAACGATTTTGCTTCACCTCGCTCCCTGTCCTCACAAATAACCATTGATACACATGTGCATCAGACTGTAACCTCACCTACAAAAACAACTCCTCCTCACACATCCCCCCATCCCTCTTTCATACCATTGGTAGATCTTACCAATGACATAGAGGTGGAGCAATATATGTGTGACATGGACATTGATGCTCTTACTCAGAATCGGAGTAAAGGCACACCTTTGTCTCTGTCACAACATGACACATCGTCAAACCAACACACGACATCACTAAACAACACTCTTTCCACACAAGCCATACCGAATGCAACTGATTGTCAACCACCTGCCATACTATCTCCACCGACCGACCTGCCCAAGCCTCGACCACTTTGCCAGCGCACTTTGCAGTTCACCAGTCCAAAAACAGACCTCCAAACATCCTCCAAACAAGTCTAAAATTGGGTTAAGAAAGGGAATGAGATTGGTATGCCAAAGCTAATTGATGTCCTACTTCGGCAAGATTTCGTGCCAAACACTCTTCCAACTCACGATTTACTTCTCAAATACCAGCACTACAAAGAACACTGCATAGAGTCACATCTCCCTCGGGGACACTCTGAATATAACATTCAGAGTCGACAAGACAACATTGCAGTACTCAATAACCTACTCACTTTTGATTACCAAGAGCAAAACAAAAAAGAACAAACATTGTCCAAAACAAAGCAGACAATACACAACCATCAATTCACAATGTCAATCCATGGTGGGATGCATTGCGGTCATTCAAACCCAAAGAGGTTGTAAGTTCTACACTTGCACAACCGAGACATGCAGTTTGAGATTGATACAAAAACAGCTACTTTGTGCGACTCACACTCATGGGAGTATGTCAGTGCAATGCTGGAAGTCACATTCATGAGACAACCAGACCAAAAGCACATACCCTTCGAGCAATATCGTAATAATGTTGTGCGAAGGATTGCCTATCTTCTGACATTTGAGAAAGAATACTTCTTGCAAACTAAGGGGAAATTGCGGTAAGCCGGAGACAGGTATGAGGAGTGAAACACAACAAGCTAATTCAAATCGAACCACCTCCAAACTCATCAACCTCTTTCTTTTTCTTGGCAAACAATCCTTCATTATTGCGAGCGTAGTTGCAACAGGTCCCCTAATCTCAAATAGTCTCCCATCAATGTCTTTGTCTCCAGGCTTAGTCTGTATCCAAATGTCGTCAACATCCCGAATCTCAAATAGTCTCCCATCAATGTCTTTGTCTCCAGGTTTAGTCTGTATCCAAATGTCGTCAACATCTTGATGTCACAAATCTTTCTCTCTCTCTCGTTGTCTTTCAGCTAGCGAGAAGTCAGGTGTCGAGAGGGGGAGGGAGAGATGGTGGACTTACAGGAGGAAGAAGAACTCTCTCTCTCTCTGGTGCCAAACTAACCTGTGGAGGTGGTGCCTTGTTGTAGGTACATCGAAGACGAAGCTGGAGCTATGGCGCCACAAGTGAGTCTCCCTGGCCTCCACCACCTCTCTCTCTCTCTCTCTCAACACTCCTCTAAGCTCCTAGCAACGCCCAACACTGAAGACTACTCCTAATGTTAGCTACTACTACTGCAGCGCTCCTGCATAGTGCTGCGACCGAATCCTGAAGACTGCCTCCTGCCTCCTCAACTGCCTGCAGCCTGCAGGGCGGACCGATACTATATAGTGCTGGTCCGGCTGGGAGGCTGCTCTTGCCAATGCCGAATCGTGCCAGACCCTGGCGCTGAAGTTCGAAAAAGGGTTGTCTTGAAACGGGCCTTAAAGTGGCCTGCGCTTATCACTGGTCTGGCGCCTAGTTTTAGGAAAGGTCGACTTTATGAGGGCCTGAAAATGGCCCTCCTTAAGGCTTTGAGGTTGAAATGACACAGGGCTTGGAGGGCCCTTATTCCGGCTGCTCGGCCCCTGCAGGCCCGTGTGGTGCGCAGTATGCCAACCCCCCGCCCCCTCCTTGAAAGATCGAGTTTACCGTCGAGGACGAAGCTGCCTGTCGAAGGGAGGGACCAAAGTTCGGGTGGGAGGGGCAGGTCGTGAAAGTCTCTGTCGTTCATAGTGAGCGTAGATCAGAGGTGCGGATGCTTGCAAATCTGCTCGTGAAATCCATCGAGTGTCGTCAGGATCGCATGCTTTGAATGTAACCTTGTACTGTTGAGGCTTATTGCCGTTCTTGCGATCTGTGATGACGCGGTCGACTTACTGATGACTATCCATAGATGGAGGTCCTTGCGATCGTCGACCCGAGAAATCGTTGCTCTTAGCCGGTGTATATGTCGCCAACTTTGAGTAGCGAAAGATTGGATGGACCAGCAAATGGGGGGGGATGTCGATCACAAAAGATGGGCCGTCGGGCTGGTCGCCTGCGGCTGAAAGGACGGTCCATGGTCCAAACCACTTGGCGAGTAGTTTGCGTGAAACATATTATTCGAGCGCAAACTTTTCCGCGGCGGCCCAAACCAGATCGCCGACGCGGGTGGGACATGGCACGCGACTGCTGTTAGCAATGCCTTGGTACTTCCGGACGGAGGCCGTAGAGCAAGCGACGTCTATGTCGGCAATTCGTGGGAGGAGAAGATCAGCGAAGACACGGCCTTTTCGACCACCGTGGTGCAACTCTAATGGAGTCACGCCAATCGCTGGACGCAACGAAGTTTTGTAGGCGAACTCCGTGTTGAGGAGGCGGTCAACCCAATCCTTCTGATCCGGACGGATGAGCGTACGAAACATCATTTGAGCAGTCTGATGTGCTCGCTCCGTTTGCCCGTCTGTTTGTGGGTGTCGAGCCAAACTTGGTTTCATTTCGGTGTCGGACTACTTCATGAGAGAAGTCCAAAATGCCCACATGAATTGAGTGTCGCGGTCGCTAACGATGTCTTCTGGTATGTCGTGGCTGCAAATCCAGCCGGTTTGCAAGAGGCGCACAAGTTCAGGAGCCGTGGCGTAGTACTTGCGAGGGAGAAATCACATGTATGTTCTCAATCGGTCAACGACCGTGAGGATGTCGTCGTGCCCGAGGCGGCCGCAGGGAAACGGGCCGGTGACGTCCATAGAAGTGGAGAGGCCGGGTTCTGCGAGATATGCAACGAGCGCAACTGGTTGTAGGGATTGCGGTTGCAGGGCTTGCTTCGTCCGCAAACTTCGCAAGAGTCGCAATACCGAGTGATATCGGTGATGACGTCGGGCCACCGGAATCGTTGCCGAAGTCGTGCGATAGTCCGATTGATTCCGAAATGGCCGACGAGTCCCTGGTCGTGGGACTTGCCGAAAGGTGAATCCGAAGACGACGGTCTCGTGGAACGCAGAGTAAGTCCTTGTCGCGCGAGTGGAGTACCGGTCGACGATGCGATAGTTGCTGGCCGGCGGGTGATCCGAAGATAGCTGCGCATATAGCGTGGCGAAATGCGGGTCGGACTAGTAGCCCCGAATGAAATGCCGTTGGAGTTCCTTGTCGAACGCGAAGGCATGACGTGTCATAGTGCAAAGATCAGGTTTTTGCGATAGTGCGTCTGTTGCGCGATTGGAGAGGCCGACAAGATGTTTCGGTGTGAAGTCAAATTGGTCGATGAAGTACATCCACCGTCTGAACGTGCTGCTCACCGTATCTTGCGTCTTGTAGTAGGTCGACGGGTTGTTATTCGTGATCCATGTGAACCTACGACGCCCAAGGAGGAAGTGCCGCCATCGATTGAGAGCCATCACGAACGCGAGCAGCTCCTTTGTCCTTGCATCATCAAGTGAGTTGATGGGAGGCACCTTGTGGCTGACGTACTCCACGGGATGCCAGTCGTCTCCGTCATGTTGCTCCAAGACTGCCCCAATACCATAGCTGGAGGCGTCTGTTGTCACTCTCGTTGGCAAGATAAGTCGTAGATGCTAAGGACGGGTGCCATGAGCATGGTCGTCTTGAGTGCTTGGAATAATCTGCACGCTTCGTCGTTGAATGTGAATGGCACCTTTGGCGATTGTAATCTCGTCAATGGTGCGACAATCCTTGAGTACCCGGTGATGAAGCGTTGGTAGTAGCCTGCCAAGCGAACGTCCGTGGTGTTGGTGGGCTCGGGCCATATGTGGATGGCCTCAATCTTGTTCGCAAGCGGACGGATGCCTTGCAGCGTCACATAATGGCCCAAGTATTCGAGCTCCTGCCTCGTGAACGCGCGTTTGTCGCGGTTGGCTTCGAACTTGGTTTGTTGTAGCCGTTCCAAAACCGTGCGCAGGCGCTCCACATGCTGATCCAAACTCCGACTGTACACCAAAATATCGTCGAGGTAGATGAGTACGAATTTGTCCAACTTGTGGCGGAACTCCGTTGTCATAGCCGCTTGGGACGTGGCCGGGGCATTTGTAAGGCCAAAAGGCATAACCAGCCATTCGAAATGCCCATATTGCTTTTTGAACGTGGTCTTGTAGCGGTCCTCCCGCCGGATATCGAGTTGGTGATATCCCGATTTGAGGTCAAGCTTGGAGAAAAGTTTTGCGCAGCCAAGCCGTTCGAGGAGGTTGTTGATGCGACGAAGAGGGCCGACGTTCTTGACGGTTTGCGCGTTGAGCTCGCGATAATCGATGCACAACCGCAAGTCCTTGTTCTTCTTCCGGGCGAAGAGAACGCGGGTGTCGTATGGCAAAGAGCCAGGCCGAATCCAACCTTTCTCAAGAAGTGTTGAGTTGTGCTCGTAGCACACTTAACTCTTGCTCGCTCATGCGGTAGATGCAACCACGCGGAGGTACGGTCCCGGCCTCGAGGATGAGCTCGTGGCGGATCGGCTGATCCGGTACGACTCTGTGCGAGGCTTTGAAAGCGTCACTGTGGGCGTCTAGAAGCTTGGTGATGCGTGGGTTTATGTGTCCATCGACGGGATGCCATGGGGAGGAAGGGCGTGGAGAAAACACACACCCATCTCCTCGATGTTGTCCGAGGTGATGGAAGCTCGAATGTTCGCGGCGGACACCACGTGACAGCTAATCGAAGGGTGAGGTGGAGGCTCCGTGCACGGGACTAGTACTCCGTTTCGATCACGAATATGAACGGTGCGGCAGTAGAAGTTCACTGGGTGATCCTTTGCCGCCACGACATGCCCAAAATCATGTTGAACTTGGTGTCCAAAATGTCGAAGGACGCGGCCTCGCTTGCGTGCGGGGCGAAGTACATGGGGACATAATCAATGCACCAGTCTATTGACTTGTGAGTGTGACCGTCGGCGAACATGACTTGAGTGGGCTGCGACTTCCTCCGAACGCGTGGCCCCAGGCCAGCGCGTACCAGGAAGTCTTGGCTCACATAGTTGCGAGTAGGTCTGCAATCGATCAAAGCGTTGCAGATCGCTTCTTCGATCTGAATGCGTATGTACAACAATGGTTTGTCGTTGGTATCGTACCGTTGTGTCTTGAACTCGCGGTCGATCTTCGCAACGTAGTCGTGAAGGTCAACAACCTTTACTCCGGCGTCCATCAACGGAGCTGGTATTGAAGTGTGCAAGTAATCCCACAATTGTGCCATGAGCACGTTGCAATGCGGTTTCGGCAATTGACCGATCGGGGGAAGGGGCATCCATTGGAAGTCCGCGAACATCAATAGGTGGAGTCTCTAAGTTTTGATGATGACGTTGAATGCCCGACGAAAGTTGGCGACAAAGCTGCCAAAAATTGTGCATGCGGTGGAGTCTTGCACACGGAGTGGCTGGTCCAACGGTGGGACCAAGTGGATAGCGTAATCCTCGTAAGTGAATTGAGGACTTGCAACATCCGCGTTCTCCCCAGATGTGTAGGAGGCCGCTAGCAAAGCGGCCGAATCTGGCGGGGTGAGAGGTGGTGTCGCCTCACCTCTCGCGCAACTCAGTTTCCCGAGCTGATTCGAGGTCGAACATCCTCCTTGCCTTGATCTTGGTATTGGGAGGTCTTGTGCTTGGTGCTGTTGCACCAATAGCAGCAGCCGTATCGGCTGTGGTACTTGTATTCGGCCTCGGTCAAGCTGAACTTGACCCATGTTACTGGCTGTCCGTTTCCGGTCGGTGATGTTGTTTTTGCCTTCCCAGTTGTTGTTGCTTCACGACTGGACGACGGCCACCTGATCTTCGTCACGTGATGTTGGGGTGGCTGCCAGGTCTTCCAGATGGTTGTCCGGTTGGACTGCAGCAACAGGCTGCGGATACGGACCAAATTCTCCTTTCTCCACATAGGCTGGCTGCCGTGCTGCTTTCTCGTGTGCAGCAGCCCGGTTGGTCTTGATGATCTCGCGAGCCTTGTCGACGAATTCGGCGAAGGTCGTGTACTGTTCGCGATCAACAAGTGCGAGGCTCATGGCGGCACACGACCGGTTGTAGAACTCCCGACGCAGATGCAAGAAATGCAAGTCGAGATCGGGTGTTGCCACAATCTTTTGCCATTCCGTGAGCCAGTTGCGTGTCGGTGTGTTGCCTTGAGTCATGGCCAAGAGGCTGTTGATGGCGAGCGTCGGGGCATCATAAACAATGAATCACTTCTTCCATTCCTTCGTCAGATCTTCCGAAGAGATCTTCTTGAGCAGGTCGGCGACCTGGGCGCCGTGGATGGTTGCCATGTGGCTTAGCCAGATCTGACATCCGCCCTTGACGTGGAACAACTCTGAGATGTACTAGTGAACGGGGACCTGATGAATTCGGAGCTCCGTCGTAAAGCCCTGCTGCCAGGGGACCGGGTCCTGATGCGTATAGTCATCAAACTTTTCGATCCGGAACGTCGGCATCTTGTACTGCCGCGATGCACTGGTGCTGCCATCGTTGTCGGGCTACTAGTGTAGTTGTCGAATTTCATTCTTCAAGGTGTCGAGTTGCTCGCTGATGTTGTCGAGCATTGCCAGAACATGATCAACTCGTTGGTCCAACTGGCGGGTTGAGGCTGCATTGCTGGGTTCGCCAACATCTGGTCCTGGTGCTGCTTGCTCCAAGTCCTGTACACGAGTATGAAGTGCCCGTGTAGCACCGTCGTTCAGATCCTTGTGGTTCTGCACTGCCCGTCGGAGATTTGCCAGATCCTGGTGCTGTTTCTCTAGCTTGGACTGCAGGTGGTTACAAGCGTAAACCAACTGGGTCACGAGTTTGGAGAGAAACTCCTTGTGCTTTTCATCCGGTGTCACGTCGTCGTGGCCCTCTGATGGGTCAAAATGCCAGAACTTTAGCCTGTCGACGCTGGCGGCTTCGTGCCGCTGCAACAGATCCTGGGCATCTCCGTCAGCTGCGGCCTGAAGCCACTACTTTTCAGCTGCCGCCTCTGCTTCAGCCTGCAGGCGGGCAGCCTCGGCTGCCGCTTGGTGTTGTTCCTCAGCCTCGACCAGTGCAAGCTGAGCTTGGAACCGCTGTTGGTACTGACAATGGACTCGTTGGCCAGTTGGTCGAGCATGTTACGGAATCCGCCAGGGCTCGATCCCTGGTCTATCTTTTTGCTGTTTCTGCTGCATCCCGTTTTCGACCTGGCACCCTTTTTTTTCCAAACCCCTCCTTTGGTACTGTTGGATTTTGGACAACTGGCGCCATGCTGCAATTCGGGCGCCACTTTCAAATATCGCATTTTTCAATTCTGCCCTCGGAGTTTTTGCGGAAATGCCCCCGGTATCGTACGTGTCACCGGTACTTATACCGGCTTCCCGTACAGTACGGGGACCAGTCTTGGACCAGTTTTCAGCTGCTGTACTCGTACTTAGTGTGACTTGCCCTTGTTTCGGCTTTGGAATCCAACACTTCGACTTTGTGTCTTTGCCACTGTGTCTGCGCCCGTCGAGTCCCTCAGTCGTGTCGAGTGAGTGAGAGTGTGTGTGCTCCCACTCTCTCCCTCTCTCCTCTCCCTCAGCTCTCCCTTTCTCCCTCAGCCTCGCACTCGTCACAGGGCATGCCCAAAACTAAAACCGTCATGGTGGCGGGGCATTGCTGACGCGTCACTGTTGCTGGTGTGGTAGTGCTGACGTGGCACTGCTGACGTGGCACTATTGCTGATGTGACACTGTCGCTGATGTGGTATTGTTGACGTGGCATTGCTGATGTGGCACTGCTGACGTGGCACTTACCAAACCGGGAATGCAGGCAAAGGGCTGGGTGGGAGGGAAACGCAGGAAGGTAACCAAACTGCACTTTCCAATCCCGGTCCTAATCAACAAAATAAAATAAAAATAACTAAAAAATAAAAGGAAGAGGATCCCCCTTTCCCCACACCCCCCCCCCCCCCCTGTCTTTTTTTTTTTTTTTTTTGAAAATCTGTCGATTTGATATCAGCGAGGCATTACGAAGGAGTACTATGAGCGAGATCTAGGCAAGGTCTTGCAAAGTTTCGACTTAAAAAAAAAAAAGCGATCTTGAAAAACAAAATTTGCGCGAAATAGAATGGAGGTTCCACTTTCAGAGAAGAATAGATCCAGTTTCTGTGAATATGACAACCTTCCTAGTTCACCCACTATGCCCAGAGTGAAATAAAAAAACGAAATGCTAATACCCGACTTTCTGGAGATTTGTTGCAAAAAAAAAATAAAAATTGTAGAGATTTGACGAAGCCCTACTTGATTCACTAATAACCAATCAATCAATCAACTGTTCGGTCTACCTGGAGTATTGTACACTTCGCGTGAGAACAGTCCAGCACCACGGTGAGGGCTTTTTGGATGATAAGATAAGGCCACGCTTGTGGCTCAAATTTACCAGCTGGTAATTGCTGACTCAATTTTGAGAACCAGTTGATCGTGAGTGTCAACTTGCTTTTCAATCGAGATTGGACTATATTGTGGTTGTTGACTATATTGTGGTTCTTTCAGCACTTTTTCTAGACTCGCGCCACGGTTTAATAAATATTGAGTGGCAGCATCAAGATGTGAGCCAAATTGAGCAAAAGCAGCTACTTCACGATATTGTGCAAGTTCTAGTTTAGTATGACAAGTGGACCCCGCCACGGCTACGCCGTGGCGCACAGCAACACTCGCTGATACCCCGCATCTCTCTCTCTCTCGCTCTCTCTCTCTCGCTGTCTCTCTCCCTCTCTCTTCTCCCTCCTCCTCCCTCCTCGTCCTCCCTACTCCTCTCTCCCCCTCCTCCCTCGTCCCTGCTCCTCCGTACTCTCTCGTCCCTCCTCCTCACTCTCTCCCTGCCCCACCCTCCTCGTCGCCATTGATTCCCCCTCCCCTCCCTCGATCCCGACTCCTCCCTCTGCTCCCGCTCTCCCCCTCCTCCCCCCTCCCTTGCGATCCCGAC
>BFEA01000053.1:2313129-2326370 GCA_003427395.1 Chara braunii
GAGACCGAGATGCAAGTCGGGATGGGGAGGGGGGGAAGTTGGGTTCGAAGGAGAGCTGGGGACGGACGTCGGGATGAGGAAGTGGGGTTAGTGAGAGAAATCGGGATAGGAACGGAAGTTGGGATGGGGAGGGAAGTCGATGCAAGTAGCGTGAGGCCAGCCCGAGGGTTGGAGACTTACCTGTTCACCGATGCGTCGATGGAAAACTCTCTCTCTCCCTCTCTCTCTCTCTCACACACACACACACACACACACACACACACACACAGGCGTGTAGTAGGTATATTTCCATGTCCTAGCGCAAGATTCATTGTATTTTGCAGGCGCGCTCCCCTCGCCTCGGCCCGACAATGGAAGCATGTGCCCCGTGATGCGCTCCCCTCACGCCGACAATGGACTTACCCCCCCACCCCAAAACCGCGTCCCCGTACACGGAGAACCGAGAGCACAAATCCCCCCGCCCCTGACAATGGACTTAACCCCCCACCCCGGAACCACGTCCCCGTACACTGAGAACCGACAGCTGGAATCCCCCCGCCCCCGACAATGGACTTACCCCCCCACCTCGGAACCACGTCCCCGTACATTGAGAACCGACAGCTGGAATCACCCCGCCCCGAAACCGTCTGTCGGCACCTCGAAGAGCGAACCGACAAAACAGAAATCCCGCCACGCCTCACCATCGGAACGGTGCCGTCCCCGCCTTGGCACCTCAGCCCCGACGTCCACCCGCCGTACCGTCCCGAAACCGTGGCGCGTCCCGAAATCGCACCGGCCCGCACCGACGGTACCGTGCACCGCCTTGCGGAGTCTCGCGTGGGCCCGTCACGCGAGACCCGCCTTTTCCTTTAGGGTATTAAAGACAAGATCTGAGCCAAATTGAGCAAAAGCAGCTACTTCACGATATTGTGCAAGTTCTAGTTTGGTATACCAAGGCGCTTGAGATGACAATGTTGAAGAAAAGTCCTAACCTATTTATTGAATGAATTTCAATATACAATGGATAATCTGTAGGAAACCAGCATGTCTGTGTAAGATCCTCAAAGACTATACATGAAGAGTCCGAACAATAAACAAAGTCAATTCACATTTTGTACTATGATATCAATCAACACTCATCATTTACAACTACAATGGTTAGCAGGATTGATTCTGTGAGGCAGAATCCGAAGAGTGGAAATCAAGGTCAGCAACCTTTCAATGCTGGTCAATTGAAGTGAGAATAAAAGGTTTAGGTTATGGAAAGCCTTCGGCCTTACGTGGTTTATAATTAGGAGGTCTTATTGTACCCAAGATTAGCGATGTAACTCCAACGCCACATAACGGATGTCGTCCTCCTAAGAAACGCCGCGTATAGTATCATATCATCGCTTCTGAGGATTGGCAAAGGCACGAACGAAGGAAGTGTTGGCGAGCCTCTGCCGCATTGATTTTTACAAAATCGGCGATTTGGGTAATCAACGACAAATGGTCTTTGTTTTGATACAAACAAAAAGAAGATGGCTATGTTAGAAGGTGTAAAATTAATTAGAGCGGGCTTTGCAATAAGATGCGATTTGATTTGTAGTAAGTAGACGGGAAAAAAAACGGCCTGGATCTTATCTTCATTGGCGATGTGTTTGACGGAGTGGAAAGAAGGTACAAGGGGCGTCTTTGCTTTGGATGGATGTTTGAGTGGTTAAAGGTATCACTTATGTATTTTTTTGTCAAACGTCGTCTCCACAAGGCGCCTTCAAGAATCCCATGAAGAGCTAAGGTTTCTTGACGACTCTTTGGTATAATGGATGGGACTAATTGGGTGGTTCCGGAGATTCAGACTTTTCTTACTTCTAAAATAGGTTTGACATTTTCAATCGCGTTAACAAATTGCGTGATTACATTCATAGACAAGTTCTCGTTAGCTAGACAACAGAAAGTTTTATAAACAATAGCACGAGATCTTGTTTTTTTTGTTGCCTACGAAATGGACAACAATTGAAACCGGATGCAAGGCCTGCCTATGCTGCGATGCTCAGTAGACTCCTGCGCCTTTAAAAGAGAGCTGACAACTCTTTGAATTCGAGCGGAAAGGTACAGGGAAGAAAGCCACGACGAACTATTGAACAAGTGTAAGCTTTGCTACCCGAACGGTATGAGTATGCAGTTTCGGAGTTCGAGTGCCCACTTCGTTCTCTGGCCTTGAGTGTGTGACCGACTAACTTCGCTGTGAGATGAGAGGCCGAAGGAAAGAAAATCAAATAAAAGAAAAGAAAGCGCGGCTCGCCAACGGAGCAGAGTGGGCCTAAGTAGATTTGAACTAATAACTTTACACTTATTAGGCGATGTGTTTGATGGAGTGGAAAGAAAGGCACAAGGGGTGTTTTTGCTTTGGATGGATGTCTGAGTGGTTGAAGGTATCAGTCTTGAAAACTGACATATTACAAAATATCAGGGGTTCGAATCCCTCTCCATCTGTTCATGTATGTTAATTTACGGATAATGAATAGAGGTATGAAGCACAGGCTCGTAAGAGCTTGTGGAGTTTCAGGAATATGCACTTTGCCTACATTGGTTTTGTATCCCGCTTTAAACCACAAGTACACCGCCCAGGCAAAAGAAATTCATTGAAAACGACTCGTTCCAAAAATATCGGGGGTCGGGGCAGGTTCGGCACACAAAAAAAAAAAGAAGAAGAAACTGCACACAAAAAAAAAGAAAAAGAAACTGCAAATTGAGGAACGACGTCCGGGAAGGCCCTGAAGAAGGTGTGCTCATACTACAACACTCAGGAACGAATCTAACCGCACCTGTGGCTTGTATTAGTTTTTTATTTTTCCGTTGTTTTGTTTCTTCTTCTGTTTTCTTTTGGTGTCCCTGCCAGTGAGGCGGGGAGCACTTCACGGACTTCTGATGACTTGTCAAAGAGGGCATATACTCGGATTCTGTATCTGACCTGTTTTGCGTCCATATTTTTTTTTTGTTTTGTTTTTTTTTTTGCTTTTCATTTATGAAAGGAACCTCCGTGATGAACGCGGCGCAGGGAACACTGCATAGACTTCTGACAACTTCTCAAAGAGGGCATATACTCAGATTCTGTATCTAACCGGTTTCACATCCATATTGGGGCTCCTTTTTTTTTGCGTTTCATTTCTGAAAGTAACGTCCGTGATGAACGTGGAGCTGTAAACGCCCTCACTGAGGGCATACTCTCACACTGACCCCTGATTCTGTATCCAACTGCTTTCTCGTCCATAGCGTTGTGGTGGTTTTTTGTTTTTTAGTTCTTTTTTCTTTTTTACGTTGTTCTTTTGGGAGGAGTGTGAGAAAAGAAAATACAACCGCACCCAGGCTCGACAAAATTGGTGCGCAGTGAATTTCAGGTTCGTTGTGATCTAGTGCAGAACACCCTAAAAAAAGGAGCGCAGGTTGTGCACAATCTATTGTTTTTCAAATCTTTAATAGCTACTTTACCAAAATGGATTAACAAATATAAAATATAAAAAAAGGAAATTTGTATATATACCAACCCAGACAACCTTTTTCAAATGATTTAAAAAAAAAAAATCATATGAACATAAGATTTCGAGTTGTAATCGATATTGGTGGAGGTGATTATCCTTCTTGAAAAGATAGATTTGAAGTGGCGTATAACTTACTGAGTATTCAGTATAACTCACATCTTCGTGTACATATACGTGTAGATTAAATAACTCCCATGTGTTCAGTAGTCAAAATATTTCCGGCAGCTGGTTGGTGCTCTTCATATAGGAATTGAGTCACCAACCTTTTGATCTCAACAGCATCTGCTTTGGATCCTGCTGTTATGATAATAGCAAAATCATCAGCATATCTTACATAGAAGAGTCTTTTGAAACCCGGATCCATTGGATCTGATGAACTCTTCCATAGGGTTCGCCGGTTGCTGGACTCTCGGTGGAACGGACCACTTTGTGTTTGCAACTCTTTTTGATCCAACTCGATCGAATGAGATTGAACTGGCGCTGCTGCCACTTCGTGGCCTTGGACATGTAAGAGTCGTACAAAACCCAATTGTCTTGGTATTTCTTACCGTGAAAACCCAATCAGTCAAACAAGCAACCTGGCTTTGATTAGGGGGATCCTCTGATTTAGAGGTCCGCTCCAATACCAAACTGTTGCATACCGTAACGGTACAGACCAGAACAAGAACCGACCTCTCTCTCTCTGGTGCCAAGTACTAGTGTTACATCTTCAACGCCACACGGGTCCTACCGGACCCGACATAGGGGTAGAGGGACACAGTAGGGCCAAAGGCCTGACCTTGGGGGTACTACAGGCCGTAAAGGCCTTACCTTGGACCAGACCCGACGGGCCGGCCCAAACGATATTACCGTTTGGGCCTGGCGGCGCTCTTGAGGCTGCTGCCCGCCGGTTGGGGCTGAACCGTCCATCTGGACGGTTCAGGGCACGGTCAGGCCTCGCAGCATAGAGGCCGACCTCTGCCCACCGGTACAAAAGTACAGGTCCAGCCTCAGTGAGGCTATCGACCTACCGGCATTCTACCGGTATGGTATGGTACAGCTCGATACAGCACTGGTGCTAAACTTAGCGCAGGAGCAGCGAGGAGCAGCAGTGCAGCATTAGCGCAGTTGCAGCGATCGAGCAGCAGCAGCGGCGACTGAGTGTACCGGCGGCCATCGCCGCCTGAGGTATCAGGAGTTGGAGGCCTCTCTCCTCCCTCCCCTCGCCAGTCCTCTCTCTCTCTCTCTCTCTCTCCTCCTTGGCTCCTTCTTCTTCTTCTTCTTCTTCTTCTTCTTCTTCTTCTTCTTCTTCTCTTCAGACTCCATCTTCTTCTTCTTCTTCTTCTTCTTCTTCTTCTTCTTCTTCTTCTTAAGATTGGAGACTTATACTAGTTGGACAGAGATCAGAGTTGGACTTCGGTGGTATGAGACTGTGGTACTTACCGGATTGGAGACTTGGAGATTGTTGGGGTTGATACTTGGCGGCATCACAGTTCGGACACCGGTTACATTTGGACTCTGTATCTCCGACATTGGTGACTGATTGTCCTCGACATTTTGATCTTGTTGGATGACATTTTGGACTACCATATCGGTGACCTGTCGGATTCTATCTCGGTGACCTATCGGTGCTGTCTACCTCCCCCACCTCCTTCGTCTCTCCTCCCACCTTTCATCTGTGTATGTGTGTACGGAATCTGGGCATCGTCCATGCTTGGCCCAGACCCCACCATATCACGATTGTATGTGTGTGGAGTGATGCTATGTGAGTCAGTCTATGTGAGTCAGTCCGTTTATCAGACTTCCACTGCATATATGCTCATCCTACATTGGTTGATCTTTGGTTCTGCCCATACTCATTGAAGTATGTAACAACTAACATGTCAAGGTGGCGCCTTGTTGCTGGTACATCGAAGATGAAGCTGGAGCTATGGCGCCACAGGTAAGTCTGCCTGGCCCTGCTACCTCTCTCTCTCTCTCTCAACGCTCCTCTAAGCTCCTAGCAGCGCCCAGCGCTGAAGGCTACTCCTAACGCTAGCTACTACTACTGCAGCGCTCCTGCAGAGTGCTGCGGCCGAATCCTGAAGACTGCCTCCAGCCTCCTCAACTGCCTGCAGCCTGCAGGGTGGACCAGTACTAAATAGTGCTGGTCCGGCTGGGAGGCTGCTCTTGCCAATGCCGAATCGTGCCAGACCCTGGCGCTGAAGTTCAAAAAAAAGGTTGTCTTGAAACGGGCCTAAAAGTGGCCTGCGCTTATCCCTGGTCTGGCGCCTAAGTTTCAGGAAACGTCAACTTTATGAGGGCCCTGAAATGGCCCTCCTTGCAAGGCTTTTAGGCTGAAATGACACAGGGCCTGGAGGGCCCTTATTCCTGCTGCTCGGGCCCTGCAGGCCCGTGTGGTGCACAGTATGCCACATAGTACCCGTTTGAGCCTGTGTGTTTGAACCCCCGACCTACCTCTGAAAAGTCGTATGCTCGACTGTTGTACAAAGCCCGGCTGCGAGGGTTTGACCCGTAGACCTTAGCAGTCGTAGGCTTAGTATAGGTCGTAGCTGTTACAGTCTTGAAAGGTCAAGTCTAACACTTCTAGACTGGTCTACACTGACTCCTTGTAGGTCGTAGGGGTCAGTACGTAGGTGAGTCAGCAAGGGGCAGTCCTAGTACAGTCAGCAGAGGGCAGTCCCAGTCCTGCCTCGTCTGGTCAGCGGTACCCAGTCCCAGTCGCACTTTGTCTAGTCAGCAAGTACCCTGTGGGACTGTGTACACCCCGGGCCCAGGGTCAAAGGACAGACCAATGACGATCTGAAGTATAAATAAGGAGGCCGCGTCAAGTCATTCATTCATTCTGCCTGGGAGACCTGTGGAAGCGTTGCCGGAGCGTCTTGTGCATTGGAGGTCTGCAGGTGCCCGAGGAAGAAGAGGGCTAAAAGGCGGAAGAAGCGGCCATAGCCGCGAGTTAGTAGGAGAGCGATGGCAGCCATAACTGCCACGTAGGTTAGTGGTAGGAGTCGTGTGTCGTGTGTGTGTGTGTATGTGTGTGGGACATTCTTGGTGATCCTAGTTAGTGAGTGAGAGTGTGTGTGTGCGTGTGAACAAGTTGCTGGTGGATATAGTTGATCGGGTGGGAATCTTTGTGAGCACTGGACGCCATAGCCATTCGAGACAAAGTTTGAATCTGAACTGTGTTCCTGGCCACGTTTTTATCTCTGAGCTTTGTGTGGGCGCACAGCACCAGTCCAAGTCGTCATCTTTTTTGCATGCATGCTGAAGTAAGAAGAACGGAGTCTGATTGCACAATGGCCTGGTGTTGAAAAATTGGTTCCTTTTCCTGGTTTTTGACTGCAGGTTGTGGACTGCAGGATGTGTGGAGATCCAAACTCAGTGCTTCGCTTTGCCTTTGTTGAGTTCACAGATGAAGGTTGTAAAGCAACTCATGCTGATCCTCTGTAGTTGCGCATGCTTCCACACTTGAGAAGAGTGGAATCAGTGGATGCCTGTTCATAGTATCGCAGGTTTGGCCATTGTTCAGATGATACCATGGAGGGACAACCATCTGATCGTCACTGATGGGCCGTGCATGCAGGTGGATGGAGGGCAGTTCTGTCTGGTTAGCATTCCTTTTGTGATACATTGGATTTCTGTAGTTGTCTGGGTGCTGGGCTGCCTGATTGTCTCTGCATAAGTGCTTGGGAGAGATTGCAGGCTCTGCATTGCTGGGACTGGCCGGTACAGGTATTATTGTATATTCAGGCATTTATGGATGTCGAGCATAGAGTACAAGGCTTATTAAATTGTCCTCTTGAACCTCGGTTATTTTTGGAATGCCTTGGCCCTGCTCGAGTCATAGTTTCTAGGTAATGGTATGATCCTGGCTACTAACACAAGGAAAGACGATGCTGTTCAAAGGAAGAAGAAGAAGAAAAAATAAAGAAGAAGAAGATGCACACCAGGAAAGACCAATGACAAATCCCCCTTCACTCGCCAACTTACTTCACCCTCCTTCTTTCCCAGCCACTTCATTCAATTAATGATAATGATAGCAATGAATAACTGAACCAGAACCAAGGTCTGAATCTCCTCCTCACTGCCAGCAGTATATGAGGTCGACCACAGCCACGACCTACACTTTGAACCACCTTCTGATGGTATGGCGGACCAGTGGGGCCTTGCTGTGATGTTCAAGGACAACGCAAAAGTTGATTTGCCCCCTACCACTTAGAGCGCCATGCCTAACTCTGCCCTGAAGCCTTCATGAGGCAGCGGGCCCCCACTGGGAGCTTCCAGGTGCAGCGCCAACGAAGATTATGAAAATGCCGTACATCATAGCCAGGTAAGTACCTCCACCACTCTCCTCCACGTCCGCTTCTCCCTCCTCCTATCGGCCTCATCCCCAGCGGCGTGACGCCCAAGCTTTCACACCACAAATGAGGGAGAGCTCTTTGCTCTCCCGTGAGATACACTGAGCAGCTTGCACCTTGGGCGGTGACTTTCCAGGCCGCTCGGCTCCCAAGCAACTGGTACATTCCTCCATTCGGAGGGAAACATCTGTGCAGGTCTGATATCGTCTGCTACTGGTACCCCTAGACCTAGGCCTACCATTTCTTTTTTCTTTTTGTCTTTTTAAAGGGCGACGGCCTTGTGATAAGATCATCTAGTTGACCGACCCCAGGTATCATTTCATTGCATTCACGTAGGTCAACCTGGATTTGAACTTGGGTCTATTATTCAGCAGTTCATTGGTGTGCCAACTGAGCTAGGCTCCTTGGTAGGCCTACTAAAACTCACTCGGCATTTAAAGGTACTAACTTTTTGTATTTGTCTGGTGGCCTACCGCGCTACTCAACTGCACCCTAAGCTACTCAACTGTACCCTAAGTTACACGCCTACCCTACCGCTGTCGCGCCCCACCGCTTCCAAGGCGAGGTTCGGTGCCCCTCCCCAGACGAAGTGCAGTGGGGTGGACTGGCAGGCTGTCACGCAGGATTTCATTAAGATCAAAGTATAACATAAGTACATGTCCAGCTCTCTCTCAAGTAGATGTCCTCATCTCCTGCCAGCTCCGACATGGCCTAAGTGAGGAGTTCGGTTTTGTCGCCTGCACCTGACCCCATGTAACAGTCGGAATCAAAGTCACTGGAGTCTCTGCCCAGGGAGTCCTTAGATGGCTTTGAGTGTGATCTTAGAAATAAAGAATGGATAAAATTTACAATTCATGCCATGTATGACAGGACAAAGGATGTGTGCAAGATGAAGAGAACAGAAGCCAGACTCTGCAAGATCAAGACCAAAGACATGAGACTGAAGAGTAGTGCATGAGGAATGCAGGGAGCATCCATTGGAGGCCTGCGATCACTGAGCCTCAGTCAATAATCACTAGTGGTACACCCTTGTGAGTCGGCTCAGCTGTTCGAGACTCGCCTCTGGTATGCGCTCCTCGGCATTGAGGACCTGGGTTACAATGGACTCTAGGACCACATAGCTGATATCCAATGAAGCCGCCGGGTCGACCTTCAGAATATGGGCCATGCATGTGGCCATCTCATCGTCTGCTAGGCTCCTGAGATATAACTTAGCCAACGGAATATCGTGAGTCTCGCTACAATCAAGATCTCCACTCGTCCCTTGCCGTAGATGTCATAAGATACCTCAAGGAAACGGTCACCATACAGTGACTTTCAGACAGCCTGCATAGCGAGATCAACACCGACAAGATGGCTGTATCCATCTCCAAGATAAGGAACCCGTCCTTTCCCTCTGGAGGGGCCTATTACCCCCTCTGACTTGGGTTCTCCTGACATATGAAAATACGATCAATCCCCCTCTAGTAGGTAATGTGCCAAAAGATGAGCAATCCGCTGTAGCACTGCCCTCCGTCTGCGCCTCGTCCCTTTATCTTCATAACACGTACACGATCTATTCATGTCCAGATAAGCTCAATCTCTGTGAGTATGCAAGTCAAAAGTAATCTCCAGGTCAACGTCGCTCACACTGCAAGGTCCCTGGTCCGACTCGTCAGTCTCTGATCTCTGGAAACAAGTGGTTATGGGGATTCCAGATCTGGCTACCTCAACGTCGCTCACACTGCAAGGTCCGTGGTCCGATTCGTCAGTCTATGATCTCTGGAAACAAGTGGTTATGGGGATTCCAGATCTGGCTACCTCAATGAGAGGCTTTGGATTGCAGACATCGAAATAAAAAAGGGTTCCACCAGGTGCCGAAGGGATGCGAGGAAACACCACGTGTAGCTAGTGATCCCTCCAATAGCTGTCCTTGCAAAAGATGTAGTCCACGATCCGGTTGCAGGTCGCACCCTTCACACCCTGATCAGCCTCTCAATGTATGCCTTGAGGTCAGGGACTCATTGGCTCTAATGGTGAAAGTCTGATGTCCAGTATGGCGATATCGAAGCTTCTCAATGAGCTTGCCCCACTTTGGAGCAGTAGCTCGCTCACACGCCAGCTTGACTGGTTTCTAACACAATCCGAGAGATATAAGTGGCTTCCCAGAGTGGCCTTGTCAGTGAGCAAAGTCCAGGTGATAATGATTACGTCCAAAAGAGCTCTGCCGGTTAGCAGCAACTGCGGAAGAGGCTGGCCTGAACAGGCCAGGCAAATCACGAACTCATAGGCAAAAATGACCACCTGAGTGGGCCTGGCCAGCAGCAAATCGAGTATAAAAGGCCCGCTGGAACCGGTCTGGATAGCAGCAACACAAGTAAGTAAGGGCCTGCCTGTATCAGCCTGGCCAGCAGCGTCCAGCAACTCAAAGTAAGAGCCCGCCTGAATGGGCCGGACTAAACAGCAGCCAGCAACTCACTGGAAGGGCCTGCCAGAATGGGCTTGGCTGAACAGCAATCACCAAACCAAAATGGGGGCCGGCCTGAATGGGCCCGGGTGGTGAATTTAGCAACTCAAAATAATGGCCCGCCTGAACAGCAATCAGCAATTCAAAATAAAGGCCTGCCTGAATGGTGAACAGCAATCAGCAGGTTGAAGTATAGGCCCTGAGCAGCAATCAACCCGCCTGAATGGGCCTGGCTCAACAGCAATCAGCAGCTCGAAATAACAGCCCGCCTGAATGGGCCCTGCTGAACAGCAATTAGCAGCTTGAAATATGTGCCCGACTGAGCAGCAATCAACATCTCTAAATAAAGGCCCGCCTGAATGGGCCCGGCTCAACAGCAATCAGCAGCTTGAAATAACGGCCCGCCTGAATGGGCCCTGCTGGACAGCAATTAGCAGCTTGAAATATGTGTCCGACTGAGCAGCAATCAACAACTCTAAATAAGGACCCGGCGGAACAGCAATCAGCAGCTCAAAATAAGGGCCTGCATGAATTGGCCCAACTGAACAGCCATAGTAACTTGAAATAAGGGGCTGCCTTGATGGGCCCGACTGAACAGCCATAGTAACTCAAAATAAGGGCCCGCCTGAATGTGGCCGCTGAACAGCAATCAGCAACTCGAAATAAGGGTCCGCCTGAATGGGCCCGGCTGAACAGCAATCAGCAAGTTTAAATAAGGGCCCGCCTGAATGAGCCTGGTCAGCAGATTACCACGGCTGCAAGAAACCGAACTGCCACTCACCAATCAGCAGGACTAAACCGCAGCTCCCCAATCGATGGGACTGAGCTGCAGATCCAAACAGCAGGACTGAACTGCAGCTCGCCAATCAGTGGGGCTGAACTGCCAATAATCGTCTGCACGGGAACAGAACAGCACTACCGTCCATGCAGGGAGTGAAACTCGAATTATTGCCTGCCCAGGGACTGACTAGCGAATTCCAGGACAGCACTGCAGATAACGGGGATCGAATCACAATGATGGCAATAACCAGGATCGAACAGCAGCTACCAGGATCGAGCTGCAGCTACCAGGATCGAACGGCGGATACCAGGACGGACCTGCAGTTACGAGGACTGAGCTGCAGTTACCAAGTGGTCTACTTCACCGTGCTGGAAATTGTTCAGGCGCCCAACACACTGAGTCTACTAGCATCCTAACTTTTGGCCCCTCCTTCAATCAGCATGAGCGCTGGCGCACGGTCCCGACTTGCAACCAATCAAATCTAGCACAAGCGAATGGTCTTGATCTGTTAGTGCGTACGACGATGGCTGATGCCGCAGCAGCGAGTGATCCTGTTCCAACAAGGGCGAGCATGTAACAGCCTATCAGTCTGCGTGAGCAGAAGTATGTGGTCCCGGCCAACCAATGTGCTTGGCGACGACCAATCAGGGTGCTCAGTAGTCTCCGGCTTCAATACCCCAAAGCGCGAGGCCAAGCCATCAATCAACGTGAGCAGTGATACATCTGATCTACCGATGCAAGTGACACCGTGCAAAGCCAAACTACCAGTTAGTGCACGCCAGCGATATGAGCGGGCAATGAATGGTCCTTAGACAATGATCTGTCGAGTGAGCGCATGGGCGCACATGCTCATATTTTTGTTCGACAAGGCACGCGAGTTTATGGCAAACTTAACCGCTCCTCTCGGACCTGCTGGTATACTCACGTTTGTGACTTCGTTCCAGTCGCGTTTGCCGGTACGTGATTCCGGTTGGGCAACGTGCACAAGCCTCGTTGCTTCAAACCAATGTTACATGCTGCGCCTGCAACAGGCTGCACGGGCCATTATCAGGCCCGTGTCGTTTTCAGCCCGAAAGCCTGAAAACAAGGGCCTACAGGCCCTGTGTCGTTTCAGCCTGGAAGCCTGAAAACAAGGGCCTACAGGCCCTGTGTAGTTTCAGCCTAAAACAGGGCCTTCCCGGCCCTGAGTCTTTTTAGCCTGAAACGGAGGGCCATTTTCAGGCCCTCATACGATCGACCTGCCCTGAAACTCAGGCACCAGACCATGGTTTTAGCACAGGCCATTTTGGGCCTGTTTTCAAGACAACCCTTGGTTGAGTTTCAACGCCAGGGTCTGGCACGTTTTGGCATTGGGAAGAGCCGCCTCCTGGACGGGCCAGCACTATATAGGACTGGCCCGCCCTGCTGGCTGCAGGTAGTTCCTAGGTACTTCCCAAGCAATTCACGTGCAGTTCAGGAGGCAGGAGGTAGTTTTCAGGATTCGGCAGCAGCACTCTGGAGGAGCACTGCAGGAGGAATAGTAGCGCTAGCAGTAGTCTTCAGCGCTGGGCGCTAGTAGCGTTTGCAGTAGTCTTCAGCGCTGGGCGCTATTAGGAGCTAGAGTAGTACTAGAGAGAGAGAGATTGGGCGGAGGCCAGGGAGACTTACCTGTAGCGACATAGCTCCAGCTTCGCCTTTGAGGTACCTGCAGCACGGCGCCATCTTCACAGGTTAGTATTTGGCACATGAGAGAGAGAGAGTTCTGTTCTTCTTCCTCTTCTCAGTCCACCATCTCACTCTCACCCTCTCGCTACCTGACTTCACTGCATCAGCAGACTACGAGAGAGCGGGCTTGGTGACTTTTGGCTCCAGACTGGACATTGGGCTTCAAACATTTGACGGGGGATTATCTGGGACTTGTAATGAAGAATTGGTGTTGACGACATTGCCATCTCCCCCTGTCTTCTTCTTCTGATCCCCTCCTCTTCGTCTGTGTATGGTCTGGACCTGGCGCATTCTTCCTATGTGCAGCGCCAGGCCCCTTCACACCTTGTGATGAGGATGATGTATGTTTGGTCTGTACTGTAACATTGATCGGGATTTCCCGTACCGTTTTCAGAAAAAGAATTTCGAAAAAAAGCCGAGTACGGACGCCGCCCGGCCGGGTGGGGCCGGGTGGACCGCCCGGGCAAACCGGG